>JAVLUX010000043.1:7102500-7702500 GCA_032164185.1 Moxostoma hubbsi
CATTCATGGCACACCACCTGCGAGCATCCCTGTGAATGCCTGGCCAATAGAAACGGGCCATTAGACAGTTTAGAGTTTTTTTTACACCCTAAGTGACCCTCTATCTAGAATAGCATATTGATATCACCGGTATCAATAACTGGGCTGCATCCTCTTTTGTCTGAGCATCATGTGTCACTTGATATAACCGATCATTTGTAATAGAAAAATATGGATATGAGTGCAATGTCTGGCTGAAGATTCTGACCATCAATTACTTTCACTTGGTCTAAGGGTCTTGTCTAGAGTCTGCTCTAGAGGGAAATCCCCAGCGGGGAATCCTCTACGGGCTGGGGAAGCCAAGACTTACATCATCCTGACGAGGAGCTGACGTAGACGGCCCTGGCTCCGTCTCCACAGCCAGTGCATCGCAAACCCTACACTGAGACGCTACGTAACAGGACCCATCTGCACAAATTTCCCTCAAGGAAGTGGTAAATTCTGGCCAATTTGTACCCAAAATTAGCAGATGGGTGAGACGGGGACTAACTGCAGCATCAACACTTTGTTTTTGTCCTCGGAATTGAATCATAACTGTCACGACAAGATACTTGTGGATATCATGTGAGTAGAACCCAAAGCCTCGTCTTGATCGAGGCATTGATGAAGGTTTGGCTGCAACCCGAATCAACCAAGGCCTGGTATGTCCCCCTTACACTCACAGGCTACATCCCAGCTCGATCGGGGTGGCCTGCGGCATGTTGGGGGCCCAGACCAATGTTCCTACCTCCATCACAGGGCATTTGTTCCTTAAATGCCTGGGCTCCCTTCAGCTCTAGCAGACCGGCCCAAACTTCACGGCCACGTCAGCGGGTTCACAAACCTGAAAGTGAGAGCAGAGAGAGACAAGAGAATTTGGTGGGTAGTGCAGTCCCTAAAGCTGGGGAGCCAGTTTGGGAGGGGAAACCCCCTGTTTTCATTGCTTTGCTGTCCAACAACCACCTCTGGCAGGTGTCCCCAAGCTGCTGGGTGAAGGCAAACAGGCAGCCGTCAGCGCTGTTGCTCTGGTGTCTGACAAACTGCTGCAGGATGGCTTTTCTTAAGTCCACATACACTAGGAGGTTCTCCACTGGTAAATGCTGCGCCGTGAGCTGGGCCTCCCCGGAAGTAATGGAATCAAGCGGACCAACCGTTTGGCAAAACGCATGACCCTGCCGTACATTCATTCACAAGAGCTACAGGAAGGCCTCTGGATCGTCTTGCTGACCCATCTTGATGAGTGGCACCTGGGGCGGGGTGGTCACGGGGTTCGAGGTCACGGCAGCAGCCCCCTCCTGGGTTAGCAAGCTCCAGAGCACCTCGCAGTCCACCACTTGGGCCCGCAGGAACCGTTGCTATGTGAGCAGCTTGAGGAGCACCTGATGCTGGGACTGGTGGATGCTGGTGAGGGTCTTGAACACTCCCTCCAATGGTGAGACTTCCATGGCGGTGTTCTTCCTCCTTAATATTCTGGGGGCTCAGTACCACTGTAATAAGTTCTTTAACTCTATGCAAGGAGGAAGCGGGAGAGGGTGAAATCCAACTCAAAATGGTATAATTTCGCTCTCCAGCATGACACACAAGCACACACTTAAACACTGCTGTGTGTGTCTCTCTCTACAATTGGCATCTGGCTCACTCTTAAATACGTCTCCACTCTCACTGCAATGACAAACAGACGTTAAAGACAATCAATGACAGCTGATGACCCTCACCATTGTCATCTTCTGATCTCGCTCTCCATTCACAAGCCGGCCCTCTACCACGCCCCCACCATATATATATATATATATATATATATATATATATATATATATATATATATATATATCCATCCATCGTCAACCGCTTATCCTGTGTACAGGGTCACGGGATATATATATATATATATATATATATATATATATATATATATATATATATATATATATACACAAATTGGTTTTACTTAGTTCTGTACAGTTGAGTCGATAGTTTGAAATAACTACAGTAATAAAGCTTTTTATTGCATTAGTTTTTCATTTAATGACAGCATGCACCCAAACTTGCATGGACTCTGCAAGTTTGTGCAAAACCTGATTATCCATGTTCCTCCAGTATGATTTGAGAATGTTTCAAAGAGCATCTTGAGTGCTTCAATTAAAGCAAGGTAATCGGACCTTTTGTACAAAGGAGTTAACATGCTCAATGTCACAACTTTGCTTAGGTTTGATTAGTGACCGAGAAACAGTGAAGAATCTTAAGTATTGCTTCATTTTACACATAACGTCTCTTTATTTAATTTTTTTTTTTATCTTTAAATATTTAAAGAAAATCCTTAATCTGATTATTTCTAAATTTACATTTCAATTTTCAATGTAGTCTGAGACTTTTGGGCCCCACTGTATATAAAATATATAAACAAACAGATCACACAGGGTTTAGAACATAAAAGAGTTTGGGTCCATCCGTAACACATCTTCAAGGGCCATGAAATCCTGTTGTAATGTTATTTTGTGAGGAAATGCAATACATAATGGAAAAATACAATTTCATCTCATATTAACATGTGGCAAGATAGTGCTGAGCTCAAACTGAGAAATGAGGGAGAGATTGATGAGAACTGTTGTTTGGTCTATCCTCAATGCAGAGTTGGACTACGAGGAGGAGAATGTCATAACCAAAGACATTATATTCAAAGAGAGATGGAAGCTATAGGATGAAGAGGAAGGACAGAAATGTTTGTACTCTCAGGTTCCTACATGCTCCTAAAATTAATATTAAAAGCAATCTGTAATGAGAGATCTATGAATAGAAAACTGGATCAGACATAACTTAATTTGGTTCAATCAATTTAGAATCAATTGGATGAAATGTATTTCAAATTGGAACTGTTTTTTTTTTTAATAAGACTAAGACAATGACTTAGCAAAAGAGCCCTCTGTGGCATCATCTTTAAAACAAATTGTTTGGACTGTCCTCCTAAATACTATTGGTTCATGAATTTAAGGACAAATGGCAAGGATATTCTGCTTTTTGAGTTTGTGAGTTATATTTTCTCTCTTACAGAAGATAACTGCAGATGGGCTCACTAAGGTAAGAGTGCTAGCAGGAGGAGTTGATATCCCTGTTTAGGGAGTACTGGAAAGGGTGATAAGCAATGAATGTCCTTTCTGCACACACACACACACACACACACAAAAAAAGACAAAAGGACATTCTCATTCTGTAGAGCATTTTATCAGGGTGAGTGCATGATGAGTCATCAATATTTTTGGTACACTTTTCTGAAAGAGAAAGACTAAATTTAAAATGTGTATATCTGCTAAAAGTTCATTTTGTAGGAGTTTACATGCATGTAGATGGACTCAAAGTTAACATATGTTGACTGAATGCCACAAAACTCTAATTTGGAGTTCATGTGGTGTTTAAGGGTGAAAGGAAATTAAAACTTTATACTCCATTGGTGTTCTCCACCCTTAAATAAAATTTCTCCATTAGGTACCTTAAAAGAGGGAGAGCAGAGAGAATGGAAATATTTCTTAATACTGAGAAAGCCATAGGAAATTCAACAAATGCCAAGTTTATGGAGCACTGATGACAGAGAGTAAATGTGTGTAAAAGATAAATGCTTGTTTATTTCTTAAGAGCACACTATTAATAGAGCGTCAAACATTATGTTAGGCATCTTCCGTTGCAGGTCACCACAGCCCACAGGATCCTATGATGTGGAAAGTTCTGGACCAAACATCTTGTCATTCTTTCTCCTTAAAATTATCTTGCCATTTTATGTTCAGTATTTAGCCCACAACTGTACTACCAGATCAACTAATCACAGCATAAAATGGTCTAATTGCCACAAATCTTCCACAGTTGTAAGGCTAATACTAGCTACGCAGGGTTTGTGCAGTGAAATGTGTCTGGAAAAGAAGGATTCTTTGCTTTAAATGAATGGCACATGCAAAAATTGAAATTCTGTCATGATTTACTCACACCCATGTCATTCCAAAATACTTTTCTTTTAAACTTTTTAAAGACTTTCTTTCTTATGTGAAACACAACAAATATTTTAAGTAATATCATATTCCATCTTTTCAATACAATGGCAGTTGATAGTGACTCACTTTTAACTCTAAGTGTCATAATAGTAGTTACACTGAAAACATTATTTTGAGGTGAAGTAAATATAGTAAAAAAGATTTAGTACTTTCTACATTGACAAAGTTTAAGCGTGAACTTTTACTACTTTGTACTAAATTCTACATTCGTTTTTAATTCAAACATTTAAAAATGAACGCTTTAGCATATAAGTCAATATTATTTATGATTATTTGTTATTTATACAATGCATCATCATGAAACCTTTTTGAAACCTTGTCATTCAGTAATATTCACTTGTATTTACTAATTTGAGTACATTTTACTTAACCTTTTGAAGCTGTTGTTCCCAACATTAATTGGGCTTGAATAATTCATGAGCTTGCACCAATTACACCATATTTATTGTTGATTTTGTTGTTATATTTGGTAGTTTGTCTGAATTTCATTCTCTACACAAAATTGCCTGTTAATGATAAATAAGTAAAAATAAATAAAAATCTGTTAATTGTTACCATCATCATGTTTTGTGGAATGTTCTAGTAAAATGTCCATTTAAATTTGATTAAACTTTTTTAATACCATGTACATCAGACTTTTAAGTAAAAGTTACTGGAATGTTTAAGTTGAATATACTCTATAACTTTAATCAATATTATGTTATGAAATTATGCAGATTTATTAGTTTTACTTAATGTTTTACCATAAAATGTAACTTTGAAAAACTGTGCAAAAATGTGCAAAAAAATAAATTAAGTAAAATTTACTCGCCTTTTTTATTTTTATGTAGTGCTCCATATTCCAAGTCTTCTGAAGGCAAACAATATATTTTTATGAGAAACAACCTGAAATGTAAGTCATTCTAAATCTAGAAGTTATTGTATGTTCAGGAGTACTGTGAAAGCGTGAACACGCAAAAAAATGTAACTAAAACTACATACAATTCTGGTTATTTCTCCCTAAAACTTAAAATGTGCCATCAGAAGACACAAATTGCACAAACTACTTGAATGATACTTTTGGGTCTTTTTAAAGCTTTAAATTGAGACACTTTCCGCAGCCATTATAACGAAATAACAGAACAAGATTTTGTTTTTCTTTTGTAAGAAAGAAAAAAGTCATTGGGCTAGGATTGACATCAGGCTGAGTACATGGCGAAAGAAATGTTTTGGGTGAACTATTCCTAAGGTTACTGTGGCTCTTGTGTGCAGCAATCCAGTGTCCTTTTTGCAGCCATCTTGGTTGTTTCTTTGGAAATGGAAGTGGATGAAAGCGGTCAGTTGATGTTAGTTTTCAGTGTTGTTTTTGTCAAAGATTAGAAAGGGGTCAGTATAGACAGTTTGAGGAAAGTGCAAAAGGAACCTTGTCATGTTGGGAAGGACATATCTGAAAACTTTTG
Organism: Moxostoma hubbsi; assembly: GCA_032164185.1. Lineage (NCBI taxonomy): Eukaryota > Metazoa > Chordata > Actinopteri > Cypriniformes > Catostomidae > Moxostoma > Moxostoma hubbsi. Next base: position 7,107,995 of record JAVLUX010000043.1, read on the forward strand.
GGGGTCAGACAAAAATATCGATGAGTGACCTTAGGGGGAGGGGGAAAAGGAAAGGAAAGCTACTCAAACAAACTAAAGGACAGAAAGAAATGAGGGGGTAGAAGCACAAGTGCCATGGCAACACATAGAAAGAGGAAGAAAAGAGTTACCCATAAGTAGACGCCGTTTCACCCGCTTGTCCACATCAGCTACTGACGTGGTATTGAATTCAGAGCTCTCAATTGCAGCCTCATCTTTCTCTAAAACACAAGTGACAGGGGACAAACAGGGAGGAGTAGGTTAATGAGAAGCCCAAAGTCCATCGCCCGCACAGACAGCCCCGCTTTAGGCTGACCCGCCCCCGGCGCAATGCCCACCAACGCCCGGAACGGGCTGGAATGACCCGTTCTCAGCAGAATATAGGCTGACTGGGTTGAAACCGGCCCAATCACGGACGGCAACTGGGATGTAGACGCACGGAAGCAGGCTGCCTGACCATTTTGGCATTTGAGCCCAAACCAAAGCCAAGAGACGTAAAGCCATGAAGAAGCTCAAATAACCCTGTTAGAGTGTTAATCACATGAACAAATAGATAAATAAAGAATGATCAAGATATCCCAAAAGTGGAAAAAACAAACATGGGGATGTGGGAGGAGCTTAACATAAGGGAATCAGGGGATTGGACGGGGAGATATTGACAATATGAAGTTTCCGTTGTAGTTCTTGTCTTCCATATCAAACAGCCACTCGTATATAAAGAGGACGAGTAGTGGAGGAGGGAGAGAGAGAGACGGAGAGAGATACAGAGGATACAGAAAGGAGGAATGAGGAGGGATGGATAAACGTATAAAAGACAAACTGAATGATTATAAAATGACAAAGGAGAAACGAATAGGAGACTAAACAAAAGAACGCGGTACATTCAGTGACAGGATAAGGATGGCATGAAAGGAACGAAGGAAAGGGTGGCCTCATAGTGGGGCCAATGAGAGGAACAGAGAAAGAGGGGTGGGGCATGCAGAGATTTAAATGAATGACAGAGTCTGGGGCAGCGCTGGTTGCCTGTTTGTCTATGGAACACATTACAACTGGCTTTGACGTTTAAGTCAATGCAGAAAAAAACACTGTCCGAGTGTAGGGAGTGGGGATGCTATGACCAGGCTCGTGTTGTGAGAACGGTTATTGTAAATGTCTTCTGAGCATGCAGATACAAGCACAGCATTGGTGTTAGAGTGGAAGGGGTGGGCTTCTGAGCTGAAGGGAGCCAATCCTGAATGAGTGGAGATAAATAGGGCCAATCAGGATGTGGAGGCCTGCCAAAAACGACAATTTTGTCATGATTTACACACCATCATATTGACCATATGATTTTCTTTCTTCCATGGACTATAAAAGGAGATATGAGGCAGAATGTTCATGCTCTTTCCATACAATGCAAGTCAATGAAGATGGTGGCTGTAAAGCTCCAAAAATGACAAAAAAGCACCATAAAATAGACCATACAAGTGACAAAATGTTATGAACCCATACAATAGTTTTGTGAGAAGAAGATACCAAAATTTAAGTTATTGACTGAAAATCTTACCCTCCGCCGTAGCTCGCAAATCTCATTCACGTTTGCATACATTAAAATTTGTTGCGTAAAGACACATTGCACCAGGTTTGACATCGGTGACAATGGAAAAACATCACTGGATCTCTCACTTGAATGACCGAGAACTGACGTCAAACCTGGCGTGACATGCCTTGACTTGCAATATGTTAATGTACGCAAATGCACATTTCATTTTATGGTGCTTTTATGGTGCTTTTTCTGTCATTTTTGAAGTTCAACAGCCCACGTCAACATGTTCAATGGATGTAAAAGAGCATTATAAACATTGTGCAAAAAAAATATCCTTTTGTGGTCCATGGGAGAAAGAAAAAATACAGGTTTGGAAAGACATGAGGGGGCGGACTGTCACTGTTGACAGAATTTTCATTTTTATGTCAACTATTGATTTAAGGTCGGGCCCTGACAATCTGTTTGTCCTAACTTCACGATTAGAATACTCTTCATTTGATATTTAGATTATGAGTGTTAGAGAATGTATGCATGTATGTGTTTACAGATATGTGTATACTGTACATTTGAGTGTGGCTTAGCTCTGACTGGCCCCTTTAAACTACTCCACCAATCAGAGGTTGGCGTGCGTAAGATGTCATAGAGAAATTAAACAAACAAACAAACAAACAAATAAATAAATAATTCACTCCCTCTAAGGTCACTACAGTAACCATAAAAAGCACAGGGGTTACTATTACTGTTTTACCTAAAAAGAAGGGGGGGAAATAGAATGACTAAGAGGTAAACAAGAGATTTTCACACTGAGAAAACCATGCAGGTGGACGACAGCTTTTGTGTTAGTCTAAGAGGACATATGAGCCAATAAGAGCAAACAGAGAAAGACAGAGAGTGTGCAGAGAGACAGAAAACATGCATCAGGATGAAAAGAAGTGAAGGGAATTTTCTAAATGAAAAAGGAGCGACAGATGAGAGTGGAGTGGAGGCCAGTTTTGCGATGTTTAGTGACTCTTTTTATTTAAGGTTGCAGATGGGGTTGGTTCATGCTTGTTGTTGGGGGTCGAGGACGAGGAGATGCCATTGGATGGCTGTTTTCAGAGGTCAGGCAGGGGCGGGATGCTGTTTTCTGATTGGTGGGGGCACTACCGTTGATCAGGCTGCAATTGAGAGGTGCATTTCACGCTTTATACCCTTTCTTTCCTGTTTATAATCCACTTTATTCCATAAGGAATCACCCTTAAATTGCAGACAAGACAGGCAATCAGTAACTTTCACCAGAGAGGCAAGAGGAAGAGGAGGAGCCCATGACAGACGTCACACGCTGGAGCAAAGGGGAGTCCTAAATGAGCACTAAACACAGGGAAAGAACAGAACCACACAGCACAGCTCAACACACAGACCACAGCGAAGGTCCAGAGAAAGATAGAAGGAGAGGAAGAATAGAGGGAGAGAGGGATGAGGTGGGATCAATCGCTACACTCCTCTTCTTGTCCTCATGGCTGTTTGGTGTCGCTCCGTGGAAGCTGGAAAGGAAGAGTTGATTGAGTTTGATGGGAGAAAGCTTGCTCCAGACTCTAAGCTGCCATAGAGAGAGACGAGCCATTCCTGTGTATGGCAATCAGCAGGTACAAAAAAATACAATTGAATGTTTATGGTCTTGTGACTGATGGAGGATATCTTTGCATTTGTGTGCAAATATCAGTTGTCAGTGTAACACATGATTGCAGGATAGAAGGACACAACCACTTGGTCTCCCCTAACCGATTGAAATAATGGTGAATGGTTAAAAGGTACACTCAGTATTTTTTTTTTAAGTAAAAAAAAAAAACAGTGAAGCAGTGAAAGTCTTGCTTAAACTCAAATACAGTATATCAAAGGAGATTTTCATCATAAAGATAAACTTTTCTAAACTTTGTCCTGTCACTCGCCACTCCCACATCTTGTCGCCAACGTTCGCTGTTACTTGTGTTGACGAAAGTTGCTCTACTCTCGTTGAAAATGAAATAAATCACGTCTCTTTCCCGGTGCATGTCGCTGGCAGTGTGAACAAGGCTGGGGATTTCTGTGGTTTTCAAAGGAGCCAGCAAAATGATTATAGGGGTCCTACTAAAAATGTTAGAAAAAAATATGTCTACAAAATACATTTTTATGAATGTTAAAATAAATAATTCCCAGCCAAATAAAAAGCTATTTTATTTTTCATGGAGCAGGTCACCACATGCGGCCCAACATGTTGAGATCACGCAACCAGCCCAATCCTATTTACATTATCTCAGTAACCCTCATGTTATTGAAAAGTGCATTTTAACACTTGCATGAAAATAACAAACTGAACAGCTCAACATAAACAAAAATGACTGAGTGCGCCTTTAAAAATCCTTCTAATATCACTTCAGCTCTTACCCCAGAAATAGCTTGGAGTGAGAGAGAGCATCAGATTGGTCTTACGGTGATGCAGTACGACACATGTAACATGGAGTGTTAATGTGTTTCCTGTCTGTTTTATATATTTATAGATTAATATATTTTTTAATTATATTAAAGGTTTTATTTGCTGTATTAAAGCTTCACTTTTTAATAAATAATCTTTCGTTGATGCTTGATATTCACACATGTCGACTTTAACGATAAATAAACTCCACCATATAAAGACTGCAAAGACAATATAAGACTTTATTTTTGCTAAATATCAACTTGAATTTCATTCATAAATAATTGTATAAAACACTTCATTTGGAAACACTGCTAGGGATAGGCCAAAAAGCATCCACATAAAGAAAGACAATGGGAACAAAAGACTTCAAATAAAATAAAGTCACTGTAGTTTTGTTGATGTGTTAAAAATTGCCTATAATATCATGTTGTAAAAGTTGGCATCAGCTATTCATTTTATAATGAATTCAAAATGACCCTTTTATACATCAGAGATGTTACAATATCAATGGAAATATTACATTACTTTTAGTCTTTGGTAAACATTTTTGGTTTTGTGTCAATGAAAGGGTACTTGAACCTTACTGTTGGTGCTCTGTGGGTACTTACGGCAAAAAAGGTTGGGAATCACTTTACACACACACACACACACACACACACACAAACGCGCACAATCTGGAAGATTTTATGCTTACACTTTATGTGATGATAACTGACTGATTTAAATGTTATACATAGGGTATATATACTTTTCGCCGAATAATGACGCGGTAGCTGGCCTTCATTTTAAGCAGTTTCTGCTATTTTTAAGTACACAGAGGAGACATCAGAGACTCCTAGTAGCCTAATGGCAAAGACACTTAGAATTTTTGGAGGGTCTTTAACTCGCATACATACACACAAGCTCGCACAACATGAATGTAAAAGTCCTTCCCTCCGGTCAAACTTTGCTAAAGCTGGGAGGTTCACCCAAAGAAAACAAACATAAAACATAAACTGACTCGCAGCACGTCATTTGTCTTCCGAATTTTAAAAAACGAGAGACAGTATGTGAAATAAAAGAAAGCCAAACCCTCTTCCTCTTCATTTCTGAAGTATTGCCCCTGGATGCAGCCTTACCCAAATGGCATATAAAGTTTTCCCTTCCTGCAAATATGGCAGAACTTCATGGGCCGACTGGTTGATTTTTCCACCATTAGCAAGATGATGAATGTGTTTTGCATGCGGTGGATTTCGGTGATGAAATTTCCATCATCAAGCACATCTCCCCAACACACATAAACACACATCACACTCTCACCCACAAACACTTTTGTCAGCCTCCTCTTCTTTCACTAAAGCAAAGATACATCAGAAGTCTAATTTTCAGCTCCAATAGTTGTGTGGAACTGTGTAGGTGTGTGTTTTGTGTGTGTGTCAGAGAGAATGGGAGAATGAGAGCATGAAAGCCAAGAGAGAAGATAAATGACCACATTAGCTGTGTGTCTCCCTCATTGTTACAACTAATGGGCTGTTCCATCATTGAATTAGCCGCTAACTGCTAAAGCAAGCATGGGAATTAAAGTAAGCATTACTGCCATCCCCAAACTGCAAGGAGATCTCATGAATGCCACATGGACTGGGATTTTGAGATGCATCTATGACACGAGACAAGCTATGGAGTTAGCCATGCCTGAGCTTTCACATGTTGCCACTGACGTCATCCTGAATAAGATTTGAGACGACTTCTTTTGTGGTACTTTTGGGTCCTTCGAAGTGATTTTTGGAGCTTGATGGACATCTTTTGTGCTCCACGGATGAGGGTGAGTTTTCATTCTTTAAATAAATTATTTAAAGTAAATTATTCCTTTAAAGGGTTAGTTCACCGAACAATGACTATTCTGTCATCATTTACTCACCCTCATGTTAGCCTAAACCTGTATGGCTTTCTTCTTTTTATGTGGAACACAAGAGGATACATTTAGAATTTTGAAAATGTATCACACATTACAAATATTACTATTATTTAAATTGCTTAAATATATATATATATATATATATATATATTTTATGTTTTTAAAAAAAAAATAAGATTTCCCTATTCATAATAATAGTCTGGTAATAACAATAATAATAATTATAATTATTATTATTATTAATAATAATAATTATTATTATTATTATTATTATTATTGCCATTGTCGTTATTATTATTATTATTTATTATTATTATTATTATTATTATTATTGTCATTGTCATTATTATTATTATTATTATGTGATTACCATTTTATTAAATTATAGTTGTATTCTCTTTTTCTTATTAGATGAAGCTGAATATGTGAGCTACATTAACTATGGAATATGTTGTTAACTGTGGGTTCTCCTCGTATTTCTGACGTTTTCATTTTCGTTATTCTGGAGGCAGGTGTCAAGGAATTGTTAAATGTCAAGCACACATTTTTCAGCAAATATTAAATCAATACAAAACACAAACATTAAAAGATTTGAAAATAAATCAATATAGCCTACAAACAGATAAAAGTCATGGAAGTCTATCAGGAAGTTTTACGATACACTCTTATCTTATCACATGGCTCGTTGAGGGTGTTACCCCGGAGACATAGCGTGTGTGTGGAGGCTTCACGCTATTCTCTGCGGCATCCACACACAATTCGCCACGCGAACAACATTATAGCGATCATGAGGAGGTTACCCCATGTGACTCTACCCTCCCTAGCAACCGGGCCAATTTGGTTGCTTAGGAGACCTAAGGTTTCCAACTCGCAACTCCAGGGACTGTTGTATCTTATGGCACTTTTCCACTGCACATTATGGTTCGACTCGACTTGACTCTGCTCACTTTACTTTTCTGAGCTTGCTTTTGGGATTATAGGCTGATCGTCATAGTTGCACCAACTCAAGCAGACAAAATACAACAACAAAAACAGGAGAGTTTGGGAAATCATACACCAAAGCGCAGATGAGGACATGTGTTAGATCAAAGATGACGCACGAGGGTAAGCTAACCTGCCATCTAAGGCAGCAGTGACACTGGTAGTGATGATTTTCTCTGACCAATCAGTGATCTGCAGGGTTTTGACATCACATTTAGTATCGCCTCGGCTCGCTTGGAACCTCGACTGAGGTGGTACTAAAAAGTACCAGGTACCAGGTTCTATTCACAGTGGAAACCCCCCCAAAGACGAGCAGAATCGAGTCAAGTCGAGCCGTACCGTGCAGTGGAAAAGCCCCATTTATTAATGTTACTTTCGACAAGCTCCAGATGCGCAATACACCATACGATAGCCAAAGACATCCGATTTAAAATCACACAGAGCACATTTATATTTATAAGATTTACACTTTAGGAATATTGGCTTCACATACTCATAAATGTCTTGTAATTATGGATATGTTTATTTAAAATGTTCCTTTATTTTGGATCATTTTTCTCGGATAATAAGTCAATCTAATATTTTTTTTCTGTTATTCGGATGAATTTGTTATTAGTTTTGAAGTCATTATTCATGGCTTTCTGAATACGGTATTCGACTTCGGTAACATTTGAACGGAAGTGAATGGAGCCCACAATCTAGTGTGACCATGCTGTGCCTAACTTATCTTTTTGTGTTCCATGTGAAAAAAAAAGTAGTCATAATGGTTTGGAGCGACATGAGGGTGAGTAAAAGATGACAGGATATTCTCTTTTGGGAATGCAACTTTTCCTCCTCCGTTTCCACAAGGATCCGGTTCATTCACACATGCCACATTTGCTGTGAAGTATAGATTCGTCTATGAGACAAATGGGCCAATCTGTGGGGTGGATTGTGTTCAAGATTTCCCTTCTCGAACCCAACGCACTCTCTTACCACAGCGCTCAGGGATCGTCAGTGCGGAAGGACCATATGGACCATTCAGCTGGCCTACAAAAACTCCTTCTGACAAATAGGACATAATGTTTGTTGAAACAGCCCTGCACTCATAACCCTAGTAAAGCTCAGACCACTACCCCCCTCTCTCTCTCTCTCTCTCTCTCTCTCCCACACTCTCATTGAGTAAATACGATGAGGCCAAGATTTGGTAGTGTGTGTGGTGACTGCAATGGACTCAACCACTTCTTTACCAGTAAAACTTAACTTTAGAGAAGCTAGACTTGCATAAAAAAGGCATTACCCTAACTTAATTGAATTGTAAAAAAAAAAGTAATTTAATGTTTTTCATTCAGATTATATTCAGTTTAATTGAGACACATTTAGTTTCATCAAATGTACTATACAATTTTTAACTCAACTTTATTAGATTACTCAAACTCGATATACTAAGTTTATTTCTTTTTTTTTCTTTTTTTTGGTGCAACTTAATTGTATTAATCCTCAGTATATGCCAGGTGAGCAAGTGCAAGGACAGTGAAATTGTTGCACTGTCAAATTAATAGCTACTGCTTATACAGCTAACCCTAACTCAAATCAAATATCACTTCAAAGTGAAAGTCCACCGTCAAACTAAGCACAAGCGCCATTCCTCTACACAGTGGTAACCCCCAAAATTAAAGCATAACAGACACTCTTTTAAAATACAAATATAACAGAAAATTAAACAAATAAATCTCCAAAAATGCAGAAAATAACACTTAATTTCAACACTTGTTCTCCCTATCCAGCACCCTGCAAAGCATGCTGGGAAATGAAAATTCCCCATTTCATCAATGCTATATTAACACCAAAAAAAGCATTCATGTAGTCCCAACTCAAATGGATAAGGAAACTTCCATTTTACAAATTTAAATAAATAGAACTCAATAAAATCAAAACAAAATGTTCTAGAATTGTGCTGCTTCAGTTCATTTATAAAATGAACTGTATTCAGGTAGGTGTTAATATTATGTGATGTGTTTGTCTGTGTGTATGAGACTCACCAATGCAGGTCTTGCTGTCTGAATGCAGGGCATATTTCTGATGACATCCGCATACAGGCCCCACGTCAGTGTCATCACAAGTGTGTTGGCAACCACCATTTCCATAGTTACATGTCACTGGCAACACACAGGAGTGTTGAGAAAAGTGTACCAGCATGGAAAACCCTTTATCCAGGGTACACATATATACACAAACACTCTTAAATAGTTGATCATGATCCAATAATGGGTCGCAGGTCTCTTTTGAGCATCCCGAACAGTAGTAGTTTGAAATTAGTATGTCAAAGGTATCTGAATAGCATACTATTTGGTTTTTTAAAGTATGCATCAATGCATGTTCCTTTAGGCTAATATTTCCCATATTACCATTAGCACTATGCAAGAGGATTGGTTTGCGGCACTTAACTGATGCAGTATATCACAATGCAATTTTATGACGTAGTATTTTGATGTACAATATCTGTGTATTGACTTCCTTCAAACTTAAAAGTAAATACTTTATCATTGTCAGTGCAGTACATACTTTGTCTACTTAGTAGAAGTATTCAAATTAGGAATTAGCCTCTTACATACAGTACAAATACACACTTGCTTATGATGTTAAAAAAGCTGATATCTGTGACAATAAATGGTCAAATGTCATCAAGAAGTCTCAAAGAGTAACCAAGATCACCCACCCCATATTTTTAGGTGTCAAATCCAATTAAAGAAATGTTGTGCACATTTAGAGTAACATTTATTATCAAAAGTGACTTACAAATGAAAAAAGGTCTGTATGATCTCACTCACTTCTTCAGCAGTTACACTTGGTGAAACTTGTTTGGTTAGACAAAGAGACTATTCTAATATTCCACTCCCAGTTCACGATCTGACACTTTTTCTAGTTTCTATGACTTTGGTCAATCTTATTCCAGCTTTTATATTAAAAATAGAATAATGCCAATTCACAGATGAAAGTACTCCAGATGTTCAGGCCAGAACCACAGCACTGTAACTAATACATCCCTGACTGATCGGTGGCTGAGGTGGTTTGTTTTAGGAGAGACCAGAATTGAAGGACAGGCTTAAATGAATCTGTAAACCTGTTGTTTATCTCGGATTCAATTTCTCCGTTTGTGGCACAGAAAGGAAAAATACCACCTTTCATAACACTTTAAAAGAATCTGAACAAGTGTCATAAACTTAGATGAGGTCAGTTATACATGCTGACATTATAATTTATAACTAGAATTTAAATTCAGAATTTAAAGGTGCACTACGCAATTTTGACCTTCTCCATCATTCTGAGTCTCACCGACCCAGAAACACTTTTTTTTTTTTTTTGCAAAAAGTAATAGAAGAAAGCCTTAGCTTCCTAATAACATATTATTGTTTTACTCCAAACTGTTTCAAGACATAATCATTTAAAGGTAGTAGTTTGCCCAAAAATGAAAATTCTCTCATCATCACCCTCATGATATCCCAGGTGTGTATGTCTTTCTTTCTTCAGGAGAACACATTTGAAGCAAAATAGAAAAATAATGCTTTTTAACAACCGGAGCCCTTCTATCAAGGAGACCCTGCAAAGTTAGCAAAAAACAGCGAGTTAGCATAACACAGTGGTCCCATAGACATTAGGGCATAGGCCCATCTTAATGAACTGGCGGCCTGGTTTTTTACATGTACATTGGTGTATTATGTAAATGCCACGGTGTACATCAATGCACCACATTATTACCATCGGATACCATCACAATACCATGATCCTGCCACAGCAGGCAATACACATTTTTTGAAAGGTTTTTGAGAAACTTTAACAAGTGCTGGATGTGCTAAGTGAATAAAGGCCTTGCGTGAAGTATGTTTGGGCCCTGAGACTTTTATCAATGCTTTGTAGCCTGTAGTTACATTAATTGATACACCATATATATCAGTAGGTCTTTCAAATTTAAGTGGATGGTGATAAGACCTTTAAAGTAGAGGGCTTCACGGCTCTCGGGTTCGACCCGGGTTCGGATCCACATTTTATAAGGTTAGTCGGGTCCGGGTCGGGTCCCATTGTATTGCTGAGGGTCCCGGGTCCGTTTAACATTATGTGTAATACCTGAGTCGTTCCAAGAAGACCCGGCCATGATCAGACAGCACTAATGATGATGGTGCTGTGGGAAATATGGTGAAAAGCGGAGCAGAGCCACAATGAGCTGAGTGACGTCAGAGGCAAAGCAGAGTTAAGGCACACAATAGCAAATTAGCAATGCTAATATTAGCAGCCGTGACAATGAACGAACAATCGTTATTATAGTTCAAAAGGGCAAACAGCAAAGTTATCTTATGCGAGATTAAAAAAAACGGCAAAGCTCATTCTAAACAAGACGCGTATGTCATCCGTCATAGTGACAGCAAGTGGACTTTCGAAGCTGAAATAATGAGTGGATTAGTAATGCTGTTTCATTCAGCAAGAGAGGAATCACAGAAAACCTGGATGTATTTTACCAACTTTCTTGGCAAGGAAGATGGTTCCCCTTCTGAAATATTGTGTCGATTGTAGTGACACAAGGGGCTTCTTTCGGGAGCCACGGATACCTCTGAATATGAAAAAGGCCAATGCCAATTTGGCGAACATAATTTGCATGTCCCACCCCTGGACATACGTGTATAAAAGGCGGGGACATTAATTTAACTGCTGGAGTTGTATGAATGCAGTTTAAGCTGACTGTCTGTGATTTTTGGAGCTTCAAAGTTCTGATCACCATCCACTTCTATTTTAAGGACCTACTGAGCTGAGATACTTTTCTATATTTCTTAAAATTTTCTGCTGAAGAAAGAAAGTCATACATACCTGGGATATCATGAGGATGAGTAAATGATGAGCGAATTGTAATTTTTGGGTGAAATATCGCTTTAAATAATGTCTGAGACTTTCCTTTTTAAATTAAATAAAACTCAAAATATGTTTCTGGGTCAAAGTGACTAAGAATGATGCAGGATACAACTTTTTTCCATCTAAAATAAAGAAAAAAATCAAATTAAATACAACAAGATGAAGAGTCCAGTCATATCACTGGCTATTATAAGAAAAAAGCTATTTTTATTAAATGTGGTATTTACCACAGTATGACATCGGTAAGCAAAAACCTTTGCTTTTGTGTGATGTTGTATCTATGGCGATAGGTGCCAATATGAAATTCAAGACAACTTTCATATCGGTAAAATGTTAAGATAAAAAGATACGATAAAAAATTACATAATGCATTTTAATGGGTTAAATAATTGACAAAAATATTTTTTTCAGGAGTGTGAAAATAATTGTGGGCCAGAGTTAGGGGCCGTTAACACTGAATGTCTGTGCTATTTTTTTTAAATGCTGATGTACACATACACACACATACAGTATGCGCCAGATGGACGTCTTTTTTTAGCCGTTGCACCATGTCTCTCTATATTTCAGCATGCTGCACCATAAGCGCTGCATTTTTAAAATATCAGATCGAGTTCAAATATTTCAATAGCCTTAGCTCTGCATAACAATGTCAGTTTTGAAACAATGGACCAATCAGATGGTTCTGTGGTGAGATAAGCATATTACATATGGACAAGCATACAGTATACTGACAGGTGTTTATATTAGCAATGTGGTAGTTTAGTTAATGCACCCATCAGCATGCATTCCATTCATTTTCTTTTCATTCCATCCTGCTGTTCTTAATGCAGGAACATGTCCCCACAGAATGAGATTCAGAGGATTATCGAAGTTGGTACATACGTTTGCAGTCGCGCTGATTTTCTGCCAGCTCAAATCCTGGGCGGCACTCGCACGCCACGCCGCCTTTGGGAGTCTCTCTGCAGATATGCGCACAGCCATGGTCCTTATTCATACAGTTCATCCCATCTGCCCAAAGAAAGAGAAAGACAGAGAAACAGTAAAGAAACTTAAGTTACGTTCCCATTACAAACACTGCGCTGACAGCCTCCTGGAGATAAGTGTGTGATTTTTATGAGTGGTGTAAATTAGTTTAATGATTCTGCCACAGAAACTTTTTTAAACACTGAACAACAGTGACATCTCGGCTGACCCATGGAGCCACACACAAAGACTCTCTCCATGGACAACATGTTCAGGAAACAGTCACAATCCTTTCTCTTTTTCTCAATTTCGTTCCCTGGTTGCAAAATGTCTCCTCTCACCTCTAAATATTTACTTTCTGTCTTTCTTTTCTCTCATGAGTGAGTGATGTTACAGTACAGGTTTGAGGAGTTTAATGAAGGTCTGTTTATACTGTAAAGCTACAGATTTACTCAGTAGGGATGCAGACATTTGATTTGTTTAAAACAAGCTGCTTTTCATGTTAGGTTAATTTAATGAGAGAAAATTATGTATCTAAAATATTGAATAGATTTCACAACAAAAGAACTGGGAATTGTGCCTTTAACGCTATAAAAAAAAATGTATAGGACACAAAAGGGTCCACTCTAATTTCTTTGCTTTTCATCCTGTTTCGTACTTCTCCTCTGATCTCAAAACCAGAGCAAAGTGTAGTTATCTAACCAGACATCTTTACCATCCTGAGTGAATCCTGCTCTTTTCCTAAACAAAACGACATCATAAAATGGCTGAATAAAAGAGATAGACCAGGGGAACCCTAATGGACATCCTCCTCATCTTAAGGCCAAACAATGAGCAAAGAATGTGTGTGTACACAAAAGCAAGTCTCTGTGAAAACATGGTAGTTTCTTGCATCTCTGCAGCCTCTAAAGAGACGCTGAGTACTCTCAGGCCAGAGCAGAAAGAGGGCTGCTTTTCTGTTGGTGACCCACGGGACACCTTGATGTGCCTAATTAACGTGCATTCTGAAGAAAGGCCATCAAGAGATATGCCACATTTCACACCCAAGAGTGTGAGAGTGTGTGAATGTCATGAATGTGTAGTAGTATGAATAAAGAGATTCATTCAGTCTGTCCTGAGTGACAGAAAAAGTTTGTTGTTCCATGTCCCATCTGCTAAAATTAAAACTACTTATTTAAATAATTGAAATACAAAATTGAAAAACAGTCCTTGAAAAGGTTTATTGCTTCTTGAGCAGGTTAGCCAAGCCTACAGGCTACAAATCCTTTTCAACAAAGTTTCAAGAAGCTTTACATTGGCAAAGTGTTTGTAACTTTATACATACATATTTACAAACAAATACACTCAACTGAAAAATAATTACAATAAAATAAAACTTACATTTAAACTTTCAATGAAATAATGTTATATCAGTAAAAAGTGTTTGTATAATTTATATAACATATAATAATATATATACATTATAAATAAATTATGTTATATTTGTAAAATTAAAATGAATACATAGTTTACAACTAAATAAAATAAAATATTCATATAAATTACATATAAATTAATTTCAATTGAATTACATTACAGTTTATTTATACAAATTAAATTACATTATTTTTATACCATTAATTTAATATATATTAAATTAAAATGAATAAATAAATTACAATTAATTAAAATTTAATTTGTTTTAAATTAATATAAATTTAACTAAATAACAGTTTATGTTTTAACAAATTAAATAAAATTATAGTCATACTATTAATTTAATATATTATTAAACTGAATTAAAATTACTAAATAAATTACCATTAAATTAAATAAAACTTAAATTTGTATTTAAATTAAATAGAAATTAATATAAATTTAACTGAATAACAGTTTATGTTTTAACAAATTAAATTTAATTATAGTTATACCATTAATTTAATATATTTTTAAATGAAATAAAAATTAATAAATACATTTAAATTTAATTAAATTAAAATTGAATTTAAATTTGAAAATTGAATTAAATTTAAATAAAATTACATTTGTATTTAAACTAAATGGAAATTAATATAAATGTAATTAAATAACAGTTTATGTTTTAACAAATTACATTTAATTACATTTAATTTAATAAATGTTGCCACTTACACTTTTATTTATTTTCTCCAATAATTAATTTTATTTATTTATTTGTTTATTTCATTTTTGGCTGTCAGTGGGAAATGCTGCTCTAGTTAAAATAGAATAAAGTGCAAAGGACAGGGGAATGTTCTGCTGAGTCACCGAATGTTAGGTGAGTTTTCATTGCACCTGTGTTCCACATAAGATTCTGGCACAAGAGATATACTGACTCCATCTGAATGTATTGCATCAGTCTTTAATAGACTGTGTGTATTTAAGAGCTGCCCACCTCTTAAATACACACCTCTACATGCACACAGTCCTAATTATATCAAGCAATCCATATGAGAAGGAGACCATAAATTTACATTAATACTAGTGTGAGACATTTGATTGAGCTGCCCAGGGCTTGGTGCTGTTTTAACCAGAGGTGTTGGAGATCCAATAAGACCTTTGGCCTGACTGCATGTTTTAAACACACCATTACAGCTGTTGGTGTGCTCAGCATAGAACACAGAGAGAAAGATATATTTAAGTGCCCCCTTTCAGCTCTTTCTGTCAGTGCGGCACTCAGCATAGTGAGAGAAAATGGGAATTAGGGGAAAAGTGTGGGTGTGTGTGTGTGTGTGTGTGTGTGTGTGTGTGTGTGTGTGTGTGTGTGTAGGGGACAGCAGTTACATGCACTCATATACATGTGCCAGTGTTTAATATCAGGAGCAAGTATACACTCAATGTTCTCTGTTACCCATAAACCCACCACTTATAAGAAGTGCTTTAAAAGCCCCAAATGCAATGTTAAATGGGAAAGTCTAACATATAATAATTTATACAACAATTCCAGTTCAGCTTAACACAACGTTTCCTCTGGTCCATCAAAGCAGCCGAGCTCAGCTCAATGTCCATAGATGGAGATAATAGGATAGCATTGGCCTTTGTGGCTCGGCATATCAATATAATGTGGACGAGATTTAAATTAAAGAGCTCTGAAGACCGCCTAAACTTCAACAACTTTAAAGGGTGATGTGCTGTTATTTTATTAGGAAGACTAACACAGAACAGAATCTCAAAACATGGACTGGATGGAATGGATGGGATTAACAGTTGGAATGTTGACTGTCATGACCACTTCATATACTGAGAAATGCATATTTTCAAAATGCAAGTTATAAACATATTGTGAGTTTCAGAGCTGAAAACATCCTAGCCATTTCCAAAAGTCCATCTGTTGAAACAAACTGGCAAAAAACATTCATTCCGAACTTTTGTAACTTAACTGTTACTTTTGTAACCAGTAAAAATTGGGGGAAAGTTAGCCAAACCGTGTGCTGTGCCTGTCTGTGTGTAGCACAGCTATGCATATCCCCCGAAATATTTAAATGTCAGAAAGAGTAGCTTAAGTTTACTTATAACAAGAATTGCAATCATTACAGGTCGATTTTAGCAGTTTTAGCCAAACATTTCAGCGTAGGTTTTTGGGAACCTATCACAACGTAATGCAAACTTTGCAAAGTGGCTATTGGAGGATGGGGCAGCACAAATTATATTTGACCCGACAGCAAACCCGCAGCCTGTGTGTGAGTGCAGCAAAGCACTGTTACTCATTTTGACTGATAAGATTTTAAATGTGAATTCATTTGTATTTTTATTTTTTACATTTTTAAACATTAAGAGGCCTTTACACAGACGTCTTAAAAGCATAGCAGCTAAAAAAAAAAAAAAAAGTTAAATGTAATTCTAAGGGTCAGAGATAGGTTACAAAATAAAATTACAAATATTTTGGCAATAAAAAATAAATAAATTACATTTTAAGTGGACCTCAGGGAAAAAAATACAATCATTAAAAAAAATGAATGATGACACCTTTAACAGCTTTGGCTGATAGGAAGTAATGCGTACATTTTCACAATAAATGTCAAATCCTGGTCACTTGCATTTGTGGCAAAGTTTGCATGAGATAAATGACGTTTTTAAAACATCATTTTGTTAACGAGTGAATTTAGTCTCTGATTATATATATAAAAAAATACACCTATGCATATAAGCACATACACACATTTCCACAGGCCCCCGTTTTCCCATCTCTTGTAAATGCCATTTTAATTTAAATCTGTCAGACTTTCAATCTCTCTCCAAATGCACAATGCTATAGGTACTAAGCCATGAATTTCAATGAGGCTCTTTTTTCACCAACAACCATTGATGTCCTTCAACTGAAAACAGCCTTTTCCAAAAAAAAAACCCTCCCCAATCTCTTCTTCAAACACAATCTTGCTTAACAGCTCCCTCCCTCTCTCTCTCTCTCTCACACACACACACACACACACACACAAGCTTAATAATTTCGCTTAACATTAAAGTGGACCCTTTTTCTGGGCGGCTAGCCCAGTGACCCTTAATGATGTCACTGTGACTGGAGAAAGAGGATTTGGGTGTCTGTTCATGTTTCCATTCTCTTCCAGTCTCTCTCTCTTTCTCAAGCAGCACTGTGCAAAGAACTGATGACTTTTAGTGTGGTCATACATTCAAGCAAACACACACACACACACACACACACACACACACAGACACAAACACACTCAAGCATTTATGCCTCTGTCCTGACACAATCCAGCTGCTTTCATTAGTGAGAGGAAATAGATAGCAAAAGTATAAGTTAAAGATAGCGAGTTGTAGAAGCAAGGTTAGAGAATGTGCTGGAACAACAGTCAAATCGTGTATACACAACATCACTTTCAAAAGAGCTGCTGGAAAGACAGAGAGAAAACTATAAAGAAAGAGCAAAAAGGGAAAGCAGCAGCTCCTGAAGGCTATTGCACCTCAAAAGCTAATATTTAATCACAGTATTTATATCCAGCAGAAGATTGTGGTAAGACCTTCAGTGCCCACTCACTGTCAGCACCTCAGCAGTATACAGTATGTGCATGTATTTGTGCTTGTGTGTTTGGTACAGTTCAACCAAAGTTCTTTCATCCTAAAACTGGCCCAGAGAGAATGCTTTGACCATGAGAGGATAGAAATAGTTTCCAGGTCACTCAAAACACAACACTTAAAGGAGTCATGTCATAAATTACTTAATGATTTATTTTTTTTTCCACTTATGATGATGGTCAAGTTTTTGTTTCCACACAAAACATCCATCATTTTGTATTTACATGACCATTTTCCATCCGTTCTCTGATTTTCTGAATTAAACAGCCCATTTCAGATGCTGTGCCTTTAAGACTACAGGAAGTAAACTTTAAATGCGGCTGGCGATATGTTAATGTTTTTGTGTTCCACTGTCATTTTTTTTTTTTTTTATGGATTTCAGAATGTGCCATTTTTGCAGTTTAGTTTCAACAGATTAACTTTTTAAACGAATAGTTCACCAAAAATGAAAAAATGAAATTATCTCATCATTTTCTAAACTTCATGCCATCCCAGATGTGTATGAATTTCTTTTTTTCTGCAGAACACAAATGAAGATTTTTAGAAGAATATCTCAGCTCTGTTGCGCCATACAATGCAAGTGAATGGTGACCAAAACTTTGAATCCCCAAAAAAGCACATAAAGGCAGCATAAAAGTAATGCATGTGACTCAAGTTGTTTAATCCATGTGTTCTGAAGCGATCCAATCGGGTTTGGGTGAGAACAGACCAAAAAGTAATTCCTTTTTCACTGTACAAGATTTTTGGTGAAAAAAAAGTAATATTTTGGTCTGTTCTCCTCAACAGATGATTGGATTGCTTAAGAAGAGATTATGCCCTTTTTAGAGCTTCAAAGTTCAGGCCACCATTCATATGCATTGCATGGACCTTCGGAGCTAAATATTCTTCTAAAAACATTCATTTGTGTTAGCACATCAGGGATGGCATGAGGGTGAGTACATGATAAGATCATTTTCATTTTGGGGTTAATTTTTACTCTAAACTGGGAAGGAAATCCTTTTTGAAACCATTTTAAAGGGTCAAACTTTTATATTTTAATGTGGAAAGAAATACTGGAATATTAAATAGACAACCAGAAGCCAGAAATAAGATTTGGTTTCCAAATGTATTTTGTTCTATTGTGTAAATTGTTAGGTTTTCGGACATGGACTGTGTTACAGGGGTCATATAATGAAACTTTCATTAAAACTGAAAAAAAAAAAATCATAATGCAATGCACTATGAAAACATATTGTAACTTCCAGAACAGAAAACTTCCTGCCCAGTACAAAAATTCCATTTGATGAAACTTTGCTGCAAAAAAACACCTGTTCCAAACTTTAGTAACTTTAATGACCAAAACATTTAGCTGACAGTAAACCCACAACCTGGGTATTATAAAACAGTTATTAAGAACGAGACGTATTTGCAGCTTACAGTATGTGCTTATTGTACAACAGTGCAACTCTAGTTAAAAAAAATCAAGGAAAAAGCTATTACTCATGATACGACCCCTTTAAAGGCATATATCATTCACCATTTCCATGTTAAAATCAGATTCACTGAAACTTCTAGTGTAAATATGCACACACTCATGCACTTTGACCTCTGTTGTGACCCGGCAGGATTCCACTTTCAGAGCAGGATGTTTGCAGGGGACTTGGGAAAGAAACTGGTGGAGAAAAGATTTAGGTTTCTCTTTGTACACTTTAAAGACACAAGAAAACATCCATACACAGCACACATCGCCTTTCACCCTGAGATCATTCCAGTTTCATGCAGTTAGATTGGTGAAAGCGACATAAAATCTGTATTATTACTGAGTGTGTGTATTTGTGTGTGTGAAGTGTGGCTTCGTTTAACCCACTTCCTTTCCACACACACTCCAAATAAACACATTTACCTCATTATGGTCATTTGGCCGTGTTTGTTTTGCTGATTTTTCCTCCTGTATCTTTTCTCATGTTCTCCTACTCAGATCCAAGTATGAGTGAGTGTGACATAAAAGTAAATACAAGTATAAAGAAAGACGGGGAAAAAATGATTATCACATATAAAGATTTTTCACCAGTAATAACAGGCCATTGACATAGAAATCTCAATGGTAGAGTTCACCCAAAAATGAAAATGTTGTCATAATTAACTCAACCTCATGTTGTTTCAAACCCATATGACATTCTTTCTTCCAGTCAACACAGAAAAGGTTATTTATGGCAGAATGTCCAAGCTGCTCTTAGCCATACAATACAAATTTAGACAATAAAAATGGACTAAGTTTGTGACGATTGTATGGTGCTTTTTTGTCCTTTTTTGAACTTGACAGCTCCTGGTTCCCATCCACATTGATGGTATGGATGACAGAAGAAACCTTCTACATTTTTTATTAGTTTTTCCAAATAAGACAAAGTCATACAGGTTTGTAATGACATGAGAACATGATCACAGAATTAGAATATACAGTATTAGTTCAGTGTGTTTTATTCAAAGGTTCAGAGACAGGGTTTCTGTAAATGACAACTGTGATAAACATTATAAACAGACTTGTACAAATTAAAAAGTGTAGAATACGATATAATCGAGAAAATGTTGTAGGCTTATGTTACCATAATCTAATGTTCATGTGCAGATGTGACCGTGTGTCCGTGGGTAATACAGTGTGTAAGAGAGGTGTGAAAAACACTGTAGTTGTGTTAAGTGTGTGTATGTGTGTGTGTATGGGTCCTATCCCGCTCGTCTGCTCATAAATCATCCGCTTGCATTTCTCCACCAGCGTCTCTGAACTGTAGTGGCAGCGCCGAGGGAGCCAACGCATTAATGATTTTCCCCCGACGGAGAGAAAGAGGAAGCAAGTGAGAGAGAGTGAGAGATAGGTAGAAGCCAGTCATGTCAACCAGAATAGCCAGGACTTTGAACATGTTGTACATATGAGCAGGCATCCATTCATCTATCTCTGTCTGTCTATGAGTCTATCTTTCTGTCGATCTGTCAGTTGTATATACAAGCACACGTAATTAACGGTAATGCACATCTAAATCAATATAGATAAATGGCTTTAAAACTCTTTTTCAACAAGAAATATTTAGGAAAAGTTCTGATTCATTTAAGTTCCATAGCCAAAGCCATTGCTTCACACAAGTCCAGAAAGACTGTTGGCAAGGCACCAAAAAAAAAAAAAAAAAAAAAAGAAATCCCAATTTATAACCCACCAACAATTGCCAGGGTTTTGGTGGTTAAGAAAGCTTTACAAGGATATTATTTTCACAACATGTGGTGACTTTGTGCCATGTTTAAAATCTAATCAGAGGCCTGGGCTTATTTTCCAAACTGGACCACTCAAGCCACATGTCACAGAATTTCAAGTGAGGTAGCAAACTTTCTAGATATTCTGAATGGATGGACGGACAGACAGACGGACTGACTGACTGACTGACTGACTAACTGACGGACTGACTGACTGACTGACTGACTGACTGACGGACGGACTGACTGACGGACTGACTGACGGACTGACTGACTTGACGGACTGACGGACTGACTCATGGACTGACTGGCTTACTGACTGACTGACTGACGGACTGACGGACTGACTGACTGACTGACTGACTGACTGACGGACTGACGGACTGACTGGCTGACTGGCTGACTGACTGACTGACTGACTGACTGACTGACTGACGGACGGACTGACGGACTGACGGACTGACGGACTGACGGACGGACTGACTGGCTGACTGGCTGACTGACTGACTGACTGACTGACTCACTGACTGACTGACGGACTGACGGACGGACTGACTGACTGACTGACTGACGGACTGACTGACTGGCGGACAGACGGACGGACTGACTGACTGACTGACGGACGGACGGACGGACGGACTGACTGACTGACTGACTGACTGACGGACTGACTGACTGACGAACTGACAGACAGACAGAGAGAGACATAGATAGATAGACAGACAGACAGACGGACGGACGGACGGACGGAGTGACTGACTGACGGACTGACTGACGGACTGACTGACTGACTGACTGACTGACTGATGGACTGACTGACTGACTGACGGACTGACAGACAGACAGACAGGCAGAGAGAGACATAGATGGATGGATGGATGGATGGATGGATGGATGGATGGATAGATAGATAGATAGATAGATAGATAGATAGATAGATAGATAGATAGATAGATAGATAGATAGATAGATAGATAGATAGATAGATAGATATGCCTTATAAACCATATGATTAATGCATTCATGCATATGCAAAAATAGACCATGACAATTGCTTGAAACAATGTTCTTTCACCAACATATATGATTTATAAACTTTCTTCTTCTCTCTATACTGTTTCAGGTATGGACATACAGACATTACAGTCAAAGAGTGACCCACAGAGGTCAATAGAACTGACAGAGAGCGCTACTTTTCCAGAGCAGTCAGACGGCGCCAATGTCACACACACACACACACACGCACGAGCAACGCTACTCTAAATTCAGGACAGCAGGACGTACTGGAGAGTGAAGAATTGTAAACACACAACATCACAGATCTCTCTCACACACACATAAAATAACTCTTAGACTCAGCCAATAAGCCATGGTGGTGACAGACAAACTGCAAACAAAATACATATACACATTCACATACACACACAGAGATTCAAAGACACACACTATTGATGTGTGAGAGTGATGAGGGAAGGTGAGAGGTTCATTTAGGGTGAGATTAAATGTGTGAAAGCTTGTCTGTTTGTGTGTGTGTGTGTGTTTGAGACCACAGCAGATGAGGAAGACTATAAGTAGAAAATTTAAGGACTTAAATGTGTGTATATTTTTGCACCACTAGAGGTCCCCAAATATAAAATTAATCTGTTTATTTTAGCTGCCTGACACAACAACACTGTTTTAGCCAATGGCGTGAGTTTTGTTTTTTAATAAACAATGGAGGATGGTGGGTGTTATTCCGGATTATCTTAAAACCTAATTTCTATTCTATCACCTGTGTAGCGTGCCATTGATTACCACAGACTTGAAACAGACCGCAATGGACCCATTAAATAGACTATGATAACACGTTTCTACCTTATTTAGCAATGTAAGCTGATTGCTTTTTTTGGCCTGTAATTAGCCAATCAATGTGTCTCTCTCTTTGTCTTACATTTCAATTGTTCAATTTTGCAGATAAGCTGATTTCACTGCAGCATGCTGCAAGAGTTTTTTTTCTCTAAAACCCACCTCCACCCCAGCTTCACTTGTCTAGAACTGCTACATGGGGATTATTTGTAATGTCTATTTGTGCAGCAGCATGTCACACATGCTCAATGCAGCATGTCTTGCATTTTGTCTAATTGTGCAGCAGCAACAGCATGTCCACATGCTTTCCTCAGTATGTCAGTCTCCATTCTTGCTCTGCAGCAGCAGCAGCAGCATTAGCCGATCTAGACCGCCAAGACCAATATCCTAACAATACGTCATACCCACACTGACATGCTAAATCTTCCTGAGAGTTCTCATGACTGAACTGCTTCTCTGTTCCACTAAAATAAAATCATACATGTTTTGAGTGACTTGAAGGTGGATAGAAATGAGTGAGAGTCATTTTGGATGAATTAACCCTTTAACAAGGAAAAGAGAAATGAAGATGACATCTAGTTTTCCAGGCAAGAGTTTCTGATTCCTCTTCTGTTTTCAGTGTGTACATAGAAGATATTGTGAGTGTGTGTGTGATTGTGTACCCTGCAGTGCCATCCAAGACTGCCACTGCACGAGTTACCATAAAAACATCCCTTTAGCTTGTTTACAAAGACACAAATGCACCACACACACACACTACTACAGCATTTACCAAACCTTCGCCTTTGAAGTAAAAATACAACCTGCAGGACCAGAGATTCACCAAAAGAGCTATGGGCTTCCGAAAAAGCAAATATGGACCATTTCTGTATGCCTTATTTTCCCCCTCCTACCAGCTCTGATCATCTCTATCCATCTACAATCTTTCTTTCTCAATCTGTCCTACTCAGACCCCACACCCACAGACCGCCTATGGACAGTCTGACACATATAGCAAACAAAAATGGCTAGAGCTTTCTCAAAATCACAAGCTCCAATCTAATTGGTTGGCTTATGCACATTTATAAACTATGTTTGGAATAGCATATATTCTACTATGTCTGCAGTATGCTTACTGTGCATGGTATGTACATTTTCTGTATGAATAGAATACCAAAATGATAGAAGAGCACAATAGAGGTTAAAAAGAAAGTAATGAGTTGTCGAAAAGGAGGTCGTACATTCCACGCGTGATTGTGAGGGAAGAATCAAATCAGCCCACTCTCATTCATGAGTGTGTGTGAATCGCTCAGATCTGTGTAGTGTGTGGGACTGTTCCCGCCTCAGCGTGGCAAAGCATCATTAGTTAATTCTGACAGGCGGAATGGGAGAGAACAAGAGGGTCGGCAAACTCCATCACTGGGTCACATGAACTGCGCACACGCGTGTCATGAAGTCACACATCACGGTCGACTTTGCATTCGTACATATGAAACATAACAAGCATTTATACAAAACCGATACCAAAGAAAAAGACGTGACCACTGGCTGCCTGCGCTTCCAATCCTTCAGCTTTGACCGTGAACTACCAGTTCTCTTCAGGGTCAAGACCATCAAACCAATGGCAGAAAGGAGATGACAGAGTGTTCTGAGAAAGCCAGAGCCATATGGAATACATGATAAGATTAATTTAGCATGATGTTCCATCCAGGCACAACGCAAAAAGCTTCTAACCTCATAAAGCACAAAATCTCATGTGATTTATCGCTTGTCGCTTAATCGATTCACACCTGGTTAGGATACCTTGTAAAAATGGCCTTGTGATTGTCAAAGTCTCTCTCATTCTGTTTCAGACACACACACAAATTCACTTCTCCAACACATTTGCTTATCTAAATGAGGACTTCCCATTGACTTCTATTACTTCTTCTATAAAGCTAATTTTAATGACTACAGACTAACCCTAACCCTAAAACAAAATGTAATGCACAATTAAATAAAAAAAATATTTTATACACAATTTTTTTTTAAGATTTAGCCATTTTTACACATTTAAATTCCATCAAAATAACTAAAAAAATCTGAAATACTTTGTTTTCTTTATTAATCTAGTTAAAAATAACGATATGATGGAATTTCAATTCGTAATTCTTAAAAAAATTGCAAAAATGTTTTGAGTGTCTAAAATTTTATTCATTTTATGTGTTTTTTTGCATGTAGGTATTTATTATTTTTTATTTATTCTTTATTTCTAATTAAGGATGTCTCCAAATTAGTTTTTTCAGATCTAGCTTACTTTAGTGGACAGTTTTGTCCCTAAATCTAAGAACGTACGCAAACACGCATGCTTTTAGGGTAAAACTCACCATCTGAGCGATGGATGCAGGTGTGTTGGTTGTCACTCAGGAAGAAGCCCTCTTTGCACTGGCACTCGTAACTGCCCATGGTGTTCACGCAGATCTGCTGACAGCCACCGTTGTTGTCCAGACATTCGTCCACATCTAGCATCCAACAGAGTCAGACGTACATACACACGGTCATTACAAGGCACACAAACACAGTCATTTAAGCACAAGAATTTGCTCCCTGCATAACCTAAACTGACTCCACACAGGTATTTGCAACTGTGTTTGTTTTAAAATTTGGCTAATTTTCCTCGATTTCCTCTGAGAGACTACCAGTGGCGGATGAAGAATGATGTTGATTAAACCAGGAGTTTGATATTCCAGTTTTAAAACACATCTACCAGACAAACAACGCAGTAAACATACGACTGAAAAAATAGGCAAGCAATCACTCAGACTAAAAGTCGAAAAGATTGAGTGACAGATAATTAAAAACAATAGCAGTAACTGGGTAGTTACCCAAAAGTTTTTGAACTGGGGGTGGGGTAGTCCCAGTTCTCCCTATGGTCAGTTCACCCCTGCTTGAATGAGTTTTACGCAGCACTAACACTGCAACCTGCCACTGTGGAGTCGGCAGGCAATAACTCTCTCTCAGGGTCGCTATTATGACAAACTGTCTCTTAGTATTGAGTACTCTTCTCTTTCTTTTTTGAGATGTCCCATAACTTCTGCTGTGTTCACCCAAAAAGGAATATTCTGTCACCACTGATTCCCCCTTATGTTGATCCCAACCAATTTGATTTTCTTTTTCAATGGAACACAAAAGGAGAAATGAGGCAGAATGACAGTCTTAGTCACCATTTGTTTTCATTGTATGGAAAGAGACGCAATGAAAGTGAATGGTGACAGAGAATCGCATAGCACCTACCATGTCCTATTGTGTTCCACAGAAGAAAGAAAGTCATATGGGGTTGTAACAACGTGAGGACATGATAAATGATGACAGAATTGTTATTTTTAGGGGAATGAAGCTCTGTCCTGGAATGATATTCTGAGAGAAAAACTCTACTTAAGATACTGTATGCTGTTGTCAAGTGGTTGAATATCTCAGGTTTGTAGGGTGATACAATGCAAGTGAATGGTGACCAAAATTTTGAAGCTTAATAAAGCACATAAAAGCAGCGTAAAAGTAATCCACATGACTAAAATAGTTTAATCCATGTTTTCTGAAGCGATCAAATCAGTTTAGGTTGAAAACAGACCAAAATACAAATCCTATTTCACTGTACATCTTGCCATTGCAGTCTCTACACATGATCATGATTTCAAGTTCGATTACACTTCCTAGTGATTAACGCATGCTCTAGATGGCGCTAGGAAGCGTAATCAATCTTTAAATCATGATTGGAGATTGCTGATGTCAAGATTTATATTGAAAAATGAGTTACATTTTGGTCTGTTCTCACCCAAATACTATTTGAGCGCTTCAGATGTCATGGATTTAACCACTGGAGTCGTATGGAATACTTTTATGCTACCTTTAAGTGCTTATTGGAGCTTCAAAGTTTTGGCCTCCATTCACTTGCATTGCATGGACCTACAGAGCGTAAATATTATTCTAAAAACATTTGATCGTGTTTTGCAGAAGGAAGTAAGTCATACACATCTGGGATGGCATGAGGGAGAGTAAAAGATGAGAGAATTTTCATTTTTGAGTGAACTATCCCTTTAAATTACATTCTGAACCCCATATTTTCATTGTGGTCTCAGATTTCTGGAACTCAAATGAGACAAACACAAAATTATTTTACACAATCAAAATGTAATTAAACATCAGAATATAAAGAATTTGAAAACAGAAAATGTGCATGTTGACAAAGTGGTTGGTTGTTACTGGTAATCCCAAAATGGAAAAATGTCTGCTAAGAAATTGGTCTGGCTAATACTCGTTCTATTACTATACTCTAGTCCAAACTCGTATCTCTCTTGTTTCACCTTTTATCTGAATTCTGTTAAGCAGACATGAAGGTTTTCTCTGGTTAGATAATCTGTGTTGTGTGACAGTGTGTATTATCTGCCTGTGTGAGTATGTTTGTGACTACCTTGTTTAGAATATTCCAAGTCTGTTGTTTACATACCACCAATAAAACTCAAACAGAATGTCGTACACTGGAAGGATGAGTGAGTGAGAATCAAAGCTTTGGTAAATGAGGTATGGAAAAAAACATGAACATTTCCGTCATTGTCATAGCTGAATGATCAGCACCATCTTCCTTGTTTCAAACAAACATTATTTTTGTCTGTCTCCACACCATGTCATATTTACATGTCTTTTTGATAATGTGTAACAGCTAATGTTGGCATGTGTTTGTGTTTACTATCCTCATCTGTTTGGAGTGTGTTGAGAGGCAGTACGTTTTACGAGTTCAGGGTTGTGTTTGGGACACTCTTTATTTGTGTGTGTAAAGACCTTTACGACCATTAGCACCCGAGCATGGAGGCACAAAAGCACACTTTTTGGTCATGTACCGCGTAGTGTCGTGTATGAGACAGCAGGACTCAAAGAGACTAAACAGCTAATGCAGTCTGGCTTACAGGAAGAAGCATTTTGTCGCAAGCAGATCTGATTGGCTAATGCACTTTGGACCCCTGTGACTAATTTCACAGCTAATGTCTGGACATGGCATCTATTCTTTTCCTGATTATCCTCTCTCTATATATATAAACTACCAATAACACCCAATTGAATGAGCATTATAGTATATACAGTATATGCACTATATATAGAGAGAGATGTATATATACAAATATATGAACACTAGGGCTCAGTGATCAAAGCTAAATATTCAAATTTAAATGCAACAAGTAAAATATAGTAATAAAAATATAGTAACAATTAAATACATATTTATATAGACATTTTTGCTTTGATCAGAGACTCGATTAAAATGTTAATATTCCTGCGAATTGCAAGATAAGGAGGGGTCGCGAAACTAGTCTAATGACAATCTTTAAGAACATTTACATTTAGTATTTCACCAAAGTGACAAGCAAAAGTTGCAAATTCATCATGCTATTCAAAATATCGACCAGCCCTAAGACATACATTTTAACCCAAACTTATCCGCAAACGCTCCAGCATGTGAACACAACCACTTTTCACAGTCTAATTTGGTCACAGTGGTTTATTATGTGGCTCCTGGCTTTACCTGGCAACATGACTCTTATTTTAGCCTCCATGGGGCTTCTTGTTAACACAGTCAGGGCAGCAAGGCCTTTACTGTCCTATTAACTACTGTACCCTGCAAGAGAGGGGGATGAGCAGAGGGGGAGAAGGCCTGTCTTTATAACCTCGTCCACAGAGGCATCCCTGTCTGTCCCGGGACCTGAGAGCTTTTTAAACATAGGCTATACATTTTCTGGCCACATCTCTGATAGAACTTCAAACATTTGAAGACACTTGAAGACACTTGGAACAAACCATAAATTAGATCTTTTAAATATCTAATTTTCTTCTCTATAACAGCATTGAGATGAATTGAAGAGCAAACCAGGTTTTTTCCTTTAAAAAAAAGACACCAGTATTTTGCATGTCTCCTCTGGAGTTTCAGCAGCGATTTTAACATTGTGCTCTGTTCTGACAACATCCAGTGTCCAAAATTAAAAGCTTGATTTTTCAACACCACTCTTTTTTAACAAATTCTTTCTAGGACATAATTATCTGAGCGAATTATCTCTACACTTAGGCCTACATGTCAACAATCATGTCATTTGTTTCTATTTTTATTTCTCCTATACGTAATTTAAGGAGAAGCATCTACGAAAAAGTTAATACTTACTGTTAATGAAGTACTAAGAACTCCATTACTCCATTACACAGCTATGAAATAGTAACCTCTGAGCAAAAACATTTTTCTCAGTAAAGTGTTGCCATGAAACACCCTAAGTACTCATTCTTTACATAATTACATTTTACCCCTGGAGTTGTATTTTAGTCTGTTCTTGATTGGATCGCTTCAGAAAACATGGATTAAACTACTTTAGTCATGTGGATTACTTTTACGCTGCTTTTATGTGCTTTATTAAGCTTCAAAATGTTGGTCACCATTCACTTGCATAACTCATGAAACTTTATGGTGTATACCTTTACACCCCCCCCAAACCCCCCCCCCCCCCCCCCCCCCCCCCCCACCCAGAGTATGTTATTTTTTTTATCGACACATTTCACAATCCAGTCATAGCAACATGCCTCTCTCATAGGTCTGTTAATGGGCGTGAGTAATATTTGATAGGAGGGTTTGCAGGAGACATGTGCTGGCTGCCTCTGTCTCGAGCTACTCTGGCTACTAGTGTGTTGTGCGC
Organism: Moxostoma hubbsi; assembly: GCA_032164185.1. NCBI lineage: Eukaryota > Metazoa > Chordata > Actinopteri > Cypriniformes > Catostomidae > Moxostoma > Moxostoma hubbsi. The sequence goes on from JAVLUX010000043.1 coordinate 7,137,472, forward strand.
TGTGTTTAATGTGGGAATGGAAACAGATATCATCAGTGTGACAGCACTCACTTGTTTAAAAGGAGGAAAAAACAACATTTCATCTGTCATCTCTCAATTAAGGCCCTCTCTGCCAAAATTTAAACAAGAGCCCTGGCATCCCGGCCTGCGAGTTTAAACTAGAACGCTTTTGTTTTGTTTGATTGCTCTTGTGTAAACTTTAATTTCGAAGAGATGTAAGATGACATGATACAACAGGGAGAGAGAGGAGATGGGGGAAACAGGAAATAGAAAGAGAGAGAGAGAAATGGAGTACAGAAAGAAAGCAGAAATAAGAATGAAAGAGTAAGAAAGAGAAGAGTAGATGATAAGAGAAGAGAAGAGAACTGAACAGAAAATGAATAGAACTACACAGATGTCAACAGAACTGACCATAAATGAACTGGCCTGAAATGGACAGATCGAAACTGAAGTGAACTGAAGAAATCTGAAGAGAACAGAGCAGAATAGAAATAAAGTGGACAGTGCAGAACAGATGAGAGAACAGAACTTATAAGAAATCAACTAATCTGAACAGAACTGAACCTAAATAAACAGAAATAAACAGAGTTCAATAGAATTGAAAATAATTGAACAGACCTAAAAATTAAGTTAAAATGAATTTTAAGTGAACTTTAGAAAGTGAACAGATCAGAATAGAAATGAAGTGAAAAGAGCAGAATAGAAATGGACAGAAGAAAAGTAAATTGAATGGAAGTGAAGTGAACTGAACTGAACAAAACAGAGTTTAAGTTAACTGAACAGAACTGAAATCAACAGATCAGAGCTGAACAGAACTGTACATAACTGAAGTGAAATAAACAGAAATTTTCTGAACAGTAGTAAAAAGAGCAGAACTGATTTTAACAGAAATGTAAGCGCAGCGTAGTTCTAGCAGGAAGACTAGCAGCTTTACATCATCGCACCATTAGCTAGTGTGCTAACATGGCAACCTCCACCACCCCACCGCCACCAGTTGAGTCCCCTCCGGCACTGGGGTAGGCTCCTCGCCCCTGCCTCCTATCATCGGCAGGATATGATGGTTCCGAGTATAACTTCTTCGGACCGCCAGAAGGGCTTACTTCAATGAGAGACTTTACAGTTCTATTTTATATTCATCAAATAAATGTCATCTTCAATTTCACTAAAGTCTGCGAGTCTTCCTGAAAGAACAGAAGTGAGCTGAAAAGGACTACGTTTCCCAAAAGCATCACAAGCTTAAGTTGTTTGTAGTGACCTTTGGTGCCAATGGTTTCTACGATCTACTTAGGCTTACGATGCTTTTGGGAAACGCAGCCCAGAAATATAAATGCAGTGTAGATCTAGTGAGAAGACTGGTAGCTGCACATCATCGCACCGTTAGCTGGGTAATTCCAAGCAAATCACATGTAAGCCATTGCTTTATAAGTCTGCTCACAATCTATCACATTTCTGTTTCAGTGTGCTAACATGGCAGCCTCCACCACCCCACCACCACCAGTTGAGTCCCGTCCTGCACAGGGGTAGGCTCCTCGCCCCTGCCTCCTATCTCCGGCAGGATATGATGGTTCCGAGTACAACAATTTCGGACCGCCAGACGGGGCTTACGCCAAAGAGAGACATTACATTCCTGTTTTATATTCATCAAATAAATGTCATCTAAAACTTTACTCAAAACTGCCAGTCTTCCTGATAGAACTGAATAGAAGTGAACAGAATCGAACTGGACTGAACAAAATAAACTGAACTGAAGCGAGATGAACAGAACAGACATGAACTGAACTAAACTAGCAGAACTGAACTGAAGTGAACAGAAGAGAACTAAAGTGAGCTGAACAGAATTAACTGAATAGAAGTGAACAGAAAAGAAGTGAACTGAAATGAACTCCACTGAACTGCACTAAACAGAACAGAACTCAACAGAAGTGATGACTCTCTCTTTAAAATTGACCTCTGTTACAACATCGCTCTTCTGTCACCGTGGTGATACAAAACATTCCTTCCTTCTACAGCTACACGACTTCTCTACTCCCATTCTAATGGTGGAACGAGAGAGGAAAGAAGCAGGCAAAAGATAAATAAACAGCAGCGGCAGCGCAGGCATTCATAAAAAAACACCAAATGATCAACACATTGAGTCCAGCTGCCAGCTTCGAGAGAGAAAACAAATAAGAATGGAAATGAAAAGACAGAGGAACTGCAGTAAATTGCTCTTTAATCAGCTCACCATTAGCTGGTCTTAAATCAATTAAAGCTTTAACTTGTTAACATGTGACGTCTGGAAGTTTCAAACAACTTCCTACACAAGATCAGTCAGACAGACCAGCCGCTGCACTGATTTCCGTACATTTCAAAGAGCTTGCCGCTTTAGTTCGCACTCTTACTGTCTGTTTGAAGAGAGAGTGTGTGTGTGTGTGTGTGTGTGTGTGTGTGTGTGTCTATACGGAGCATATTAAAGTGGTGCTCACTAGAGCAAGCATCACTATTTGCTTAGGGTTAGAGATTTGAACACCTCCTATACCATTTGTGCTGCATGCATAAATGATACTTAATTTTAGCAGCTTGATGAGAAAAGTGTGCTATTCATTTTCAAAGCAATCAGACTTGCGAGATTCACCTGGAGGACGATAATAAACCCATACACTTACAGTGAACGAGTGACCAGGGCATCATAGAGACTTGGGAGTGGGCTTTTTTGACTTGGGACAGTAACCACCTAGTAACCACTCAGAACACTTCAATAACTGCATGGCAATGTACTAACAACCTCAGAAAACCTTAGCAATGACTTAACAACCACCCACTCAGCAAGCATCACTATTTTCTTAAACAACAAGTTTACTTTCTCTGGATACAGTTTACCCCAACAAATGGGGGTAAACGCAGATGCAAATTACATGCAGAACATGTATCATAAAGTATAATGGGACATTTTAAAGAAAGAAGAAGTCAAACATGTTAAGCAGAACAGACTGGTGAGAAAATGAAAAAGATGAGAACAAAAGAGGATGTCAAAGGGACAAGAGAGACAGATTAAAGGAAAATGTCATCATAAACTGGCATGATTCATTTAGCCTTTCAAAAAGGTCAATAGTTCTAGTGGTTTCCATGTACACTTGACATAATGCACACAGATGATGTGCCAAAGTGAAACATGAGGGTTAATTTGACACAGCATATGACATTCAAGCACCAATGAGAAAGAATGAGATTTTGACGATAATATGTGAATGAAAAAGATCAGCATAAATTATAGAGAGGAGATTGCATGAGCAGGAAACACGTGGGATGCTATGACAAAAAGCCATATGTCATCTTCTTTATGAATAAATGCACTATCAAGATTTTGGTTAATCCAAAGAAGTGTTTAAAGGAATGTTCCAGGTTTAATAGAAGTTCAAGGAATAGTTCACCTAAAAAAGAAATGCTATCATAATTTATTTCCCAATCCTTTTGTTCCAAACTCATATGACTTTTTTCTTATGCAAAATTTTCCAAATCTTCTGAAGACATATGATATGTTCTGGTGAAACAACATTTTCTTATTTTTTCATCGGCTGGTTGAGATGCTAACACAGTCACAGAGTCATAGTGTTAAGGGAATACACCTACAAATGGCTTACTTTAAGTTGTCTCTACAGTACTGTACATATTAAGGTGGAATAGGAAAAAGTATTCAGGCTGAACAAATTATACACTTCAAATGTTACTTTTGTGAGCCCTGAACATTCCTTTAAATTCTACAAAACAAATTACAGAGTATGAAAAGAGACAGCATGCAAGGCAGAGAAGAGGACAGGAGTAGAAAACACATTAGCTTGAAGACTGACCAGATTAAAAGCAAGAGTGAAAAGAGACAAAGAAATCAAGAGAAATGTAGCGAGGCAGACACAAAAACAATTTGAGGGGGGGGGGGGGGGTTAGAACAGAAGAGCCCCCTCAGTGCTGTCGATGGCCCTCTACGGCCTTGTCTTATTTCCCAAAGCCATCAATTAGACTTGTATTTGAGACATTCCACAATAAAGATGTCAAATAGAAGGCAAGACTATCGCCTCTAGGGAAACAGCCTGGAGTTACTCCAAAGAGACCAACAGCCAAGATAACAGAAAGTACTGAGAGACAGACAAAGCAGGGCAGGTACAAGGATGAGGTTTTTTTTTAGAAGTATCTGGGGGACACAATGAAAATCCAGGCCCCACTACTAATTAAATTATATATATTAGGACAAACAGACATAAAGTTATACAGATTATACATTCATTATTTATTCATTCAATTATATTAGGACAGACAGACAACAGACAGATAGATTACATATTCATTAATTTGTTAATAATTATTCATTATATATGTAAGAGGACATACAGACAGATAGATTATATATTAATTATTAATTAATTAATTAATAATTATTAAATATATATATATATATAAGGACAGACAGACGGACGGACGAACAGACAGACAGACAGACAGACAGATAGATAGATAGACAGACAGACAGACAGACAGACAGACAGATAGCTAGACAGACAGACAGACAGACAGACAGATAGATAGATAGATAGATTATACTGTTTATTTATCATTAATTAATCAAATTAATAATTATTAATGAATTTACATATATTAGGACAGACAGACAGACAGATTATATATTAAATATTTATTAATTAATAATTATATTTTTATTATGGATGGACAAACAGATATTTTATATATTAATTAATAATGATTAGTTATGTATATTAGGACAGACAGACAGGTAGATAGGCTATATATAAATTAATTAAGAATTAGTTAATTCATAATTCATAATTATATATATGAGGACAGAGAGAGTCAGACAGATGGATTAATTAATTAATAATATATCTGTCTAACTGTCTGTCTGTCCTAATATATATAATTAATTAATATTAATTGTATATATATTAGGACAGACAGAGGGACGGCCAGATTGATGGACAGATGAGTAAATAATGACATAATTAAAATTTTTGGTTTAACTATTCCTTTTAAAGATAAAGAGAAGAAAGTGGGTGGTAGAGAGACAAATTTAGAAAATAAAAACTGTTATTGGAATCGTGTAATTTGAGGTAAAGGTCTCTGCAGATCTGAGTCCTGCAGCTGTCCTGCTCTGGGATCCATCATCATTAGAGTGTCTAATGAAAAATTATGAGCACAGCACCCTGAAAATAAGTAACACTACTGGCTCTGAAAGTGCTCTGAGCCCATATTTGTTTTGGATTATGAAAGCTAATAAGAGATGAGAGGAGAGCAGCCCAAATTCTTCATCCAGCTGTTCAGACTCTCTCTTTTTCTCTCTTGTGACAGTGATGTTTGTAATACATAGTCACCGTGTCACCAAAGAGCCACCGCACATCAGTTTGTTTAACCAAAAACACATCTGTACTCACTTATAGGGGCAACACAGACAGACTAGGCAAAGCTTTGCAACAAAAAAACCCACTTTTTAACGAATTCCTCAATCCCCACTGCAATCCAGAGAAACCATGACTCTCCGGGTCATGGAATTTCATCTTTGAACTATTACAATAAATATGAGATGGCAAGTTATGAATTTTCTCTCAGCCTTTTCTTTCCCTACTTCCATTTTTAACCACTAATATAAACATCAGACCTGCCTGCCGAATTCTGGGAATGTGATGCGATTGCGCCACTGGTGACATTTGGGTGACATATTTAAGAGATGAAAATAATTGCAAGGCTCCTGTTGGTGTGCTCCTGTCAGAACACACTGGAACACTGGTGCTAGACGTGGCTCGGCTTGCCTTTTCAAGGCACTGTGCGGAAAGAGGCTGGAAGTTCGCTGAAGCAGATTTGTTTTCGTTTACAGAAGGGTCATTACAGAGGTTGTTAGCCGGGCAAAGAGATGATGAGAGACTAGCTCATTGGCTAGCTCAGACTAGCTAAAGTCCATCAGCAGAGCCAACTGAGTGTGTATTTGCGTGTGGGAATGTTGCTCTATTCTAAAACATAGTAAGCTGCCTTGGTGCCTAAAGTCTATACAGGTAGCTACCTTCTAAAGGCTGTTCACTTATAAAGCATTTTAATAAAGCAGCATCCTAACTGAAATGGAACCTCATAAGTGACATCACTCGCAATTGTTTTGATGTGATATGAACTCTAAAAACTATTTTATCCAAAATGTGTGAGTATATTTATGCTTATTAGAGGCAGGAGGCAGCTAACTAGGTTTTGAAACCAAATGTGCATTTGTTTCCATTGGGCTACACTTTTAGCATCTTACCTAGACAGTTGTGCCCATCATCTGCTAGCTTGAAACCATCGTAGCACGTGCACCTGTAGTTTCCAGGGATGTTAATGCAGTCATGCACACAACCACCATTGTAGTCGTTTTCACACTCGTCCATATCTGAAATACATGGCACAAAGACACAAACGTAAACATTGTAAGTCCAATCACATCGATAAATAATGGCACATCTCAAAATGCCACATTATTAGAGGTATCATTAATGTTTAAATTATGTCTTAATACACAAATACAGTATGAGCAATAGCAAGCACCACTCAAACGTCAAATCTGTTCGTGATATTTAACAGAGGTTAAATAAGGACTAAAAAGAGTTGGTGTATGTAATAAGGCAGAGAAAGGCCTGCATTGCCTCTATGAGTTTGTAAAGCAGTCAGACATAAGTGGAGAAAGTACAATAAACATAACACATTTCTCCCACTTTCAGTCACACAGATAAATATGTCAGAATCAAGACATTGAGTGTCCGTCTTCCTTTAGACAATGACATCAGGTGTCTGCTTTATGTTCCGTGCTACCTCGAGGTATGTGTGTTTGAGAGCGTTTGTGATTTAATAAACCATGCCTGTGTTTTTGGAGTGATACTGCACAGACTAAAAATATCCACATTATATAATAAAAAAAAAACATTGTGCAATTCCAGTTATGAGGACACTTTTATTTTTTTATTTAATCATAAACATATCAAAATTTCAAACTGACACATACTCATGCCACAGACACAAATCATGCACACGTGTACATACACACCAAAATTATGGAGGTATAAATACTTCACATAAATACTCCACTGTTTTATTCATTATATATTTATTTTCTCTGTCAAAGACCAGAATGAAGTTTCGGTTTTGTCTTATTTTGTAAAAAATGGTTCCGTAGTACACAAAGCCAACTCATCACTAAAACATCCAAAAATGCGCTGGAGTAAATAAGAAGGGATCATGTCTCATTACTGTTTTCCCAAACTGGGGTCTGTCTAAAATAGTCAGGGGGTCTCCAAGAAACTCCTGAATTGTGAGCCAACATTTCACCAAAAATCATGGCAAGTGATAAATAGCCAAATCAGCAACAAAGATACACTATAAAATGTTTAACAAGAATTGCAGAGTATGTTCTTCTTATGTATGGCTGGTAATTATTAGGAGTTTGAATTAGACCACTGTAAAACAAACCAGCTTCAGGGAAGGGACGCGGAGACAGGGTGAAACTCAAAAGGTAAGGCTTTTTAATCTTTCCAAAATAATGACACATGAACAAACTGAAATGTCGGCTTCTAAGTTGCTTGCCACGACGAGACTGGCGCACACTCTCTCTCCTCCCAGGAGGCACTGGTGCTCACTTTATGCCGCTCTCCCCATACTCACTAAAATTAGAGACAGGTGTTAGACATCATTTAGCTCAGGTGCAAGCGCCCTTACCGCTTTCTCCCTTCGGACGGGCGCTTGACCACGCCCCCGCTGCCACATACCCCCACCGCCCGACTCAGGCCGGGGCGTCATCCGGCCTGTCTACCACTCCCCCCCCCCCATTTCTGGAGAGGAAGTCGGCGACAGCCATCCGCACCCCCGGTCTGTGGACCACCTCGAACTTAAAAGGCTGGAGAGCCAGATACCAACGGGTGATCCGGGCGTTAGTATCCTTCATGCGGTGGAGCCACTGCAGTGGGGCATGATCCGAGCAGAGAGTGAAGGCCCGCCCCAGCAGGTAGTAGCGGAGTGTGAGGACCGCCCACTTGATGGCTAGACACTCCTTCTCGACGGTGCTGTACTTCGTTTCCCTTAAGGAGAGTTTCCGACTGATGTACAGCACTGGGCGCTCCTCCCCCTCCACCACCTGCGAGAGTACGGCCCCCAGCCCTCTGTCTGAAGCGTCCGTCTGTAATAGAAAAGGGAGAGAGAAGTTAGGTGAATATAAGAGCGGCCCTCCACAGAGTGCAGCTTTAATTCGTGTAAACGCCTGTTGGCACTGCTCCGACCACTGGACCGGATCTGGAGCCCCCTTTTTAGTGAGGTCAGTCAGCGGGCTGGTGACATCCGAATAATTAGGCACAAATCTCCTATAATAGCCAGCCAGCCCCAGGAACTGCCTCACCCCCTTTTTGGTCTTAGGTCTAGGGCAAGTCGCAATCGCCGCGGTCTTATCAATTTGGGGACGCACCTGGCCATGACCCAAGTGGAACCCCAGATACCGTACCTCCACACGCCCAATCGCACACTTCTTGGGGTTTGCAGTGAGTCCCGCCCGCCGCAGCGACTTCAAGACTGCCCTCAGGTGTTGTATATGCCGCTGCCAGTCATTACTATAGATTATGATATCATCTAAATATGCAGCGGCGTAAGCGGAGTGTGGCCGGAGGATACGGTCCATCAGGCGCTGGAACGTGGCTGGGGCTCCGAACAAACCGAACGGAAGTGTCACAAATTGGTGTAATCCGAACGGCGTTGTGAAGGCTGTTTTTTCACGGGAAATTGGTGTCAAGGGGATCTGCCAATAACCCTTTGTTAAGTCCAGGGTCGAATAAAAGCGAGCCGTACCTAACCGATCGAGCAGTTCATCAACCCGGGGCATTGGATACGCGTCAAATTTAGACACCGCATTGACTTTTCGATAGTCGACACAGAACCGCACCGACCCGTCACTCTTGGGGACAAGAACGACCGGGCTGGACCAGTCGCTGTGGGACTCTTCTATTACCCCCATATCGAGCATCGCATTCAATTCGTCCCGAACAACTTTTTTCTTGTGCTCGGGGAGACGGTAAGGGCGGGTACGAACCACCACCCCCGGCTCGGTCTCGATGTGGTGCTCGATGAGGTTCGTGCGACCCGGTAGGGGAGAAAACACATCTGCAAACTCCCTTTGCAACTCGGCAACCTCTGATCGCTGGCACGGGGAGAGGTGCTCTCCACAAGTGACCGGGGCATCGTGATCGGGTTTTGGACTAACCTCCGGTCCGAGCTCCGCCCTCTCTGGAATTACCGTAGCCAGCGACACAGGGACCGCCTCCCTCCACAATTTAAGGAGATTGAGGTGGTATATTTGACGCGCGCCCCCCCTATCGGTTCGCTTAACCTCATAATCGAGATCCCCCACTCGTCGTGTGACCTCAAAGGGCCCTTGCCACTTGGCGAGTAATTTGGAGCTCGATGTGGGGAGTAATACAAGGACTTTATCTCCCGGTGCAAATTCCCTCAGCCGCGTTCCCCTGTCGTACAGTCGGCGTTGACGTTCTTGGGCCCGGAGCAAATTTTTTTGTGTTAGTTTTCCCAAAGCGTGAAGTTTTGCTCTGAGGTCAAGAACGTATTGAATTTCGCTTTTGCTATTCGAAGGTCCTTCCTCCCAGCCCTCCCGGAAGACATCTAAAACGCTACGCGGGCGACGCCCATATAACAGCTCAAACGGAGAAAAGCCGGTTGAGGCTTGCGGGACCTCTCGCACTGCAAACAACAGGGGATCGAGCCATCTGTCCCAATTTTTAGCATCCTCGTGTACGAACTTACGAATCATGTTTTTGAGGGTTTTGTTAAAACGTTCCACTAGGCCATCTGTCTGTGGATGATACACGCTAGTGCGAATCGATTTAATACCCAACAGATCGTAGAGTTCGCGAAGTGTGCGTGACATAAATGTTGTGCCTTGATCGGTGAGGATTTCCTTTGGAATCCCCACCCGGGAGATTATTTTGAAGAGTGCCGAAGCAACACTACGTGCTGAGATGTTGCTTAACGGCACCGCTTCCGGATATCGCGTAGCGTAATCCACCAGGACTAACACAAAGCGATGTCCGCGTGCTGTCCGTTCTAATGGCCCGACGAGGTCCATTCCAATTCTTTCGAAGGGGACCTCGATCAAAGGAAGAGGGCGCAATGGTGCTTTTGGGGTGGCCGGTGGGTTTACCAGCTGGCATTCGCGGCACGCCGCACACCACCTGCGGACGTCACCGCCAATGCCCGGCCAATAAAAACGGGCTATTAGACGGAGAAGTGTTTTTCTTTCTCCTAGGTGACCTGCCATGGGATTATAATGAGCCGCCTGGAATAACATTTCCCGGCGGCTCCGTGGAATCAAAAGTTGTGTTACATTTTCTTTAGTCTGAGTGTCCTGCGTCACTCTATACAGCCGGTCATTTATAATTGCAAAATAGGGGTGTGCGAGAGCGATGTCTGGCTGAAGACGCTGACCATCGATCGTTTTCACCTGATCGAAGGCATGCTTAAGGGTTTCGTCCCGCGACTGCTCCAACGGGAAATCCTCGTCAGGGAATTCCCTGCGAAGAGGAGGGGCGGAAACCTCGCCCCCCTCCTCGTCATCCCCATTTGGAGCAGCCGAGGACGGCCCCGGCTCCGCCTCCCCTGCCAAAGAATCGCACATCGCACATCTCCCTATTTTAGTGCAGGACCCATCCTTACAAATACTCCCCAATAATTCCCTAAATGCAGGCCAATCGGTCCCCAAAATCAGAGGATGGGTGAGGCGGGAACTAACCGCTGCCTCTACTCTATGTTTTCTCCCTCGTAATTTAATTAACACAGTCACCATCGGATAGTTGTGAACATCCCCATGCACACACCTCACCCTTACCCGCTTAGCCGTGCTCAAAGCCCCGGGTTGAACCAAGCGTTGATGGATGGTGGTCTGATTACAACCAGTATCCAGCAAAGCTTGGTGTGTACCCCCCTGGATTCTTACCGGAATCCGGTACGCTCCAGCCTGATCGGGGGCGACATGCGGGGGATCGGAGACCCGAACCACCGTCCCCACCTCCATCATCGGACACTGATCCCGGAAGTGGCTCGGGTCACCGCATCTCCAGCAGGCCGGCCCAGGCGCGACACCCGCACCTGCCTCGGCGGACGCTCCCACCTGAGGGGGGAGAGCGGCTGTAGGTTGTGGTGAAGGGCCGGGACGAGACTGACGGACGCGATGTTGGTCTCAGCCAGGCTCCTCGCCTGCGGGGGGCAGGAACGGGACCTGGAGAGAGGACAGAGGGAGAGGGTTGAGGGGCAAGGGGAAGAGCGGAAGAAAACACAGGGGGAGGGGGAAGAGAGAGAGAGAGAGAGCGCTCATCCGCCCTCGGGATCACTGCCATGTGGTCCTCCGCTAACTGGACGGCTTCCTCCAGCGACGCCGGGCGGTGGCACTGGACCCACTCCGCCGTTTTCGCTGGCAACCGATGAATGAACTGCTCCAGCACCACCTGATCGAGAAGTCCCTCGACGTCGCGGTCCCCCACTAACAGCCACCTTCGACAGGCATCACGGAGCCGCTGGGCAAAGGCGAACGGGCGGTCGGTCTTCTCCAGCCTCATAGCGCGGAATTGTTGTCGGCTTTCCTCAGGGCTCCGACCAACCCGTTGCAAGATGGTTTTTCTGAGGTCCCGATAAACCAGGAGGCTTGACGCCGGCAGTTGCTGAGCCGCAAGTTGGGCTTCCCCGGACAAAAGTGGAATTAGGCGAGCTGCCCACTGAGACTGCGGCCAACCCCATATCTCAGCAGACCGCTCAAAGAGATCGAGGAAGGCTTCTGCATCATCGCTCGCCCCCATCTTCTGTAACGTGATCGGGGGCGGCATGGCGTGAGTGTCCGGGGTTGCGGCTGTGGCTGGTGTGGCCTCCTGGCTGAGTAGGCTCCGGATGGCAAGTCGATCCTCCGCTTGAGCCCGCATGATTTCAAAAAATCGCCGATCTTGGTCCTGCCTGAGCTCAAGCAGAGACTGCTGGTGGCTCTGATGTAACGTAGCGAGGGACTGGAGAACTTCGGCCAGTTGGGAGGACTCTACGGGGTGACCCTTCTCCATGGACGGATATATTTTCTTCTAATTTAAATCCCGGGTTTCGGCACCAGTGTAAAACAAACCAGCTTCAGGGAAGGGACGCGGAGACAGGGTGAAACTCAAAAGGTAAGGCTTTTTAATCTTTCCAAAATAATGACACATGAACAAACTGAAATGTCGGCTTCTAAGTTGCTTGCCACGACGAGACTGGCACACACTCTCTCTCCTCCCAGGAGGCACTGGTGCTCACTTTATGCCGCTCTCCCCATACTCACTAAAATTAGAGACAGGTGTTAGACATCATTTAGCTCAGGTGCAAGCGCCCTTACCGCTTTCTCCCTTCGGACGGGCACTTGACCACGCCCCCGCTGCCACAACCACCACTATTAGATCACTGTTAAATGAGAAATAGTCTGATGTACTGTAGTTATTCACCAAGAATTTACACTATGGTGGGTGACACTTCGTGAACAGTTTGGGGTGCGAGTCAAGGCATTAACTCTTTCTAACTGATTGTGAATGAAGGTGAGCATGGCTAACAATGTTTGTATGGGGTGTCAGGTTGCCAGTGGAGGTGTGAGAGGGACAGGGTTGTTAAATTAATGGATGGCCAGTCAGTTTCCAGCTGACACACTTCCTGCCCTAGAGCTGTTGTTGACATCAGCCGACAGATTTGGGCTGCTGCTTGCTGCCGTTTCCACAATCGGCCCATGCACATCTCTAATCGAAGGAGAAGTGTTTACATTCAACATCCCATCAGGCAGATTAGATTAGATTAGGCAACTTCGCTAACACCTCAGCAGGGGTGTAGCTGGCAGGGGGCAACTCCTCCAAACCCCTACAGTCCAACAGCACACAATGCCAAAATCCACACTGTGCCATGTGGAGAGAAGGAGAAGAGGAGGGGATTTCTCAAAAGAGCTGTTGATTTACTAATTACTAATTTACTAACACCTCACTAATGTGTTTCTGTAAATTTCTTCACTTCTCATGTAATCAGACATTCAGTTCACCCAGCTTTGGCTGCTGTGCAGGTGAGTTATCATAGCTACTGGTTGCATGCATATTTGAATACCTTGCTAAGGCAAGCATTACTATTGCTATCAGAGCTCAACAACAAGAATGGCTCACTGGCCCAGGGCCAATGTGAGAGCGTTTTGGGCCAGTTAAACAATGAACAATGAAACATTCACTAGCCCTGCATGCCAGTGAAACAGTAGCAAGCTAGTACGTGATAACTGTGCAGTGTGTAAACCTCATTCTCCTGGCCTTAAGAAATGCACTAGCGACCGAGGCTAGTGACCATGGCTTTTATAGCCTCCTTGCTAGTGCGTCCGGCTCCCATGCCTGAGATTGGCCTGAGTTCGAATCCTGCTCGGGGCAGATCGAGTAGTACTCTGGTGCCATGACTCGAATGGGAGTGAGGTTTAGGCGGTGAGTGTACTGGTTGCCAGATAAAACTAAGGCATTTAATCATGTTCCTGGATGTAGTGAGCAATATTCCCTCCATTGGGGGAATTCAAGCTTGAAGCACCACGTGTTTTCAGTAGGGGGCAGTAAGCAAAATTCCATTGGAATAGGCAACACACAGTTGAACAGAGAACAAAGCACAATCAGGCTTGCTTGAAACTAGCGACAGCACAAGATGTGTTCTTGCATTCAAACACAGCTTACTTGATTTAAGTAAGTTTACTTGAGTAACTTTTTGGGGGGTAATTAGAGTAGGTTTAAAAGGTTTCAAATTGGGTACATTTTACTCTCTCAAGTAGCCTAAATATCAAATTAAATTTTTTTTATTTTTTACTTCTTTTCAATGGGTGGCATTCCTGTCGTTACATTACTGGGTTTAAATTTAGTTAATGTGTCATTTATTGAGAATATTGAATGGGACTTTTACGACAGTGGAAGTTCGCGCAGCTCTGCGCACTGTCACAGACTGTCACTTAATCCGATCCATCACTGCTGCAGCAGCTAACGCTGGCTTTTCTGTGAAATTTCATGGTCATTTTCAGGGTGATTCTGTAACTGGGCTATTATGACATCAGTTTGTAAGTGTATATTTTTAAATCAGTGCAGCAATATATCAGTGTGCTTTTACAATACTTGGGCCTTACTTGTTGTTCTTATTAAATAATTTATCAATACAAAATATCTTCATTCTCTTTTTAATTTTTTATATATATATGTTAATATAAAGAGTAAACGTCTGGGTTACGGATGTAACCTCCAAGATGTTGTGTCGAAGAAGCGACACTAGGGGTCTCTCTTGAACGCCGAATATACCTCTGATCTATGAAAAAGGCCAATGAGAAGTTGGCAGACAGAATTTGCATGTCCCGCCCCCGGACATACGGGTATAAAGGCGGGGAAATATGTCTAGTTCATTCAGGATTTTTCGGTCCAGCCACAACAGTGGCTCACCTCAGCGATGTGGCCGGGAGGACACAACGTCTCGTTCCCTCCATCAGGGAATGGAGTTTACATCCGTAACCCAAGTGTTCCCCGTCTGTCGATCACTTCGACGTTGTGTCGAAGAAGCGACACTAGGGGTCCAATTTAAATCACGCCATGCACTGAGCCGTGTACGTGTACTGCTGACACAGGAATGGGCAGGTACTTGACGTGCCAAAATGACCAGCTGTATCAGACTACACATACCCTTCCCCAATGCCCCGCAAAGTCGTCGGAATCCTTATAGTTAACCTAGACAGGGGAATAAGGTGATTAATTGATCTTAATTTGTGTTCTCCACAACAAAGGAAGTCATACTGTGGCACGGTGGAGGGCGGGACCGGCGCGTGATTACGCACGCCCGGTCCCGTATTAGGCTAATTACGCCGTCAAGAGGGATAAAGGCCACTCGCGGACGGTGATCGGAAGAGAGAGCTCAATTACGGACGTCCGTCTTATTATGTGTTTGTCTTTTGAGTTCTTCATTAAACCTTTAAGTTTATATGTTAAGCCGGTTTCTCGCCTCTTCCTTGCCCGTAACGTGAACTGTTTTACATTGGTGCCGAAAACCCGGGAAGGAAGAGGGATACGCCGTAGCGGAGTTCTCGCCACTTCTCAATGGAGCAGCCGCGGCCATCTGCCGGGGGACGGAGGAGCCCAGCCGCCTGGACGCGGAGGAACGGCCGCCGACCGCGAGGGGAGGAGGGGCTCCTGGCCGACCGCCTGGAGTGGTTAGGGCCGCTGCCAGGGGCGGGGGAGTTCCCTACTGGCCGCTGGAACGCAGCGGGGTTGGAGACTGCCGACCGCGTGCGGGGAGGGGCTCGCCGCCGACCGCCTGGAGCGGGAGAACCGCTGCCAGGGGCGGAGGGAGGCCCCTTCGACACCCTGGGAACGCGGCGGGGCGTTCTGTCCGCCAGGGGCTGAGGACTGCCTCCGATCTGCCCGGAGAGGTGCGGCTGTTGTCCTGTAGAGGGTGGAGAAGTGGCCGAGGAACGAGCTACGGCGTATCAGAGAACCGGCGAGTACGTTTTTTTTCTTTCTTTCCTTTAATCTCTCTCTCCTCTCTCTCTCTCGATATCGCTCTGCGTTGGCCTTTTCCCTCCTTTTTTTTTTTAAATTATGGTGTTCGTGGGTGGGGAGGTACCGCCCAGTGCAGGAACCTCCCCCCCCCATTTTTAATTGTTGCCCCTTTTTTTTAAATTATGGTGTTTGTGGGAGGGGAGGTACCGCCCAGTGAAGGAACCCTCCCCCCCCCATTTTTAATTGTTGTTTTTTTGTTTCCCTCCCCTTGCCCCCTCCCTCGTCCAGGTTAATGGGGATGACCTGCCGGCAGACTGCGCGGGAGGCGCTCCCCCCCCAGGGGAAGTACGTCAGGCCGGGGGTCCCCAGCCTGAAAGAACGGGGGAGGAATGTGGCACGGTGGAGGGCGGGACCGGCGCGTGATTACGCACGCCCGGTCCCGTATTAGGCTAATTACGCCGTCAAGAGGGATAAAGGCCACTCGCGGACGGTGATCGGAAGAGAGAGCTCAATTACGGACGTCCGTCTTATTATGTGTTTGTCTTTTGAGTTCTTCATTAAACCTTTAAGTTTATATGTTAAGCCGGTTTCTCGCCTCTTCCTTGCCCGTAACGTGAACTGTTTTACACATACATATCTGGGATGGCATGAGGGTGAGTTGATGAGAATTTTCATTTTTGGGTGAACTATCCCTTTAAAGTGATAGCTCAGCCATAATTTAATATTATGTCATCATTTCCCTACCCTCATTTAGTTCCAAACCTGTATGGCCTTCTGTATTCTGTGGAACACAAAAGATGTTATACAGAATGTTAGATACTGACAGTCTCAATCACCATTCACTTTCAAAATATATAGAAAAAAATACACATTCACTGAAAGTAAATAGTGACTCAGACAAACATTCTGTCTAATATCTCCTTATTGTGCTGCGGGGAAGAAAGAAAGTAATATGGGTTTGGAACAACATGATGGTGAATGATGACAGAATTTCCATTAATAATAACATTAATAATAATAATAATAATTCTGTAATACATGCTAAATGCATCTTATGTAATGGAATATAGTGGAGTTAACATCTATTATATCATTTGTGAAAGTAACAAGATACTCACTACTTGAGTACTCTTTTAATTGGATACTCGTACTCAAGTAATTATTTATGTTAGTACTTTACCTTCTACTTGAGTAATTATTTTTTAAGTAATTGTACTTTTACTTGAATACAGTTTTTGGCTACTCTACCCACCTCTGTTGGAAAGATTCACAAATTTAATTGCTAAATGGATTGTTGTTTACTGTAGGCCAATGATAGGCTTATGATCAATTATATGGAAATAAACAATAAATTTACTTTTAATGCCACCATTTGCATGGTTTATCAATGGTTTACTTGTCTGCTAGAATAATGTAATTCATTTTATTTATTTGAATTATATTTATAATTATTTAATCATTATATATTAAATTAATTGTGTTATTTGGGAGGCTTTCTCTGCAAATATTTAAATATGTGATTAATTGCGGTTAATTTTATTTAAATTCATTTGAATTTAATTGGCATGTCTTGTAATTAATTTGAACAGAAAATTATGTTTTTATGTCAAGCAAACTTAAATATTTGGTTTAACATTTTGTAGAGCCCTGACTATTGCTCACACTTTTCGTATTCAGGAAGTTGGTAGATGATAAAATGGGCAAAAAAAAAGACTATCAGACTTGCACTGTAGGACTGACTTGAATCATATCTAGGGATCAAAATATTAAAGAATTGGGAAAGGTCTTGGGCCAGTAAGTAAACACTTAGCAACCACCAAAAACACCAAAGAAACCACCTAGCAACGCCCTAGCAACATCCCAGAACACCCTAGCATTGTCCTGGCTTTTTGCTGTTAGTCTTACACAGCAGTCCAGGCCACAGTACCGAAATGAGATATTCCTCCCTTGTATTGTAGGACATTCTTATAAGTTACAGAGCAAATGTGAGCTGTCATAGGCAACGCAAGTGTCTAAAATAGCACCTAATAAACATCAATACAAATAAGAATTTCTTCAATAGGTTTAAATGCCATTATGTTTTTAAGCCTTTTTATTGGGTGTGTCTATGTGTGTAGATATCTGTGCGTGTGTGTAGCATCATATAAGGCAGCAAGGAATCTGAAGTACGCTTTGAGGGGAGAGTCTATGATGAACGGTGGGCACATTCAGCCAGCCAATCAGAGCATCGGCAGTTCTGTGACGAGTCCGCAGACACCAGGCAGACAATGGCCTAGTAATGGACTGACACCTTCTTCTCTCACTCCATTTATCTGTCTCCTCCTTATAACCACCCCCACACCCTTCCACAACCCCACCACCTTTTCCATTGCATTCTCATTCAAGCATATTAACACAGACTTGGAAATTCAATTACACACACACACACACACACACAACACACAACACTATATATCCACACCTTCCAAGAGACTGAGACACTTTTAAACTGCGACAATCAACTAACCTGTTTCACAGACAGAGATAAAAAGCAATGGAGAGTAAGAGAGAGAGATACAAAAAGAAGGCTAAGATAATGCACTTATCTAGCAGGTAGACTGACTGATCTATAGTCCATTGGTCACATTTAAATGCTTTGTCTAATCACTTACTCCACCCCTTTAAATAAACAACAGCAGTGAATGAATCACTCTTTGTTCTGGCTTCATGGGGGCTTTGTGATCTGTGTGGAATAGGGGTTCCCTTTCATGCTCTGCCCACTTACGAATCTCATCATCTCATCAATAAAATCCAATGGGATTTCCAAGAAAATGCAATGTCATAACATCTTATGCTCCCTCATTATATAATCCTTCACTCTGGGTTTAACGGCATTTTAATTCCATTATGTTGTCTGGTGTAGGAAATCATATTAGAAATACTTTCAGGTGTGAGCTTAAATTATATACACAGTAGCTCCCTACAATAATGAAAAATCAATAATGCACTGCACTTTGGTGAGTCATCATTCAGTTGACTCATGAGAAGCTTTGCTCTAAAACCTACCTACAGTAGTGAGCTGCCTCACTTTCTGCTGCCTACATCAGCAGCTACTTTCTAAGGGGCCTTTCATAAATATTGCACTCTGGCATTTCATCTGCTCTGTTTTTGAATTGTTGGTCTATGTACAAATGCTTTAGAATGATACTTTGCTATTTTTTCAGAGTCTTGAGCTATGAGCGTTGAAACCATAACTATAAAAGTGCATCTTGAAAGACACCTGTTAAGAACAAGCACATATAAGCAATGCGCACATTTTCTCTTTTGGCAGAAAAATTGAGAAAGAGACACACGAATATGTATTTAAGAACACAATAATCTAGGTCGGAATTAACAATTACTGTACAGAGAGGCTTATAGACTGATTCTGGCATACTCAGAACCCAGCAATCTTTCAGAAGAATCTGTCATAACTGTGTTCAGGTTCACTAAAAGAGAAGCAGCATTTACAATCTGAATTTAAAAGACACAATTACAAGCAGAAGAATTCATAAACACTTAAAAAAAAATCTGTTATGATGTTGGAGTGTTCCTCTTCTCGTATAATTACTCACTGGAAATTTACAGTAAAAAAAAATATGCTGTTGTGCAATGTTGTCTTTTTTCAAATCAATGAAAATTAAAGATAGTTCAAAGGGTGTACTTCTGTGCTTCTTAAATAAAATGTTAAAAAAAATCACTTGTTGAAGTAATGTCAAATATGGCCTTAAAAATAGGCTTCATTTTCGATATGCAAATTCAAATACATTTTTTGTTTCTTTAAAAAAAAAAATTATATATATATATATATATACCGATCAGCCATAACATTACAACCACCTGGCTAATATCGAGTAGGTCCCTCTCATGCCGCCAAAACAGCTCTGTCACTTCAAGGCATGGACTCCACAAGATCTCTGAAGGCGTCCTGTGGTATCTGGCACCAATATGTTAGCAGTAGATCCTTTAAATCCTATAAGTTGTGAGGTGGGGCCTCCATGGATTAGACTTGTTGGTCCAGCACATCCCATTGATGCTCAATAGGAATGAGATTTGGGGAAATTGGAGACCAAATCAACACCTTGAACTCATTGTCATGTTCCTCAAACCATTCCTGATAATTTTTTCAGTGTGGTAGAGCAAAATATCCTACTGAAAGAGGCCACTGCCATCAGGGAATATCAATGCCATGAAGGGGTGTACGTGGTCTGCAACAATCTTTAGGTAGGTGGTACGTGTCATAGTAACATCCACATGAATGCCAGGATCCAAGTTTTCCCAGCAGAACATTGCCCAGAGCATCACACTGCCTCCGCCGGCCTGCCTTCTTCCCATGGTGCATCCAGCTGCCATCTCTTCCCCAGGTAAATGAAGCACACGCACCTGGTTTGTCCACATGATCTAAAAGAAAACGTGATTCATCAGACCAAGCCACCCTCTTCCATTGCTCCATGGTCCAGTTCTGACTCTCACATGCCCATTGTAGGTGTTGTCGATGGTGGACAGGGGTCAGCATGGGCGCTCTGATCGGTCTGGAGCTACACAGCCCCATACGCAGCAAGCTGCGATGCATTGTGTGTTCTGACACCTTTCTATCATGGTCAGCATTACGTTTTTCCAGAAATTTGTGCTACAGTAGCTCTTCTGTGGGATCGGACCAGACAGGCTAGCCTTCGCTCCCCACGCGCATCAATGAGTCTTTGGCGCCCATGACCCTGTCACCGGTTCACCGGTTGTCTTTCCTTGGACCACTTGTGGTAGGTACTAACTACTGCATACCTGGAACAACCCACAAGACCTGCCGTTTTGGAGATGCTCTGACCCAGTCGTCTAGCCATCACAATTTGGCCCTTGAAAGTCACTCAGATCCTTACGGTTGCCCATTTTTCCTGCTTCCAACACATGAAATTCTTAAAAATGTTTTGTGTCAAATGTCTTGTTTTTGAGTTGCCACAGTATGTAATAGACTGGCATGTCTTAAGATCAATATTAGGCCAAAAATGGCAAAAAAGAAACAGAAAGTTTTCTATTGAAACTCATCAGTCAATCATTGTTTTGAGGAATGAAGGCTATACAATGCTTGAAATTTCATACAAATGTCTAACAAGGACAGAAAGGAAGGCCAGATTTACAACTCTCAAGAAACTCAAGAAATAGACGCCTCATATGTCCTCAGCTGACAGCTTCATTGAATTCTACCCGCTCAACACCAGTTTCATGCTGTACAACAGTAAAGAGAAGACTCAGGCCTTATGGGAAGAATTGCAAAGAAAAAGACACTTTTGAAACAGAAAAAAAAAAGAAAAAGAGTAGGCAAAGAAACAGACATTGAACAACAGATAATTGGAAAAGAGTGTTATGGATCTTAACCCCATTAAGCTTTTGTGGGATCAGTTAGACTGTAAGGTGTGTGAGAAGTGCCCGACAAGACAGACACATCTATGGCAAGTGCTACAGGAAGTGTGGGGGGAAATGTCACCTGAGTATCTGGACAAACTGACAGTTAGAATGCCAAAGATCTGCAAAGCTGCCATTGCAGCACATGGAGGATTATTTAGTAGTTTAAGAACATTTTATTATTTATTTATTTATTTTATTTTTTTTTAATTTTAACAGTAATTTTCCATGTTATTAATGTCCTGATTATATATTGTGATCAGTTAAATGCCACTTTGGTGAAAAAAAGTACCAATTTCTTTCCATAAGAGCAAAATTGGTACATTATTCCAAACTTTTGGCTGCCAGTTTATATATTGAAAACCAAATGCTTTTTGTAAAGAAAACTAAACATTTAAAGATACATAAATTTATCAAACATATAAAAAAAATTAATTAAAAATATATTCTTAAAATGTTTTTTAATATGTACGATCAATTTATGTATCTTTAAATGTTTAGTTAAAAAACACATGGCATGCGAAGCACAATACTGACTTACTAAACCAATTCTTACACATGATTCCAGGACTAATTAAAAGTTCTCAATATGAACACAAACATTTCTCATCAAATTTCTCCATGATCAAATTATCAGTGCTAAGCTATCCATGCTCATTTAATAGCTTTTCACTGTTACAGTACGGCAACATTTGTCTCATTGGGGGTCTACTTTTATTCCTCCAAATTAATTTAAAGAGAAACATCTGAGAAAAAGTTGATACATAAACATCTCCATTAAGTTTCCTGCTCGTTGAAAGAGTGCAGACAAACAACAATGACAACATTAGAGTGTAGCAAGTGTTTTCTTAATTTCCTTCAAAGCCAAACATGCCAGTCTTTAATTAGAGGGTGGGTTATGGGGGGTTTAATGGGCTCTTTGCTTCAGACAAAACAACCCCCCCCCCCCCCTCTTTGCTTCAGACAAAACAACCCCCCCCCTTCCCACATTACACTGTGGACGGAATGCCCACTCAGAAGAGAGACAGACAGAGAGAGAGAGAGAGCACTCAGAAGAGAGACAGACAGAGAGAGAGAGAGAGAGAGAGAGAGAGAGAGAGAGAGTAAAGCACCAAATGTGATTAAATAAAGTGCCTCTCAGTGGCCAATAACTTTAGGTACGGCAACATAATACATATGGTTTAATACATATACGTAAGCGACACGAGTCATTCAATCCAAAGACACACAAATCTTCTATTTAAAGTAAACACCTATGTGACTCTGGCATCTTTTAACTTTTACAAAAACAGTGGGAAGTTTATCATCAAAAGCTTATCTAAGATGGTAAAAGGTTTGTGGTTTGTGGATATGTGGAATGTCCCAATAATATTCACTTTAAGCCATCAAAATTAATTCATAAGGAGCTAAATTTTATATATATATATATATATATATATTTATATTTAGTGACAAATGCAGTTTTACTGAGAGTACAAGGCTAGCTCATATATGATGCTTCAAGTGATACAGTGACCCGCGGTGCTTGTCACTAGTAGTAACATTTAATAGATTAAACATTTTAATTGAAGTAATTACATGACATGCCGAGTATACATAACAATAATTAAATATATGTTAAAATAATTAGATTTCAATAAATATAACTATATAATACAAATATAAATTAAAAAATTGTTGTTCAATTGTTGTGGCAGACAAGTAAAGCATTGATAAGACAATACAAAAAGTGTCTTTAAAAGGTTATATATTGTTTCTTTCCATATTATTGAACATAAGCCTATTTCATTGGCCTACAGTCCACAGTTAAGGTGCCTGGAATTGTTCCTGGCAGGCAGCAAAGGGCCTAACCCCATCCCTGATTCTAACCATAGCCTGTAATGCCGAGTGGACACTATACGACTCAAGCTCGTCTCCTTTGACGTTTTGAGTCGGCGACTGGTCTGCGACAAAAAGTCAGATCTCACGACAAACGGTTTTGTTGTGTGTGCATCCTGCGACTTTCTGAGACTAGTCCCAGATGCAACAACAGTTTTCAAAACAGCTTGATCTCTAGACGTCTTGTCGGCGGGTGTGCACTGTCCCGACAGGAGAGAGTCCGTTATGAGCTAAACCCAATTAAATATAAAGAGAGCTCAATAGAAGGGCAAGGTGTTAGGAAGCAAAAGTCAAATTTAATAAAAAAAATTAAATAGAATTTCACCCACATCTCCCTCTTAAGTTTTTATCAATTTTTTCTTTGCAAATTAGCGCAAATAAGCATTGAAAATGGGCGCGAGCCATTCTTTCATGTTTGCTGACATCTTATCAAGAACAAACTACACAAGTTTGTGAATTAATTGTGCTATCTTAATTTTAAGATGCATTTTAAGTAAAACAGGACGACATTAGCCGGTTACGTTTAAAGGGAAATAAGCGTACGATTGGAAAATGTAAAAAAGAGAATGCACACTAGAAGCTCAGTTAGCCTACAGGTACTGCACAAAAATAACTCAGAATTCAGCTCTAAATGTCATGTTTGCGAATAATTAAGAGAAACTGTCCACCGGTTTTTAGCGCTATCTTTCTCGTCTTTTACTTTTTTGCGCTTTAATATCATTCAATAATACACAGACTCATGAAATCAGAGACTCTCCTTGAAATATGCTACAAGTGATCAATAGAGATGATGTGCCTCGCTTGTACATTTGTGATTGGATCACCCAAAACACATCTTAAAGTTTGAATAGCCTCAGTTGGGGACAAATGGTGGTGTGGTTGATACACTACAGTCCTGTATTGTGCTCAACACCACAATAGAAAATGAGACCACAGAGCGCAGACTGCAAGTCGTGTAGTGTACGCTTGGCTTAAGGCTGTGAAGCCTGCCAGGAACAACTCGGGGCACCTTTCTCCCATTGCAGTGGTTTGTTGTCTGTACAGCTGAGCATTGCCCATACAGCTGGAGATTCTCTTACTGCCCCCTGCTGAAAAAAGGTGTTACTTCAACACGTTTGTCCCCTCCACTTTTTGGGCAATAATGATTATATTTTAGGGGCTTTGTTTTGTATAAATAATGCATAATACAGCTTCATGGCTGGTAAGAAATATTTATGGCCTGCACAATCTCTCTAGTCACTAGGCATAGTCAGGTGTGGCAAAGACTTCATTTTGTACCCTAGTTAAAAAAGTGTAGCACTCCAGATTCACGGCAACAGACACCCTCATTGCCTGTGAATCTAGACTGCGGTTTGGAGGTGGGAGGAAAAGGCAAGAACATTCCCTGTGTTTCCTTAGAGAACATAAAAGATGTTGTTGTAGCCCACGCTGTCTGGCCTTAGACGGGAGTATCAAGCGCTCGCTGAGGAGAACTCTGGTGCGATGCCATTTAAAATCCACCTAATTCATTAATGGAATTGAGAATGGGATTCAGGTTTCATAATAGGTAGAGAGCACATTTCCCCTCTTCCTGAAACACAAGCTCCACACATGTGGGTGAAACAGGGAGAGCAATCTAGAATGCGCAGATGAAGAACGCAGAGTGCAATAACAGGAAACAGCAGAGAGAGAGAGCAACCTGATGGTTTCTCTGCTTCAAGAATGTCCATCATATACAGTTCACCTCTCTGATACACACACCCTGAAAAATATATGTACCCCCATGTAGTTCACATCCTCAAACACAGCAGCTGTAAATATACAGACTGCCAAATGAGAAATATGTGACAACTGGATGAATTTAAGAATATGCCTCTAACTTTGACAGTTTTTACATTAATTCTTCCTGGGTTAACTTAACCATAAGACAAATTCTTATCTGGGTAACGAAAAGTTTTGGGAATGGCATGAAATTGTATTTTGAGATTATAGGATTATTTAAGATTACCTGCTTGGTTGATTAACAAATGTCTGATTGTCCAAATATTTCGTGTATACGAGTGAATTGAGGAAATATCATGTAAAATGAAAATGTTCATTTCATAATTTTTTATTTATGCGGTATGTAACATGATTGCTATTGGTCAATTGCCGCATTCTGCAGTCAAATATTTAATATAATGACCGCTAAACTGTATATTTGACTGTTTTCCCAGGCAACCGATTTCCTACTTGCAAGTGCTAGTTTGAAGTATTTTGTAATCACTCTGTACGCTCTTTCTATGCACATAATACAATTATTTCAACTTAAATCAATATTTCATATCCATTTACTTATTTATTTGGTAAGTAGTAGTATAATAAGTTGGATAATGCATAAACAGTGTTGGGTGTAATGCATTACTAAGTAATTAAATACTGTAATTAAATTACTTTTTCATTGAAAGTAAGGGATTACTCTTATTTTTCATTAATTTTTCTTATTCATTTAAGCAAATTTCACATGTTTTGGCACATGTGTGCAAAAGAGTAAGTACAATTGTCTACAATTTGCACAATATCTAAATGCACATGTCTTGCTGATCAAAACTAGATTCGCATTTAAATTGTCACTCTTCACAACTTCTAAACATTCTTTCATCGTGTGAGCCATCACATGCAAAATGATTCATAAAATTATCAAAATCTGTCAGACATACATGTATATTCCATAAATATCTGGAATGGGTTTTTTTTTTGCATGGCTGTTTTTTGTGGCAATTTTCTGTTCACTATATATGACTTTATATGTAAGAAATGTGTAAAAATGGAAAAGCAAATGTGAACATTGCTAAAAAAAATTATTTACTATATACATACAAATGTGCATATCATTTTTCTGTGTACTACAGTATTGTACTGTATTGACTTTTCCCAGTAAACTTTTATCTACTGTTGAAATCGGCATCTAAAAAGCTCAGTGTGATACACAATAGAATTCAGCAAGCCAGAACTGGCATTCTTGTATAGTACAACAAGCAGTCAGTGTCAACAAAAAAGTAGAACAAAAATAAAATGAGTATATAGCAAACATTTCCAGGGTTGACTGCCATGGTGAAAAAACATCTAAACATTTTGACCAGTACGGCTCACACGATTACAAAAAATAATAATGTTGGTGGCATTGGCCAATTTACTGACACAATAACTAGCTTTGAAGCATGAATTAAACGCTTTGGGTGAGTTACTACATTTTGCTGACGTGCAATAGAGTTGTGACATCCCATAAAACAGTTGTGATGACTGCACTTACAGTTTAGAGAACGTTAAGACTGTTTAAAAAAATTATCTAATCGATTGAGAAACTGTAAATGTATGAATGTCATTTTATTGAGTAATTGTGTTTCTAAAGGTAATATTGGATTTTTTTGTTGTTTTAAATGTTGATTTAAGTCACCTCTTTAATTTAAGATATCTGAAAGCAAACAAAATAAGATTTTCCCAATATAATCAAAAAGTATTAGAACAGAACAGATTTTATTCAGGTGAAAAACTGATATCTTGGTCCATAATTACATTTGAAATCTATATCTAAAACTGCTTTCATTAAAAACAAAGTAGACGTCTCCTTACCCTTTTATCATTTAAAAATGAATGGATCCATTTAACACAAAATCATTCAGCGGGCAGGGGTTCTGCTGCTGGGCCATCTGTCTGTCCAGGGCCCTTAAAATCATCCCAACCTTCCCCACCATTATGGCACCCCTGTGAACATACGCTCAAAAGCATATCTTGTGCATGCACAACAGACATATGTGTCAGTGTACAGATGAGAGCTGTAATGTTAATGTGTATTTGCGTCAAGATTTGCACTCACATTGACTGTGTGTCATTCGCTCTGACTGTGTGTGCGTTGGCTCCAGCTGTGCTGTGCTCACAGGCAGAACAGAAGAAGGAGGTGTCAAGGCTGGAGCAGGTTTTGCCCTCCCAGCACCTCTCATCCTCACTCTGCACTTTCTTCTGACTAATTAAGACCCAAAGCAGGAGCTAAAGAACAGCTGGATGACCTGATCAGAGTGTGTGCGTGTGTGAAACTGTGAGAGACGGGCGAACAGGGAGGGAATGAGTGAAAATGAGGGAGATTTTCAGAAAAAGTGGGAGGGAGAAAGAGAGAGAGAGAGAGATCTAGCTGCCCACCTTCGCAGTGCTTGCCATCTCCCTTGTATCCAGTTTTGCAGATGCACTTGAAGGACTTTGGAGTGTTCTGGCACAGAGCGTCGATGTGACAGTCGTCGGTAGCTTCCGAGCACTCATCAGCATCTGTGGGGTCATCACATGGGACAAGACACAGCTAAATGCTACTTCACACATCCAGGATCTAAATAGATGTTACTTTTCAGTTGGACTGAAGCGTTTAAAAAGACAGTTTTAGTCTAGTGGAAATCTAACTTTTAAAGTGCATGTAAACGTACTGAATGTCATATCAGAGAGAGTAAAAGCGAGACTGACACGACAAAGAGATTTTTCTCTCAAGAAATGTGACACTTTTTTAGATTAGCAATGCAAAATAAAAAACCCAACCCAAATAGTCAAAATACACTTAAAATTAACGGTTCCGAAAAAGGGTTTACAACCTTGTGGCACGGTGGAGGGCGGGACCGGGCGTGCGTAATCACGCGCCGGTCCCACCCTCCACCGTGCCACAAACCTCATGTCACAAGATGACCTTTTCAAGTTCCATAAATAACTTTTTATTCTTTAGTTATTACAAACAAACAAAAAACGGTTCTTTTCTGAACCCCAGGTGCTGCAAAGGTCCATTGAAGAAGCTTTATTTTTGAAGGTGCATCAAGGTAGTAATGTCAGTAAAACAGTTTTTCATTAACAAATAAACATACGGCCTCTCTAAACGTCAGCGTCTTATGTTATTTTAATTAATGCAGTACAAATGATAAAACAATGAATAGTCATAACACCAATCCTGCGGTTCACCCTTTTGTCTTTCATACATGAATAACACCCATACAGAAGAGAATGCTTTATGGCATTTTATGGCAATGGTATTTTTGGGAAAACAGAAAGACTTATTGCTGGTTTGGAAATTGACAGGTAGTTTCAGAATTCAACAGAACAAAAATATCAAAACAGAATTGTCACAATGGAAAATATCATTGATATATTGATGCCTGATTTATTTGTGTTCAGCAGAAATTACTCATGTCTTAGGCTAAAGGCAAATGAATGAATGAATGAATGAATGCATGAATGCATGCATGCATGTGTAATTTGCTGGATAGCTCTCTTAAAAGTTCTGTGAGATAATGTAACATAATAAACCATTAGGTGATTTAATTGCATATTGATGTATAACAACGCTGCAACCATGCTAGTGCCACAAAACTGGCCCCAAATTACAGGTTTCTTCCCATTTCTCTGTCTTTTTAACAATTGTATCCTCAGGCATGTCCTAAACAGACAATCTTAAACTTTACGCACATGTGTGCCAAAAGGTCGCAGAATCCATCTAAGGAATGTGCGCAACGGTGCGCTCCTCTGGTTAAACCTATAAAAGCATAGATCATCCAACCCCACAGCATATAGGCTATACACAAAAATACAGTGATCTCTTTGCTTGAGCATTTTAACACTTCATTATGTGATTAAATAATTCCCATTTGAAATCACTCAAAACTTGGTGAGCCAAAAGTCCACTAGCGCGCAATGGCGAAAACTCCAGTGAACTTATTCTCTTTTGGAGATGAGTTATATATAAGCGGGGCTTTTATTCGCAAGCGTGTGTTTAACTTGAACACATATGCCTCGAAATCATAAAATCTTGTCCTGGTTTAAAATAACCGGCAACCTGTTTTTATTATTTGTCTCATTATTGACTTTTTGGGGCGTTAATTACGAAGAGACACAATGCGTATTGATGGCAGCGGAGGAGTGAGTGGTCGATAAGCCCCCCAGATCGACCCCATAAGGGCGGTTCATGTTCATATAGACCCCATGGGAGCCTGCAGCGACCCCACCAAAATCTATCCTTAAAGACTATCACGCGCAATGCTGTGCGTTAAACCAGACGCGTTTGTCATAGAGAAATATTTCAACATGCCATTTTCAGTTGTTATTTGTCAATAATGATCCCAAGATTTAAATCAAGTTATTTCATTAGATTGATGCAATTACAGGGTAATTAATTAATTGTAAATTATATTCACATTTAAAGTGATTTGCAAATTAAATGCAACCTCTGATATGTATCAGGTGTTAAAAGTTTCAATGAAAAGTAAAATGATGAAGAGAGACAAGGGGAAACTTACCTGCGACTCCAACATTTCCCATGACATCGAAAGCATTTATGAGGAGGAAAAGAAAACAGACGTCCCAGTAAAAGCAGGCAGGACCCATGGTTAAGAGACTGTGAGAGTGAATAGACTTCTCCAGTTGTGCGTTTCTTTGATATGAGGAGCGTTTCTGCTGCTGCTGGCAGAAAGAGCACGAGAGCTAGAAACCTCGCGACGCCCGCTGATTGGTTTGCACACATTTGAGGAGGACATGGGAGGAGGAAGGAAGGAGAGAGAGAGAGAGAGAGAGAGAGAGAGAGAGAGAGAGAGAGAGAGAGAGAGAGAGAGAGAGAGAGACCTTTGCGTTTATCTATATCAGCATATACCTATCTGTATGACTGATTACAGTGGCAATACAACAGGAAAAAAATATTGACGTCTATGAACAGTGTTCACAAAAAGCAAAAGTGTAAAAGCCAGTAATACAAAGAAAAATAACCAATATTAGATAGATAGATAGATAGATAGATAGATAGATAGATAGATAGATAGATAGATAGATAGATAGATAGATAGATAGATAGATAGATAGATAGATTTAAATTAAATAGAGTTTCATGAAATCATAATAACTCACAGTTCCGCCTTCTTTTGTGTATTGGTTAAGTTGTGTATCTATGTGATTATTCCGCAGCATTCTGACAAACTGAGTAAATATAACAAATATAAATATTTAAACTTTCTAATACAGGCATATGTTAGATAATTGCTCACTAAATATGTGCCCTTTAGAGAGAGAGAGAGAGAGAGAGAGAGAGAGAGAGAGAGAAATACAAATCGGTAAAAGAGATTTCACCAGAGATTGGTTTCATCTTTAAGATTTTCTAGGCTGCTCGTGATGAAAAAGACAAACGACAAGAGATGATATACTGCCCTCTGCTGGCGAAAGTAGACCCAGATTGTACTGCCATGATACCTGTATACCCTTGTATTCCAATATATTTCAATATTACCATTCTAGTACCATGGTCCGTTTCCATTATGTCAACCCAAAGAGTTACCCCGGCACCATATTTAGTCTTTTGTAAGTGATAAATCATCAGGGCGGACATTGTAAACCAACGAAATAGCTTATGTACGCCACTTGTGTACGGGCCAGAGTTTACAAAACTACATTTTAACTACAAAAATGTGACGTAATAATATGAATTGCAAATCAATTGGATAACTACGCTCCATTCATAGATCTCTGCTTTAATATTTGCCCTCTTCACAGGTCTGGGAGGGGGACCGCCCATTTTACACAACGTCACACTAGTCTAGCCAATCAGCATTCTGTTTCGCATAAGGGTTGCTTGTCATGGCGTCCTCCTTGAAGGGGGTTGGGTTCACTGCTTCATAATAAGTTCGATATTTTACATTCCCACGACACCGTCAGCTGAGAGGCTTCGTCGCGTTTAGGATATTGTTGCACAATAAAATGGGGATTGTGCATGCGAGGGTAATTGCTTTCTTAAAAATACTGGGCGACATATGCTGGGCTTGTCTGTGACCTTGTGTTTAGATTTATTGTGCTGGATTTCTAGCTTGTTTTGTCTCGATGCATGTATAAAGAAGGGTACATCCACAATGGACGCTTAAGAATGTTCCAGTGGGAAGTATGTGACTATACCTGTGTGAAATGTATAGACGTTGTTATTATTTCTTTATATTGTAGAGTATGGATTCTTACCCCATGTATGGGCGAGACCGGGGCGTCAACCCAGAGGAGATAGAAGTGATGGAGGCTGTGCAAGAAACTAAACAAGAGATTTTAGAAAATAAAGATGTAAGTTTTGTTCTAAAGTATTTTGACTTCTTTTAAATTGTTTTACACTGAAAAAGCACCAATGTATTAGCAGGGTTTTTGGAAATCTACCATGATAGTATCATGATTTTGCATGTATATTGGTTATACTATGGTATAATTTAAAGTACTTTGTAGTACAATGTAAATGTAATGGTACATCAGTGTAGTAGGCATTCGGCACTATAGTATATATTAAAGCACCTTGCTATTATCAACTGATATCATCAATGTACCATAATACTGCCAAAGTACTTAATATTAGGGGTAACTTTAAAATGATTTGCACTAGCTGTTTAGGCATCTCGATTAAAGGCATGATTCACTTAAATTCTGTCATACCTTTCTCACTCTTATGTTGTTCCACACTTGTATGACTTTCTGCCATAAAAGCACATCATGAGATATTAGGCTGAATGTATGATATTGACAGTCTAAAAAGAGCAGCGTCAGCAATTCCCCGATTTGGAATACCCAATTCCCACTACTTACTAGGCCCTTGTGGTGGTGCGGTTACTCGCCTCAATCCGGGTGGTGGAGGACCAGTCTCAGTTGCCTACACTTCTGAGACAGTCAAGCCGTGCATCTTATTAAA
The DNA here is from genome assembly GCA_032164185.1 of Moxostoma hubbsi. NCBI lineage: Eukaryota > Metazoa > Chordata > Actinopteri > Cypriniformes > Catostomidae > Moxostoma > Moxostoma hubbsi. Next base: position 7,168,993 of record JAVLUX010000043.1, read on the forward strand.
TGGCTCGTTGTGCATGACACAGCGGAGACGCACAGCATGTGGAGGCTCATGCTACTCTCCACGATCCATGCTCAACTTTCCACACGCTACATTGAGAGCGAGAACCACTTAATCGCGATCTTGAGGAGGTTACCCCATGTGACTCTACCCTCCCAACCGGGCCAATTTGATTGCTTAGGAGACCTGACTGGAGTCACTCAGCACACCCGACTCCAGGGGTGGTAGTTAGCATCAATACTCGCTGAGCTACCCAGGCCCCGCATCAGCATTCTTTAAAGTTTCTCCTATTGTGTTCCATGGAAGAAAGAAAGTCACATGGGTTTGGAATAAAATGAGGGTGAACAAATTGCAACAGATTTTTTTTTTGGGGGGGGGGGAACTAACCCTTGTAACTCACACTGTGTGTCATATATCTGCAGTCACACACTCTGTCATCTCTGTTTTCATCTAGGTTGTTGTGCAGAATGTGAACATTGCAGGTCTAGGAAGAACTAAAGAGGATTACTTGGGCTATGAGATCTCTGATGTCTTCACTGCCAGGAACCTGGTTGAAGTGAGTGAGTTGACAGTGTCGATGTGTTTAGTTTAGATTGGTTATTATGAGAAAAGATTACAAACCCAGTGTTTTTGCAGGTGATGAGGAAATCCCATGAGGCCAGACAGAGGTTACTTTGTCTGGGCATATTTAAAGACGTGGAGGTGGTGATTGACATCTCAGAAGGTAACAAATCCATAACGTGTGTTTATATGCAGACAGTTGATCATGCTTAATTTAGATATATAACAATAATAATGTAATAGATAGGTAGTACTTGTTAAAACAAACTTCGATGTTGGCTTGACCAAGCCTTGTTTGATAGTTTAACACTAAAAAAAAAAAAAAAGTTTGAAGGTTACAGATGGATAAATGGCAAGAAAAAGAAAAATAGAGAGACAGTTTAAGCAGATTTAAGGCTTGTTTATTTTTGACAGTTAGAGTTTGAAAAGTCTTGGCTCATTTGACCATTCTGTTAATGTAAATGTATGATTTTGGGGATTTTTGTTTGCCTGCTGTGTGCAAACCGTAAATCTGATCAGAAAAATCATAGAAACCTGACTTGAGTCAGAAAAGTCTGTAGGTCTGTACCAAGTTTGGAGGATGTAGCTTGAAAGCTCTAGGAGGAGTTACAGTCAGAAATTTTGGTCTTGGTTTAGGGATTTTGAAAAAAAAAAAAAACACTAAACCATGTCTGTAAAATAACAGTATGTTGGCTTTGTCTAACCAACATAATAAGTGAGCTTTTTTTGATGAAATATGAACAAAGTTCTTTGACGTTTAAAGAGATCTTTTGTGTAGAATGGGTTGAATGGAACGCCTACAAATTGCATTTGCAATGTTAAGGTTAAGGTAAACAGCTGTACTGAAGAATATAGTTTGACGTCAGTTCATTTATCCACTCATATAAAAAGCGAAGCGAATGGGTCCAAAGTTCAGTCTTTTTATTGCCATTGTCATTATTATATTGGTAGTGTGTATGCAGGTGAATTACAAGTTCAGGGAGGATTATTTCTCCATCAAGAGGCTTATTGCAATTTAATCAAATACTTCTGTATACTCAGACATTTTCTATTAACTTCATAAAGGAATAAACTATAAAACACTATTTGTTGTAAATTGCTGTCATTCTAATGTACTCTTTAGGAGTGGATGCGCTGCCAAATGGGCTCAACGTTACTTTTGAGGTTACTGAGCTAAAACGTCTTACTGGCAGTTACAACACCTTGGTTGGAAATAATGAAGGCAGTATGGTGAGAACCATAATACTTACACACACACCCCAGCTCTCACATAATACGGTGACCAGTCAAGCTGTTACACTAATTTGTCATCTTTGATACGATTTCTCTTTGGCTCAGTGGTGTTATTAATCCACACTTTTGAGTCAGTGTGGATTGTAGTGTACTATTCTATAGATTTTCAGTGTCATTGTGTGTATTTTTTTGTTTATTCCTGCAAAGGTACTGGGTATTAAGCTTCCAAACATTTTTGGTCGTGGAGAGAGGCTCACCTTCCAATTCTCATATGGCACTAAAGAGACATCCTATGGCCTATCTTTTTTCAAACCTCAGCCGGGTTATTATGAACGCAAGTAGGCTAAACTTTAAAGTAAATCACTTAAAAATGTGATGTGTGTAATTTGTTTCGATGTTAAAATTATGTTTGATGTTTCTCATCCCAGCTTAAACTATAAGTAAGCAATATGTATGTTGCAACATTGGCTAATTCAGTTTTGTGAGTTTGGGGTGGGATTATCTGTCCAACAGCTAGAATTTAACACATCTCTGAATTCTTTCCTTTATGAAGCTTTGCTCTGAACCTGTACAAGGTCACTGGCCAGTTTCCATGGAGCTCTCTAAAAGAAACCGACAGGGGCGTTTCTACAGAACTGAATGTAAGGACAAAAACTAAGTGACCTCAGTTTTCACTTTAAATGATTAACAAGCCTATACTTTATAAGCAATGGTTTAATGCAATATGTGTCTTTCAGTTCCCTCTGTGGATGACAGATCACACTCTGAAATGGGAGGGTGTGTGGCGAGAACTTGGATGTCTGGCCCGAAGTGCCTCCTTCGCCGTGAGAGAGGAAAGTGGCCACACCCTAAAATCCGCCCTTTCTGTAAGCTTTCCTCCATAAGCCTTAACTCAAGACACTTTTGGTTACATGGTTTTAGACCCACGTTTTTCAAATTGGGAGGTGTCAGAGAATGTCAAGGGAGGCACAGAGTTTACAAGTAAAACCAAAAGATACATAAAAGCAATAAAAATGTATTGTGAAGACATGAAAATTAATAGCTTAATGGACCAAAGTCCATCTTAATACATTGTAGCTATATGGCGTTATAAAGAGCAAGAGCACATCCACGTACCGCTTGTTTGTGACTAGTGCAGTTTTAACTCTGATTATAGATCAGTGAGCAGGGCTGTTTCTGAGCATATTTAGACCCTAAGCAAAATCCTACTTGGATATTCCAAAAATTTGAATATATTAACTTAAAATTGGAATATATTATCTACACAAAACTGTCTATTGTGACAATAGTATTGTGTACTCCTTAGATATATAGCTTGCAGAAATGTCTGAAAACATGTACCTTTGGAAAAACAGACACCACTGAAATCATTAGCTAACTATTGTTGCAGTTTAATGCATGACAACGATAAACACCATGTAGCCAGGTAGCTGGCTTACATTAATTTCTTACCAGTGGGTTGGCTGCGTTTCTCCTCCTCTTCCATTTAATTATTTCCGCTCACAACATAAGTGAGCTTCATGATGACGAAAATCCCAGTGAGCATATGCTTGCCTGTCTACTACTCTCTCCTTGTAGTTACATTCTCCCTTCCCTCTCGGGCCACAAGGGGGCTCCCTATAACTGTCTAATTGCGCCATTACAGCCGCCTGAGACTTACTTGCAGCTTTTTGTATATTTAAAAAATCGACCTTGCTTCGTGGGGTCACCCTGGTGGCTCGGGGGCCCTAAGCAGTCGCTTATACCACTTATAGTTTGAAACGGCCGTGTCAGTAAGTTTCACATATAGACAAAGACTGGCTCATTTGATGCGAGTTTAGAAAAAATGCCGGCTAAAAACTGTTTTTAGTAATCCTGTTGTCATATGGACAAACGTGCATTTTTATACAAAATGCATAAGATGCAAAATACTGGGGGACCTGGGTAGCTCAGCGAGTATTGTCGTGACCACCAACTCTGGAGTCGCGAGTTCGAATCCAGGGTGTGCTGTGTGACTCCAATCAGGTCTCCTAAGCAACTAAATTGTCCCAGTTGCTAGGAAGGTTAGAGTCACATGGGGTAACCTCATTGTGGTCGCGATTAGTGGTTCTCGCTCTCAATAGGCACGTGGTAAGTTGTGCGTGAAGAGTAGCATGAGCCTTAGAATGCTGTGAGTCTCTGTGGTTTCATGCGCAATGAGCCACGTGATAAGATGTACAGATTGTCTCAGAAGCGGATACAACAGGAGTAACCGTGCCACCACAAGGACCTACTAAGTAGTGTGAATTGGGCATTCCAAATTGGGGAGAAAAGGGGATAAAAACAAAATTATTTTATAAAAATATTATTAATATAAATATGTATAGCCATTAATGAGTCTGTCAGACTGAATTTAAGGTTATTGATCATCATTGGTAAATTGCTCCAATGCCTGAAATATGATGCATTTTGATAATATAACACTAGAGGAAAAGACAAAGTCTTTAAATTTGCTCAGAGGGGGCTTATTGTTTAATACTTTGAAAACTCCTATTTTAGACTATTGATTGATCTCATCAAATATCCCTGTTATTGTCTTGTACTAGCACACCATGGTAATAGACACCAGAAACTCAGCGATCTTGCCCCGAAGAGGTGCCTTACTACGAATCAACCAGGTATGTGGGCTTGAACATCAGCCCAAATCATATCAACAGCAGTTTGGTGTTTCCCCAAGTAACATTACTTTGCTTTGTAATTCCCTGTACTGACTACAAAAGTTGTTTGCTCTGTTGGTTTAGGAACTGGCAGGATATACCGGTGGAGATGCCAGTTTTCTCAAGGAGGACTTTGAGCTACAACTCAACAAACCTTTTATCTGGGGCTCTGTATGTAGTCTTGCTTAATGTATACATTTTTTGAAATCTGAAGGAATTTTTGGGATGATTTGATGTAATATTTGTGATCTTCTAGAAATAAATATAGTAAATTGGACTTAATAAGTAATAATTGTAGAGTTCTGTTACAGTAACTACCTGTTTCTCTTATAGGTGCTATCTGCATCTCTGTGGGGTGGGATGATCTATCCACTTACAAGTCAGCCTACCTCCATTGCTGACAGGTGTGTTTTTGGGATTGCATTGTAGATATTTTGTCAAAGGATACACAGTGTTTAAGAGTATTTTTTTTCTCTTCGATTAGTAGTATTAAAGCTAGGGACTGAATTTACATTTGTACAAATTTGACTGTATAGTGTTTGATTGTTTCTGGCAGGTTCTATCTGGGTGGTCCAACAAGTGTAAGAGGTTTCGGCATGTACAGTATTGGGCCCCAGAGTGAAGGTACGTGGCTATAAATGGTCTCCATTTCACCATTAATTGCAATAAATATATTGTTGAATAGTATGTCCTTGTAATTTTATTTTATGTTTTGTTCCTGGTATGATACCTTGACCTCTGGGTGACCTTACCTGATCAGGTGATTATCTGGGTGGGGAAGCATATTGGGCCAGTGGCCTCCACCTGTACACACCCCTCCCCTTCCGCTCGACCAAGGGCGGCTTGGCTGACCTCTTTAGAACTCACTTCTTCCTCAATGCTGGAAACCTTTGCAACCTCAACTACGGTGAGTATTTCCCCTAGATAGTAAACCCTCTTAGGTTGAAATGTTGTGTGTAGACCATTTGATTTTACTAAGGAAATCCATTTGTGTTTAGTCCTTGACTGAATGCATGTGTAGGGAGGCCTCTCGGCCACATAGTGATGCTATTGATGCATGGAAACTTCAGTTTGACACTTCATCCATGTGTATTGTTATTTGTTTAGGAGAGGGACCACGCGCACATCTACAGAAGCTAGCAGAGTGTATCCGTTGGTCTTATGGGGCGGGAATAATTTTACGTCTAGGAAACATTGCTAGACTTGAACTCAATTACTGCTTCCCCATGAGTGTTCAAAGTGGAGACAGGTAAATATACACATCTACTACTTAAACACAGCCAAAATTAAGCCTTTGGGACAGTATTGTTGTTAGTCTGTTTGTATTGGTGTTAAATTATTAATGACCTCACTTTAACTTTATTACTTCCCTGCAGGATATGTGATGGAGTTCAATTTGGAGCAGGCATCCGTTTCCTGTGATCTCTGTAGCTGAAGCAGGGAGTTGTGGGATAGCTTTTTGTAGTATTTTTTTGAATGTTTGAACTCAAAATTAGAGTTCTTCCTGCATGCACATTCTGAGGATACACTCCTTGACTGAGCTTAATTTAGAAAAACATATTGGTTTTGCCCTAGGATGAAAATTCAGTTGTCTTTTCCTAACCTTCATGTCATTCCAAACCCTCATGATTTTATTTCTTGCATGGAACACATGAGGAGACAATTTGAAGAATGCCAATGTGCAATTTCCTATGCAATGAAAGTGGATGGTGACATCTCTTTTTGTGTTCCATGGTAAATACCGGTTTGGAATAACATGAACTTTCGGTGAACTACCCCTTTAAAAGAGGTAGCTGCAAGTGTTAAATTGTTTTCCTTGTGTAGTTGTTTCCAATGTGAAAATCTGTTACGAATCCACACCACTGTCAACTGATGTGTTCTTTAGCAGTCTTGGGAGATGTGCAGTAAATATTGTACTTCAGAAAAAGTCTCTGTGATGAAACCCACATATAAACATGTATGACTCTTTCTCCTTTTAAATGACATGGTTTAATGTTGAAATCAGTTGTATTCTCTAATGCCAAACTAGATAAATGTATCGACTCAACTGATTTCACTGAACGGATCTTGAGTCAACTCCTTTGTGAAATCCACCAGCAGTGCTCTTATTGTTAGGACACTTTTTATTATCGTCAGAACTTGTTATACTGTGCACAAAATAAACCGTTTGGATCCCCAATTCACTTTCTATTGTCTCTGAAATTGGTATGCACAATATGTCCAATTACATGAATCAGTTCTATGATTCAATGGTTTCATGTTTATGTTTGAAACTGTATGGTAAAAGTAGTCCAACCACAAAACCGGCATGATGGTTATGTAAAACAAAAAACTACCGTACTTTGAACGGATAAAAAATACTGTGTTTTGTTTGGATGTAGCTGTGGCTAATTTAAGATATGACAGAAAATGTGTGCTATGTAATGAACGTATTTGTTGTTGGCACATTTTAAATCCACATCTGGCCATTTTTGCCTGATTTTACAGATCCAAGAGACTCCTTATCAAGGTATATTCAAAAGTGCAAGGATGTACATAAGCTACTAATAAAAAGAAAATAACAGCATCTGATTGAGAAATTAGCAGAATGAAAAATAAAGTATTGTGATTTAAATATGGAGAACTCGAATCATATCAAACTACATATTTCATCCATAAATGGGGATTAAGTGATATCAGAATTTAGGTTTTGGTCCCTTGAGTGCAAAAGATAGTCAGAACAATTTTTGAGCAAAACGAATACTTGGTTTTTATTCTCCTTTCTTATTTTTGTATTTTTTGTCAGAGGTGACTGACAGGTTATAAATAGCTTGATATTTGTCATGGAAATCTAAAATGTGGCCATATAGACATCAGTTAAATAGCCAAAATAGCAATTGAACTGCATAATTTGGGCCCTGCTATTAATTTTCAAAATGCATATTTTTGTAATGTACTAAGTTAGAAGGCCCTGTATAAATTACAGAATTAGTTGAGAAATACATTTCTGTTACGTGTAGATAAAATGAACTTTACTGACTGATATATACTCAAATTAATTAGCCTAATTATTATTTTTTTTTTAATTATAGCTGTAACACAACATGACATTATCCTTTATTTGTCCCAGTTTTAATAAATAATATTTCTAATAATTAAATAATTAATACAGTAAAAAGAAATTCTGTCTGCATTCCAGCATGAATTTTAAAGCCACCATGTGTGTTTTTTTTTTTTTTGTTGTTTTTATAAAGTATATTGCTTTAACCCTAGAATGCATATGTAAATTCACCCCACTTAAATGCAGATGTTGGTCAGAAAAAGACCTTGGCAATATCTAGATGCTTATTTTTTATATATTTTAACATTTTTAAATAGCTGATATATATTTTATTGAACATGGGGTGGGAATTTGGGGTGACGTTGTAAAAAGCCTGTATAACAGAAATAAAGACAATTTCCACTTTTGGTGGTAAAATATGAAATGTCTCAACTCAACCCACACAAACACATATACTGGCAGCCAAAAGTTTAGAATAATGTACAGACTTCGCTGTTTCTGAAGGAAATTGGTACTTTAATTCACCAAAGTGGCATTCAACTGATCACGATGTATAGACAGGCTCACCCACTGGGTGAAGGAATAATAGCTCTCTAGACAGAGAGGACTCGCGAAGCAATGGACGCCGCGTCTATGTTATAAAACCTCGTGAACATGTTCTGCAAAGACTATGCTGCTGCAAAGCATATATCCTATAGGGATATCCATTTGAGGAAGCCGTGCCTCTAGTTAAATGCACCGTAATGCAAATAGGGCATCTAATGCCCTGTGACTCATAACCAAGGGCAATCACATCAGCGATTCAGTGTGATAGCTTTTGTTTGGAGATGGACATGCCTTTTGTGCATCCTCCATAACAAACAGAGCTGATCTCATATTCTAAAATAGGGAGTACACTCCACATACGTGTGCAATGCCTGCACGGGGCATAATAAATGCACTAACTGCTCCTCATCTGAAATAGACGGTGGAGAAGAAAAACCTTGTAGGTGCACTGAGTACTGAAGGGTGTGGAAAGCACCTTAGGCACATAGCCTTTTTTGGGTTTGATGGTGGCTTTTGAAAGCTATGTCCACACCGCAGTTCAGATGGCCTGGAGCATATGGAGAGGAGATGGCATGCGCTCCACAAGAGGAGGCGTTGTGCCAGGCTCGTCATTGGTAGTGATCGAGTGCCACCCTGGCGATTTATGTATCCCACCACTGACATATTGTCTGAGCGAATCAGAACATGATGATTCAATATGTCAGGATGGAAAGCTTTCACTGCTTAGAAGACTGCTAGCATTTCCAAGCAGTTGATGTGCCACGCCGTTTCGCACTTGTCCAAGTGCCTAAAGCCAGGCATCCATCGCACACCTCACCCCAACCCGTGTTGGACGTGTCCATGGTCACCACTTTCTGCCAGAAAACCTGACCCAGCATCACACTCTGCTGATAAAGTTTTGGAGCTATCCATGGTGCTAGAGCATCCAGGTTGCGGCGAGTCACAATGATAATAGCCAATTGTCGATGTAATTCAGAACGCGCACGCCATTCAGCTTCAAAGGGGCGAGCATCGCATCGACACATTTCATGAAAGTGTACGGGGCCAGAGACAATTTGGAGGGAAGCACTTTGAATTGATATGTCATCCCCTCGAACAAGAATCTCAAGAACAGCCTGTGGCGCGGTACAATTTGGGTATGAAAGTACGTGTCCTTTAGATGCCGAGGCAGGCGAGGCTTCTTTTTGGGCCACGGCTACGTGGTCTCACCGATGGCTCAGCGGTGGCTCTTGGTGGGGCTGAGGTGGTGGGAGTGGGGTGTTTTGCTGGGTGCTGGGTCGAAACAAAATGTGAACGGTGTGAATGAGAGGGAACACTTTTCTTCATCACTTGCGACTGCTATAGTGCCATAATGAATCATTCAGAAAAGCCTTTCGCTGTGGTTCCGAAATGGCCATCAGGAGTGACAGGTGTGTCGAGCAGGGTGGCTTTCTTGTTCTCCTGTCTAGGCAAGATTTCACTGGCTCCTAAGGCGTCCCTTAGCACAAGGGCGACCCTAGAGAAGAGCGTCTTGAGACTCAAGTCCTCACAGTGAGGGCAGTCTGTCTCTATGAGAGCTGTTTTAGTGTGGGTGTGGCCCAGGCAGCGAACGCATCTCTCATGTTGGTCTGACAGAACAATGTGTTGCTCACAGGAACACTTGCAATACACACAAGCGGCTCTTTTTTGTGTGTTTTACATCACTTGAATGGAATTATATTATATACAGTATATTGAAATGATACCACTCCTGCCTGAATGCTGCGAGAAGTAGGTAGATGTCTCGCTGAGCGAAGAACCTGATCCTGCAGCGAGACGGAGAGACTTCTTCGCCAGAACACTAGAGAGGGTGGGTGAATCTTCGCTGCAGGTGCTTGACTCAGTCGAAGAACACCCTGATGTGGCTGCAGAGAATCCCATCTGCTGAAGGGTGTCCCTCGACAACGAAGAGTGTGCTGATCAAGATGTGATGATCCGTCGTAGTCAAGATGAGATGATCCGTCGTAGTCAAGACGAGACGATGTAGGTCTTGAAGGAAGAAATGCGGAAGAAATTATGTTTGAGTGCCCACTTATATAGGGCAAATGCGTGCCTAAAGGGGCGGAGCTCAAACATCATTGCCAATCACAACATTGCCATAATGATACAAAGACTTCAACTAGGATGTGGAAAAGGGATTTCCCCATAGTGTTCCAATGCAATGTGGAGTGAACTGAATCAATGATGCTGGGTCATTCTGACCCATATATGCACGTATATGAGTTTTATGTTGCAGAACAAAACGTCCATGTTACTTCAAGAAGTGTTTACCACATACCTTATTTTACATATAAATCCAAAACTGTCATTTAAGACATGGCTCGAAAATGTTGACATAACCGACTGTCGATCGCCTGATATGTCAGTAAAGTGGCCAGTTCTTGGCTGCTGTTGTTCAGTCAAAGGTCTGGCTACGCGAGACTACTGGCAGAGTGGTTTCTTATTTTCAGCACCATAATGTTGAGTGTTTTCAAAAAAAAAAAACAAGAGCCTAGAGGCGTTGGTCTCAACAAATCAAACACTGAGCATAGAATAGAGGAACAGAGGAACTTAAATACACACAGAAAAATGAGGCACAGGTGAAAACAATAACACAAAGGAGGGAAAACTGAAATGCATTGAGGGCCTCTAGTGGCCAAACTAGTCCAAAACCTGACAGTAAATTTGGAGCAGAAGAAATAGAAATAAACCTTGTGAAAATTGTCAGCTTTAGGCTAAGCTAAAATGCTATTTCTAGCCATTTTACATGCACATGTTACCAGACATGATCATATTTGTTATCAAGAAAATTCATGTTGGATCATAATTTATTTTTTTCTAGTAAGACCTTTGATATTAGGGCAAAAATCGTATTCTTGATCATTTTTGTATTGTTTTCCAGTAAAATGTCTAAAAAATCTTTAAAACAAGATCAATTTGTTTTAGAAACAACACTGCATAAAATAGTTAGGTTTTCCAGAGAATGTATTTTTAACATGTGTATTTTGTCTCACTGTACTGGCAGTACAGACAAAACAAATAAAAAACTACCAGTGCTGAAGAAGTAATCCAAAGTATTTAGAATATATTACTGACCTTTTTCCAACGGAAAAAGTTACAGATTACATTTTACAGCATGTATTCAGTATTCTGTAGTGGAATACATTTCAAAATTTACCCTCCCAACCCCACCTGTACATCCGCCATATTGGGCGTTTTAATTTCTCCTATTCATTTTAAAACAAGTGCTCTGTCTCAGGGCTTAAATAGACTCTCGACTACACAACTGGAGTTTCTGGGGGCACCACCAAAAAGCTTTGACGCAATTCGAACACTGAATATAACTGCATAAAAGTGCAAATGAAATAGGCTCTACCTATTGAAAAACAGAACCCTTTTATGGGTCGCTTATCAGTCGGTTACGCGCAAGTAGTCGTGACGTAAGGAAAAGCGCACGGTAGCGCGCACGCACTGAAACTCGCTTGTGCGTCGGTTTAGTCTGGTTCTGTTGCCACAACTGAGACAGATAAGTCAACCGCAGGTGTGCGAATACAGTAGCACATGTCCCCAGCACACCAGCCTGGTCTTTAAACGCGATTTTAATTTTGTGTGCACTGTATTTTCACCATGTTGTGGACGGCTGGTACGATTATCAGGAAATTCTCCATGAGCTCTGTGAGTAACCCACAGCTTTCCTTCTGCATTGTGGCTTTTGCCAATGCCTAGATAAAAGAATGAATGCATGCATAGGTGCTAATGTACTGTATGGAGTGCAGACGCATGCATATACCATAAAACAAGTTTTTAAACGTCGGTAACCTATTTAATAATATTATTAAACAGGGTTTCTCCATGCACAGAATAAGTGCTGTTAATGCAAATCTTGGGCTTTTATTATCCGTATGCACAATATATGTTGATGTATATTGATATAGGACTTGTGTATAGTTAAACTTGGTTTACAGTGCCACGTTGCTCCTGGTCGGATTACTTCCAGTGGACAGATCTTTGGCGAGCGAGTTGCATCAGCAAGAGGGCGAGAAAACGAGCGCAGATCGTGTTACCAATGTTTCTACGAAACTGCTAGACCATAAACTATCAACTCAAATCGCACGTGCATGTCATGACAAACCATAATAAACTTGTTCGAAACATTTAAGCAGTATGTCAAAGCTTGAGCTGGTCATCTGTTCCAATGGTTCTCCTGGTTTTAGCTCCGTCGTGCAGAACAGTTATTACGTGGTAATTGGACGCTGTGGTATTTATAGTAATGCTTCAGTGTGTCATACAGCCCCATTGATTTAAATCTCTCCCTGACGCGCATGCGGTCATATATACATTTTTACTACTTTCCAGCTGAGACTTTGATGCATGGCTAATTTTGTCACTTTTTCGTTACGTCACACGCAATGAATTCTGTATAAAATGGAAACAAGGGGCTTTTTTATTGAGTAGGACCCCAGAAATTATGTTTTTTAAATTATTATTTGATTGCAATTGACAGTTTACAGTAAACTACAGTGGTGGTTACACAGTAAATACAAGTTTTTATAGTAATTATAGATTATAGAAAGGGATATCCAAAAACTAAATTTCCAACTTGTATTACTCTGTTTGGCTATTATTAAAACAAATAGAATATTTTTTCTCTGGAGTTTTTGTTTAAAATCTAACTTGATGCTCTTCTAAACAGACTTACTACCAAAATAAGCTGAAGTTGGCCCTGATTGGCCAAAGCTTGTTTGGACAGGAAGTATATACAAACCTCCGCAAGCAGGGCCATAAAGTGGTGGGTGTATTCACAGTTCCTGATAAGGATGGCAAGGCGGACCCCCTGGGTAAGTGTCAGTTGGGTGGGGGTGGGACAGTGAGTTTTTGGGAAGTCACTGTGCAACGCTGGTAAACATACCATTTGCGAGCACACGCATGAAAATGTTGCTTTGTACAGTTATTTAAGTACCCGAGAGAAGAGAAAGTAGGAATGAGAGCATAGGCACATGAGGACAGAATTCTCTGTCCTCATGTCCTCATGCCTCTAATGAAATTTGAATGGGTTGTGTGGATGAAATGATGGCCATAATTGTTTCAAATAGCAATAATGTGGCTGATGTTTGGTTTGTTAGTCTTTTCTGCCAACCCAGGGACCCTTAATATTAAAATTAGAGCTGTCAAAATGAACGTGTTAACGCATATGATTAATTTAAAAAAAATTTCTTAATGCATATACCGATTTTACATTAGAATCTGATCTTTCATTCATGTGAGTTCTGTGTGAGTTCTGAACACTGGTTGGAAAAGGGCAGAAACTCTGTGATGTGTCCCGGGTCATTACACTGACGCACACACCACAGACACACACGCAATAGTGATTCCGTGTCAATGATCAAGTGACGGAGAAAGGACCTCTTTATTGTATTTTCTTTTTTGTACAAATCAAACCCAGATGGGGCCTGTGAAAGCTGCATTTACATGACTTGCTGGAGTGAAGCATCAGCGTTTCCCCAGCGTTGTGCTGCGCTTCCGTCTTACTGGACAACTTAGATGAAGAATCGTTACGTGGACAGTGCCAACACTAAAAGCAAAACAAGGCATTCTCTGCAAGCGCTTTTCATGTGGAGTTCAAAATGGCACGAATTGTGTAAATGTGACTTAGCCACAATTAATATTGTGGAGGAAGAAAGTTTAAGAGATGTAATGCCCATTGCAATGAATGCACAGCCCATAGGGGACTAGGTCTTTCAATAAGTCAACCTCTCAGACTTTGGAAACCATTTTATGTACTTGAATTGGTGCTATTTTAGTGCATTTCTGAGGAATATTTTGTATGGAAAATGTTAATGAAACATTGTTGCATATTATTTATTTATTAAGAAGGAACTAAAGGGATTTTGGCAGGAAAAGAAGTATATGTAGAGTCAAATTTAAAGACTTTCAAAATCTGCAATAAATCACGATTAACTATAAAGAATCATGCGATTAATCATGATTAAATATTTTAATCGGCTCACGTCGATTTTTAGATTACAACTTCACTGTTTTGTCAGACTGAATGGGATTTACAGTTGTTTATTGATAGTTTTACAGTCGATAGAATAAACCGGATCTGGTTGTTTCTTCTACCATAATTCTAACCACATTTAGGCCATATCCAAATGTTTGTAGTTTTCCATAGGATGTGGTTACGGAGAGCATTTTCGAGTAGTGAAATGTATGCATTTTCAAAAAAACTGTTATTGTGGATGAGGTTTGAGAATTACATTTTGATATATCTTAAATATTTTTGTATATTTTTGAAGAAATTACTGTATGTTTTATTCATCAGTCCATGGACTCCCTGTAGTACCTTCATAGACCCCCGGTTAAAAGAGGAAGTGAGGTTTGATTCTAGTGTTCAATTTCAGTCACAAGAGTGCATTCCCGAACATCCCATTTGCTCACACTGTATGAGTGTGTGTGTGTGTGTGTGTGTGTGTGGTTATGTTTGTGCAAAGCACTGGGTCGGTTTAGTGTCTTTGAATAGGGTCATTTAATGTGTGCATCCCACATAATGACCTCATTGTTTTGATGAAAAGTGGTGTAAAGCAGTGTGAAGTGAAAAGTCCATTGGTGATATGGGAGAACAAATGTGCAGTCACGCTTGTTCTCACGACATCCCGAACAGCCTTTAATTTCCAAGTGATGTCGATTACAATGTAATTACATTTCCATTTGTTAATTATTTGGATAATAGTACTTTATGTCCAGGATTTTCATGCAGGGGTCCACAAATTTTCATGACATTTCAAACTATTTAAATGAACATTTGCTATTGATCTTTTAAACATAATTTAATGTAGTGATGTTAAAATTTCTTGTTAAGTGTTACTGAGAAAATCTATTTTTATACCCTGGGTTGGCAGAGAGCCTGAGTGTTGGGTATCTCTGGGACTGTAAAGATTAAAAACCCCAGGTTCATGTAGGTTAAATGGGTTAGTTTAGGTTGCAAAAAGTTTGGGTTTGTAACTTGAATTTGTAGTCTGTTGTTCAGTGGAACCATGGAAGACAATATTTCCACAACTACAGAACTTGTCCAACTGTAGTTGAAAAACACCTCATTATGTAATGTGCTGATCAGCATGTATTACTGTTTTAATTAACATATTGAATCCATAACAACACTGCCAACCCGAGCAGTTTATGAATGATACATTTAAAGATATTTAAAAAAAAAAAAAGACCCAAAAATGTGCTTTAAATTTAAATTAACTTGTTTTATTCAAGTAAATAATATCACTTAAAATCACTGAATCAACCTGAATGCATTAGGTTACACCAACAAAACAAATTGTAAGAGTTCAATAAGGTTACTTTTTAACATAAGATTTGCAGGCTACCAATGTTTACAGTCTATTTAATCATAGAGATAAAAGCCAAGGTCCCGTAATAAGCTCGCTCTTGGCTCCTTGTTACTCTAAATAAAATTCTGAATTTGCCTGATGTGACCTACTGTAATTCCAGATAGCATACAAAACTGTCTCCGGTCTGTCCTCTCTGACCCTTAGCTGTGGTGGCGGAGAAAGACGGGACGCCGGTGTTTAAGTTCCCACGGTGGCGGGTGAAGGGTCAGCCCATCCCGGAGGTAGTGGAGGCGTACAAAGCCGTAGGTGCCGAACTGAACGTCATGCCCTTCTGCTCCCAGTTCATCCCTATGAATGTGATCGACTTCCCCAAACATGGCTCCATCATTTACCACCCCTCCATCCTACCCAAACACAGAGGAGCCTCTGCTATCAACTGGTGAGTGAAAGGTGTATTTGCATGTGTGTTTATACAGTATATGTACAGTATGTGTGTTTTTTGAACATAGCCCTCTTCATTGTTTATAAGCATTCACCTCTATACAGTAATAAACAATGTTGATATATTAGCCCAACTAATATTTCACAGGTTCACTGGTTCAGATAGTCCTGGCGGCATTAATGTAAACGGATGTGGCGTGCTGTCCATAATGGAGGGGCTTGAGCATGGGAGGGAGCTTAAAACAAACATTAAAGGAGTCATATCATGAGAAATCAAAATGTCCTTTATCTTTTGAGTAAAAAAATGGAAAGCATTCTCTAATTTCCCATTAAAAATAATATTGTAATATGTGACTATTAATAATAATAATACAAAATTATTTTACTATTTTATTGATAATAAAACATCACTTCCTAAGTGTGTTGGCTTTCCTGTGATCTCTGCTTTCTGTGTGTAAATGGATGGTGTGTGTATCCATTTGTGTGTATGTGTGTTTAGGACACTAATCAAAGGTGATAAGAAAGCAGGATTTAGTATATTCTGGGCTGATGATGGATTGGACACTGGTCCCATCCTGTTGCAGAGGGAATGCCCAGTTGAACCCAATGACACTGTGGACACGCTCTACAACAGCTTCTTGTTTCCAGAGGGCATTAAGGCCATGGTAACCATAACAGTAATTCTGTCTCACATAATATTATAATGCTGTAAGAAGGAAATGTGGAAACATGACCTTTTAAAAACAGGTTAAATAATATATTTTGACTCATGATTCAGATTTTTGAGGGTCATGAATCACTTCTAAATGTGTGTGGTTTGTGTACACAAAGGTAGAAGCTGTACAGCTCATTGCAGAAGGCAAAGCTCCCAAGATCCCTCAGCCTGAAGAAGGAGCCAGTTATGAGGGTATCCAGAAGAAATCCAATGCTAAGGTGTGACACAAACAAACACAAATACACACACCTTGTTGATACATTAAAACCATTTTCTTCTCATTTGTCTAATTCATCTTCTCTTAAATTACTGAAGTTTTCATCTCTGACCTAATTTGACTGATTTTTATAGCAAGATCTAATGGAAATACCTAGTTCAGTCATGACAACTCTCAGAAAGATTTAGCATGTTAATGTTGGTATGACATGTTGATTCGATTTTGGTCTTGGTGGACTAGATATGTTACGCTGGTGTTGCTGCTGTTGCAGAGCAAGCACAGAGACTTGCAAGAAAATAAACAGACATGCTCCATCAAGCACATATGACATGTTACTGCACAATTACACATAAATCCAAGATCTAGACAATTGAAGCTGAGGTGGAGGAGGGTTTCAGAGAAAACTCTTGCGGCACACTGCAGCAAAACCAGCTTACTTGCAAACTGAGCAAATTAAGAGTTGGAAAAAAGGATAGGAAAAGAAGGAAAAAACCATCAAAGGACCTCTCAGCTTACACCATGTGAGCCGATTGGCTTGACATATCACATGCGAGCGAGCTGATTGGCTAACAGATAACAAGTTCAAAGAAGCCATCAGCTGCGCCCTACAGAGTTTCATGCATGAACTTAGTCATTCATAAAGTGTGTTCATTTATGTGTGAGAAAGTTAATGGGGGATTTTTTCTCTTTCTCTTTAATTTCTCTTGTAAAGGTGAATATGGCCCAGCCCGCTGAGGTCATCCATAACTGGATCCGTGGTCATGATAAAGTTCCAGGTGCTTGGATTGTCATGGATGGAAAGGTGCGCTTTTTAAACAACATACACTTTTGTACGTTGAAATTAGGGATGTGTTGAACGACTAATTTCACTGATGTTTAAACAGAAATTTTGAAGTCAAGTAGTCTAAAAATAAACCAACCTTCAAAAAAAAAAAAAAAAAGTGTATATGCAACCCATTTCTAATACTTAATCTATTTCAAATCCGAAGCCAAATTCCACTGAATTTGGCACTTATCTGCGACGTGCGACGTAAGCCAAATCTACGAGAAAGAAGAAAAAAAATGCTGAAATGTTGCACGTATTTCACAGTGTACAGTCACGCATTAGCTATTGATCTAATATGACAGCTGTTCGGTAAAGAACGTTAAACATTAACAGTTACGATGTGAAAAAAGTATCCATAGGATAGAAAAAATAGTCCTGTGATGTAGCCTACAATAAACCTAATGTATTCTAATCATGACGTGCACACAGAATAAAAGATAGTTTAACCCGTTAAGCAGTCGTCACCTCGTTGAAAATAATTAACCCTATAACGCTGTATGTATAAAATATTATACACTATGTTTGATGGCTCCTGTGTCACTCTCTGTTCAAGCTGAAAAGCCAAAAATACATATGAAATGTAAGTACACATGTTCATGGCACCATCTAGTGGTTATTTGTTTTAAATGTTTTTATGATCCATTTAAAATGGCGGAAATGTGACTCTATGTTCAGATAAATGACAGCTTATTTTAATAAAGTAAAAATAACAGTAATGATTATATTGTTACTGATATTTTAAAATGTGTGCTGAATGTAAGCAACTTGTGCTTGGTTAAAATTCTGTATATTATTTTATTGAAAAAGCATGTTGATATTACATGTATCAAATATGATACAATACGCATTTGATGAACAGTATAACTCTCAGTCACCATTACATTCCATTCATACAGCGCTTTGAAAATTCTGACATATACTTTTTATAGATATATTTAATGTGTAAACCAATATTTCTGTGTATTTTCATATATGCAGCCTGCTCTGTCATTATAAAGATCTCATTATTTTATATTACAAGCTATTATGATGTCATCTTACCATAAGTTTCTGAGACCCAACAAAAAATATTTACAATTTCCCTTTTGTAATGTCAATATAGTGTTTGGTGAGTAAAATACATATGATAAAATTTGTTTATTGAAAATTTTTTTTTTTTAATTAGGATTGTATTTGATGTGCTGAACTGAACTGTGATACATTTCAGTCCATATTTACAAACAAAAGAGAGGAAGTTGCCAACCCCAGGGAGTAAATAACAAATGTCCTACACAAAAATGAATTGCTGGGCTTCAGGAGGACTGGCATTTAAAGCCTTATGGATCAAATATATATATATATATATATATATATATATATATCTATGAATGATCTATTATATAATTTTATTAATGATAGGCAGATGATGTAATTAAGTAATTGGATGGTAATGTGGATGTGTCTTGTAGCCGGTAACACTGTACAGCTCATCGATGCTGGCTGGGTCAGTGCCCACGAGTCAGCCAGTAGAGGTGGAGGGGGCGTCTCAACCTGGACTAATCACAAAATCAGGACTCATTCTGTTTGGATCAGACGGAAAAGCGGTTAGTTTCTTGTGTTTATTTTTTCCTCTACTCTCATTTACTTTTACTAAGATCCGAATGATCATTATAAAGAGAATTCATTGTGTTAATGTGTTTGTCTATACAGCTTCAAGTCAAGAACCTGCAGTTTGAGGATGGAAAGATGATACCAGCATCCAAATACTTCTCATCAGAGGAGACCACCAGTTTGGATCTCACAAATGATGAGAAGAAGATGGCCGAGGAGATCAGGGTGTGTGTATATTCAAGTTTATGCGCTTCATTTTACATATTTATTGTAGCAATTATAGCATTTGTCTTTTGTTTCTTTATTCTCTAGGCCATCTGGAAAGGTATTCTGAGTAATGTGTCAGCGATTGAAGACACAACAGATTTCTTTAAGTCGGGAGCCGCATCTATGGATGTGGTTAGGTGGGTCTGACCCCAAGAGAACTTTTGACAATGGCTCTCACTCACAGTTAAAGTTAGGGATTTAAACAAACTCTTGATACCTCAAATCATGCGGATTGTTGAGAAGAGTTTTGCTGTTATTTTCTATCTAGGTGCAAGGATATCATAGAGCTTTTCCTCACCCCAGAGGCGCTTTTGACGGTGTGATTGTTTTGTTCAGATTGGTGGAGGAGGTGAAGCAGAAATGTGGAGGAGTTCAGCTTCAGAACGAAGACGTCTACATGGCTACCACTTTCCAGAGTTTCATCCAGATGTTCGTTCGATGCCTGCGTGGGGAAGACCAGGAAGAGGAACTGGTCATTGATTATGTCACAAAAGATGTCAATAACATGACTCTGAAGATGCCCTATCAGTGTTTCATCAACGGCATATTTGAAGATGCAGAAGATGGAAAGACGTACAACACGGTTAACCCCACAGATGGTTCGGTAAGTAAATCTCACAATCAATAACAAATACCAGCATATCTAAGGGGTTGTTCACATCATCTGCATCCATGCTGTTTATCAATTTGTAAAAATAGCGAAACACAGCACAACAGTCAAAGATGTTTTTGCGATGCCATGTCAGCTTAAAGGGATAGTACACCCAAAAATGAAAAGTCTCTTATCATTTACTCACCCTCATGCCATCCCAGATTTATATGACTTTCCTTCTTCGTAGATCACAAATGAAGGTTTTTAGAAGCATATCTCAGCTCTGGAGGTTCATACAATGCAAGTGAATGTTGATGAGAACTTTGTAGCTCCAAATATCACATAAAGGAAACAACAGGATAACAAAAGTAATCCATAAGACTCCAGTGTTCTTCAGAAGCAATGTAATAGCTGTGGGTGAGAAACAGAACAATATTTAAGTCCTTTTTTTACTCTAAATCTCCACTTTCACTTTCAGATGTAACCAAATAGGCACCACATGTGAATTTCAGATGTAAAAGTGAAAGTGACAGCGGAGATTTAGATTAAAAAAATTACCCACACATATTATATCACTTCAAAAGACATGATTTTAACCACTGGAGCCTTATGGATTAATTATTTCCTTTATGTGGTTTTTGGAGCTACAAAGGTCTGGTCACCATTCACAATCTACACAGCTGAGATATTCTTTAAAGAATCTTTGTTTTTGTTCCGCTGAAGAAAGAAAATCATACACATCTGGGATGGTATGAGGGTGAGTAAATGAAGAGAGAATTTACATTTTAAGGTAAACTATCCCTTTAAGAAGAACTTCAACTTTTAACATGTCTATAGCAACTCGTAGTGTAATAACAAAGCAATAACAATTTTCGCAAAATGTAATTACATTGTGAAAGCAATGTAATAGGTTATTAATACTATAAGAAATTTATTACATTTTGAACTCCCTGTCGCAATTCATGACATATTCACTGTATATAATGTAATAGCGTCACATAATATATAAGTGAAATCTGTGTTCTGTTATGTTCTATTCATTACACCGTGTCTATCTTTTGAAGGGTACGCTTTCGGTGTGAACGCCCCCTAATGTTCCTGTTGTGTCTTTCAGGTGATCTGTAAGGTGTCATATGCTTCAGTGGCAGATGTAGATCGAGCAGTTAGTGCAGCCAAAGAGGCATTTAACAATGGACCTTGGGGAAAGATGAACCCTCGTGACCGGGGCAGGCTGCTCTACCGGTAAGATCTTCAACCAGTGAACCATAAAACGCTTGGCATGGATATGAAAAGCCAAATATACAGTAGTTGCAAAGCAAACACATACTGTACAGTAGTAATACAATGCTATTAAAATACCTCAATGATGTGGCGATATCAAATGTGTTTGTGTGACATTTGTTTGTCTTTATGATAATTTTAGCTATTTGGGACGAAGCAGTTATTCTAAATAAATCAGAGTGGAATTTACTTCAAAGCTGTGTGTAATTTCTTACAGATTTGGTTTCTCAAAAACTTTATACCTTCCACAAAAGTGGAACTTTTTTGGTTTCAACTATTTGGTTTCTGTTTTTTCCAGTGTATTGTTCTGTACTACACTTAATACTAACAAAATCCATCTATGTTTGGGTGTGCGTGCAGCCTGGCTGACTTAATGGAGGAACACCAGGAAGAGTTGGCCACTATTGAGGTGATTGACTCTGGTGCCGTTTATACACTGGCTTTAAAAACTCATGTGGGCATGTCCATTCAGACCTTCAGATACTTCGCCGGCTGGTGTGACAAGATCCAGGTGTGTGTGTCTGTTCACAATGCAGTTTTATGCAGGTCTATTGTATACATCCTGTCACTTCCTGTCACTAACGCTTCATATCCTGTTTCCAGGGCTCGACTATACCCATCAACCAGGCAAGACCCAACCGCAACCTTACCTTTACCAAGAAAGAGCCTCTGGGGTGAGGGAATGTTCATATGTGTGTGTTTGTGCAAATGCCGTTATTGGAATAAATGGGTTTAATGATGTTTGTTTGTATCTAAGTGTGTGTGCAATAGTGATTCCATGGAATTACCCATTGATGATGTTGGCATGGAAGAGTGCAGCCTGTCTGGCAGCTGGAAACACACTTGTCTTGAAACCTGCACAGGTACCCACACAAACACATATGTATATATTATGTAAGGGAAAATGTACAGTCATGAGGTTCAACAATAAATGGACTTGAAATATTGATTTCAATTGAAATTTTATTTTGAGAAAAGAAAGAATCATGGAATGATACGAAAGACATGAAAATAGTACAGCTAGGTAGGAAATCAGTTACCTGGGACAATGGTCAATATATATCACAGAACACACAAAAACACCAACTGAATACAAACTACACTTTTTTCTCTCAATTTTCCAGGTAACCCCTCTGACTGCACTGAAGTTTGCAGAGCTGACAGTAAAAGCTGGCATCCCGAAAGGAGTGATCAACATTGTACCAGGATCAGGTAAATATATCAACAACACACTATGCCATTCTATGGGCAACATGTACTTTTAGAACCGTTTGAAATGCCCATTTGACCATCTGTAATATGTATGCTCATGTATGTTGTTGCTGTATGCCCCCCTTTCATATTATTATAAAATGCCAGTGTTGCTGTTGTTGTTGTTGTTTTCTCCCTGATGACAGATGTTCTTTTTCTCAGGGGGTCTGGTCGGACAGAGGATGTCTGATCACCCTGATATTCGTAAATTGGGTTTCACAGGCTCTACTCCCATCGGCAAGCAGATCATGAAAAGGTAAGTCGCTGTTACACATGGTCTACAGCTCTTAATATTTACAATTTTTGCATTTCCCCAAAGGGTCAGTCTCTTTGCTGTTTGTACAAGCTCTTATACAACCCCAACTACAAAATATTTGAGACAGTTTGGAAAATGCTGATAAAAACAAAAAGAAGTGACTTGTAAATTCTATTCAGCCTGTGCTATAATGAAAGCATTACAACAGAACATTATTAATATAATAATATAAATTTAACTGATTTTTTTTAAATATACACTCATTATAAATCAAATGATTGCAACATGCTCCAAAAGTTGGGAATGTTGCGTGTTTACCACTGTGTAACAACCATTTCTTCTAATAACATTTAAGAGGTTGATCACTGAAGACACAAGTTTGTTAAGTATAGCAAGTGTCATTTTCCCCCATTTATCTATTATGCAGGTCTTCAGCTGCACTTCATAATGCTTCACAAATTCTCAATTAGAGACAGGTCAATGTGGACTCGTCGGACCACGAAACATGATTCCACTGTTCAACTTTCCATCTCAAATGAGACTGAGCCCAGAGAAGTTGTGGCGCTTCTGGACAGTATCGATGTATAGCTTCGCTTTGCTTAGTAAATTATTAACTTGCATCTGTGGATGCAGCTAAAAATGGTGTTGACTGACAAAGGTTTACCGTATTCCAGATCCCATGTTATGTTATCCATTACAGACAAATTAGAGTGATGTCTGATGGATTCAGAAGTGTTTTTTGGCTTTGCCCTTTATGCACCCAGATTTGACTGGATTCCTTTAATCTTTTAACTACTGTATATTGTAGAGGTCGACCGATAGTGGATTTTGCAGATACCGATAACTAAGGTGGTGGGAAAGGCGATAACCGATTAATTTTTAGACATTTAAAAAAAAAGGCACAGACAAAGAGTCCTAAATGAATAAAATCTCAGATGCAGTTTATTGTTCAACCAAAATCCCCCAAATAAGCAGAAAAAGGAAGATTTGGACTTAGGACTTTTAAGTATAAACAAGCCTGAAATACACTGAGGACTCTTATTTTGAAATGAAGATATGTACAACTATTGCATAATCTATATGCAACTATTGGCACCCATTTTTGCAGATAACGATCGTTATAAAAAGCAACTATTGCCTCCGATTAATCAGCAAAACCAATTTATTTGTCTACCTTTTTTTGTTTGTAACTCTGATAAGTGCTGTCTCTGTACTGTGATGGGGCCTAAATCCTGACTGAAATTGTTCATATATATATGCCATTTCTATGTAGAAATGAAAAATATTTGGGAGGACTCTACCTTTTCTAGTATTTTCAACATAAATGCTAGATTTGAGATCAGTCTGTAATTAGCCAATTCTCTAGGGTCAAGCTGTGGCTTTTTAATAAGCAGTTTGATAACTGCCATTTTAAAGTTTCTTGGGACATGTCCTAAGGATAGCAAGGAGTTAATAATATTATGAAGATGTTCTGAGATTACAGGAAATACCTCTTTTAAGAGCTTAGTTGGTATTGGATCTAACATACATGTTGTGGTTTAGATTTTTTGATAAGTTTTGTTAGCTCTATATGACCTATGACAGCGAAGGATTGAAGTTGCTCATGAGGAAAATTATGAGACACTGTTTTCTGAGGTGCTGTGATAGCTGATTGCATAGTTCCAATTTTATTTCTGATTATTTAAAAAAAATATTTCTCCCTTTTTTCACCCCAATTTGGAATGCCCAATTCCCAATGTGCTCTAAGTCCTCGTGGTAGCGTAGTGACTTGCCTCAATTCGAGTGGTGGAGGATGAACCTCAGTTGCCTCCGCGTCTGAGACCGTCAATCCGCACATCTTATCACGTGGTTTGTTGAATGCGTTTCCGCGGAGACATAGCATGTGTGAAGACTTCACGCTATTCTCCGCGGCATCCATGCACAACTCACCACATGCCCCACCGAAAGCGAACCACATTATAGTGACAATGAGGAGGTTAACCCATGTGACTCTACCCTCCTTAGCAACCAGTCCAATTTGGTTGCTTAGGAGACCTGGCTGGAGTCACTTAGCATGCCCTGGATGTGCTTGGGGTGGTAGTCAGCGTCTTTACTTGCTGAGCAACCCAGGCCCCTGATTATATCAATTTTATCAGTAAAGAAATTCATATTGTACATTGAAATCTGAAAGAGTTTCCAATTGATGATGTTATTTCCTGTTGCAGTTGTGCAGTCAGTAATTTGAAGAAGGTGTCTCTGGAGTTGGGTGGGAAATCTCCCCTCATTATCTTCAGTGATTGTGACATGGACAAGGCAGTGAGAATGGTGAGAGAAGAAAACTACTGTCAGTGGATTTACATTTGATCCCATGACTCAAAGAAGGCTTCAGAAATAAGATAATCTGGCTCTTTAACTGGGTGTGTTTGTGTTTCTGAGCAGGGCATGAGTTCTGTTTTCTTCAACAAAGGAGAGAACTGCATCGCTGCTGGCAGGCTGTTTGTAGAAGATTCCATTCATGATGAGTACATCAGGAGAGTGGTACGTGTCCCATTGTACTTGAGTCTCCAAATAACACAGATTTAACAGGTGTTAAAACGTGGCCAGCTTTAGACCTTGATTTTGCCTGAGATGAGCATTACTGTGTTGATATCCAATGATGACATTGTTATCGTGTGTTTAGGTTGAGGAAATCAAGAAGATGAAGATTGGAGATCCTTTGGATCGCTCCACAGATCATGGACCTCAGAACCACAAGGCCCACCTGGACAAGCTGGTGGAATACTGCGAGATCGGCGTGAAGGAAGGGGCAACGCTCGTCTGTGGTGGGAGACAGGTAGACAGAGCTGGTGAGACCTCAAGTCCATATCACCATCCAAACCATATGAAATCAAACCATATCATGGCCAGAAAGTGATTTGCAAACATTGTTTTCCAATCCTTTTTATTGACATATACATTTTAGCAGATGCTTTTTTTCCAAAGTTACTTACAAATATAAAAGCAATTTTTCAAACAGTATCTGCAGTATCGCACTGCCAAGTTCCAAGAGTACCTAGAGTAGTATAAAAGCTAGTCCAGAAGAAAGATTTTTCTTATCAATTAGTAAGTGCAATTATGCTTATGGAATGGTTGTGCTCAAAAAAGCCCAAAGTTGTATAATTCATAAGGGTATTATTCCAATTCTGATGTGCATTTATGTATGTTCACAGGCTTTTTCATGGAGCCCACGGTCTTCACAAATGTAGAAGATCATATGTTCATTGCCAAAGATGAATCGTTTGGTCCTGTTATGGTGGTATCGAAATTCAAGGATGGGTAAGCTGCCTTTCCATGTCTTTAGTAGGATGATCTATTTTGCGAAATGCAGCTTACCAACCCATAGGGAACCCTTTAACAACATTAGCTAACATTATGTAAAGGTTTTATGTTTATCAGTGATGTAGATGGAGTTTTAAGCAGAGCCAATGACACAGAGTTCGGTCTGGCCTCTGGAGTTTTCACCCGTGACATCAACAAAGCCATGTATGTCAGTGAGAGACTGGAGGCAGGAACCGTGTTTGTCAACACCTACAACAAAACCGATGTGGCAGCACCATTCGGAGGCTTCAAACAGTCAGGCTTTGGCAAAGACCTCGGTAAGCGCAAGAACAACACCCACACATTGAACAATCTCTTCCAGATCAACTTAATTCTTCAGCCATTTTTAACCTGATAAAAAATAGTCGTGGTCACTCACGTGAGGATGATGTCTATGCATGTGGGTATCCAGGTGAGGAAGCCCTTCATGAGTACCTGAGGACTAAAGCAGTGACAGTGGAGTACTGAGAGAAGCCTGCAGCTGGACTCTCGGCAGAATTACAGCAGCGATCTGTTGTCTTGCTTTGGCTTTTGCTTGAAGCAGGTTTGATTGGAAAATGTCATTTCCTGCCATGACTACACTGATGTGCCTACATTTTTTTTATATCCCTTTATCTGGAACTGCTTTATGCTTAGAGGGGTGCAAATACTGACTTGTCACCCTAAGCTGGCAATTTGTCATTTTTATTTTAATTAAAAAAAGGCAACCGATCTCCAAGTGGACACACACAATCTTGGTCATCAGATCAAGAGGCTGAAACACAAGTACTTCACTGAGTTAACTTGAGGTGCCAAATTCATTAGTTTTCACAAAAAGAAGGAAAAACCCTGTATTAGTAGCTGCTCTGGATTATTATAATGTGCACATTGAGAGAAGCCATTCATATCACTGCCACTTTATGAAATCCGTATTACCATATTTGTAAATTTGAAAAGTTTTTAATATGCATAGCGTTTCAACATGACACATTTGAATTAGTATAACTGTATATATTTGATAAGAGAATGAGACTAATTGTCTTATTTTTTCTATTTAATTTTGCATTCCAGACAGATGATTTAAGATGATTGGAAATGTTGAAATGAAATAATATAAACATTCTCTTAGCAAGGATGTCATTTATTTTGTGCTTGATGGGGCAATATGTATTTAGTAACTTACACTCTTCAATTCAGTACAAACACACTGTGAACCTGATAATGTGAGGAATTAATGGAATAGTTAAATTAGAAATGAGTTAATAGTTAAATTAGAAATGATCTCATCATTTACTCACCCTCATGCCATCCCAGATGTTTATGACTTTCTTTCTTCTGCAGAACACAAATTAGAAGAATATTTCAGCTATGTAGTAGGGCTGAAATGATTAGTCTACGTTACCGCGAAGTATGAGGGAATTATAATGCAAAAATACAAAATAAGTAAATATAGAAGCACTCTCGTTGTGTAAAAGCTTTATTAAAGTTAAAATAATACAGAAGCAGATCATGTCAATAACTACAAACTCCAAAACTGGCATTTCTCTGTGCGGTCAGAGCCTCTTCTATGATTTGCGCAAATGTCCCGATCTAAGGGGGAGAGACTGAAACTGCACCCGGCTGATGCGCACACTGTCGCAGGGACACTCATCCCTCGAGCGTGCGTGCTTAGTACAGCTAGATTATGACGTGATGGATCACGACTTACTGAATCATAATATATGTCACTGTGCATTTCTTATTGTGAAGAAAACGCAATATGCAGCTTTATTAAATAAGAGAGAGTTTGTTTTTTTGTGAGTTAAAGATGGATTGAAGTGAACAGAAAGGTGTGAGAGGGTAGTCTCTCTCTAGTTTTTGATTTGTTTTTGTTTTGACTTGTTTTCCAATATAAAAATATAAAACTCCTTTTAAACAACAGACATATTCTTTAGCAGCTATACTGCAGATGAAAAAATTGTTATCTGAGAATGTTGAATATAATATTAAAAATACAAATATTTTACAGTCTCTAAAACTGCAATTGTCTTTACTGCACTCGCAGAAGTATAACCAAGTGAAAAAATACACGTGTATACAAAATACACTTTTATTTAAGATACATTCTCTTAAAGCAAGTATAAATATCCTATATGTTGATTCTCAAGTAAATTTATCTTGTTTTAAGGATTTTTAGACAAAAAGACAAAAACGCTTGATAATCGGATTTTGTGCAATGAAATTCTTTACTGAATTAAACTTAATAAAAAGTTTTTTTCCCTTTAATTCAGTGAATGTCATTTAGAGGTATTTTTAAAAGGTGATTTTGTTCTCTTTATTGTTATTAAGCACGTTTAATACAACCTTTAAAGTCGGGCCACAAGCTGAATAATTGGTTAAGAGCTAATGATTCATCGTTGCAATAATCATATAGTCGAATAATCATTAGATTTATTGATTATCAAAATAATCATTAGTTGCAGCCCTACTCTGTAGGTCCATACAATGCAAGTGAATGGTGACCAGAACTCATAAGTTCATAAAAGCACATAAAGGCAGCATAAAAGTAATCCATAAGACTCCAGTGGTTAAATCAACATCTTCTGAAGTGATATGATAGGTGTGGGTGAGAAACAGATACATTTTTAAGCCCTTTACTGTAAATATACTCTATCACATTCTGGTGTGGATGTGACTTTCACATTCAGCCACCTACTTACTGGTACGGGCTGGTCAAAGGTGGAGAACCTATCATATCAATTCTGAAGACATGGATTTAACCAGTGGAGTCTTATTGAATACTTTTTTGCTGCCTTTATGTGATTTTTGGAGCTTCAAAGTTTTGGTTACCATTTACTTGAGATATTCTTCTAAAAATCTTTGTGTTCAGCTGAAGAAAAAAAGCCATGCATGTGGGATGGCATGAGGGTGAGTAAATGATGTGAAAATTAAAATTTTGGGGTAAACTATCCCCTTTAAGTATTTTTGACAAATTCTTGTTAACATGAATGAAAATATGTTGCCAAGTGTTTTCTGCAGGTTCATGGTCACTTTTTTTCTATGATGTCGCTTTTGTTTAGCATTAAGACTGGACAACATGCATTTGGAAGAAGTGTCATCTTGTGCAAATGTTTCAGTATTTCAGTTTTCTGTATATGCTAAATACTGAAAGAGTTACTCTGCAAACAATAATTCTACACAACAGTATTGCAACTTATATCAACAATGAACAAAATAAAAAAGGAGCATTGGAAAATAATTTTTACAATAAAGAATGAAAATGACAAAAACTGATTTCTTTATCAAAAGGCTGAAACTAAGAAATGTTTCCTTTTCTTAATAAAACTGTTCCTTCCCTTATAGAATTAATGGCAGGAAAGAAAAATTTGCATATTTTCAATATCCGCAACTGAGACTGTTTTCTGCAATAACCATAACAAACAGACCTCAACAGAGGGACATTTGTTTTGGCATAGATTCCACTCATAATCAATTGCCTCCACACGGTCTTCCTGCTCAGCAGGACATCAAAATCACTGATCCTTGCTCATGTCAAACAAATAACAGACTCAAGGCTTCCAGCACACATGGAAGTGAAATAAATTTCATCCATAGCCACAGAAATGAAGTCCAATGCGATTCCACAATTTCATTGGGCAGTGTGTACTATCTCACTCTGCCTCTTTCTCCAGCACCTGGATTTTGGATTTTTTCTTCCTGTCTCCTAGTAGTTTGAGTGTCTCTGCTGTGACAGTGGTCACGCCGCCTTCTGAGCTGTCATCTTCAGATGACGATGACGAGGACTCATCTTCATTGCTGCTGTCAGAGTTTTCCAGCTCAACAAGAGCCACATCCTGCAGGAAAAACACATCTGGTCATTATAAATCACAAAAAAGATGCCATCAATTAAAGATATGTGCCTGATATTTCAGAAACATTCCTTTTCTTCATCCTCTTCATATATGTGACTTTACGAGAGACACTTTATTTATTTCCCTTATTTTACCAACCATTTCAATGACTTTCTCTGCATCCTCCACACTCTCAATGTTGAAATATCCATCAGGAACCTCTTCCATCTGATGTCTTAATGACTCATTGGCCTGGGCGATTTGGGGAAGGAAACTTTGCAATCTGTCCAAAACTACCACACAGAAATAAACGTACACTGTCACTTAAAAGAATAGTTCACCCAAAAATTAAGATTCTCTCATAATTTACTCGCCCACATGCCATCCCAGATGTGAAAGCCTTACTTTCTTCTGCAGAACACAAACGAAGATTTGTAGAAGAATATCGCAGCTTTGTAGGTCTCTACAATGTAAGTGAATGGTGGCCAGAACTTTAATCTCCTAAAAGCATATAAAGGCAGCATAAAAGTTATTAATACTTTTATGTGGACTTCAGTGGTTACATTTATGGCTTCAAAAAGGACATGGTAGGTGTGGGTGAAAAAAGATAATATGCCTATTAAGGTCCTCTGTGCATATTGCCACCTATTGTTCGGGGCTGGTCAAATGTAGGGATTTATTGTAAGAAAGAAAATAAAGGACTCAAATATTGACCTGTTTCTCACCCACACCTATCATATCACTTCTAAAGACATGGATTTAATCACTGGAGTCTTATTGAATACTTTTATGCTGCCGTTATGTGCTTTTTGGAGATCCACTTGCATTAAATAGAGTTACAGAGCTTAAATACTCTTCTAAAAGTCTTCATTTGTGTTCTGCTGAAGAAAGAAAGTCAAACACTTCTGGGATGGCGTGAGGGTGAGTAAATGATGAGAGAACTTTCATTTTTGGGGTGAACTATCCCTTTAACAGACTGTGTCAGTTGTGCATAGAGTATATGAGTATATGAGTATGTATAATCTTAATCCGAATAAAACATGACATCAAGAACGACACATATGATAAAGATATATGATAATCTGATGATTAAATGAATGAACATACCATTACTTCTGGGCATCCTCTCTGTCTGCAGTGGAGGAGCACTTTTAGACTTCAATAGTAGTTTCTCATGGATTCCTACAGACAGGAGGTGTGTGTATATATTTATATAAGCAAGAGATTCTCTCTATAAACACCTGAAAAGCCTGAAATACAAACTGTTTTCACATAATGCACCATACCTTTCGCAGTGCCACAGGAGAGTAAATCTCTTGAAGAGGTTTTCTTGATGTTGCTTTGTGTTTGAGACATATTAAGACAGCTTTTAGACACAATTTAGACGTGAACACATTCACTACAGTGAGCATATTTACACGACATATTAACTTCCGCGCTCAGGAACCCGAAGCGTGCTTAGCGCCCTCTAGAGTAACGGATGTGTAGGACCGAAATCGTTTGATGGTACAAAATGACTAAAAGTAGATTTTAGATTTTAATTTATTTTATTCAAATAAAACTTAAAGTAAAAATATATAATACTTTCTTTCAATCAATGTGTTTTTTAGTATAGCCAACATTTGTGAAAAATTAGATTCAGATTATACAATATAATTAGTAAATTTGTGTTGTTAAATTGCTACGATTTTCTACTCAAACTGCGTTTACATCTTAACTGGTGTTACTTGTTTTTCATATGGCTCTGTCTGCTCTGCAACTCAAACTCCAAGATGACCTGGCAGGAATTTAAAGGGACAGTTCACCCAAAATTTCTCTCATCATTTACTCACCCTCATGCCATCCCAGATGTGTATGGCGTTCTTTCTTATGTGTTTTCAGCAGAACACAAATTAAGATTTTTAGAAGAATATCTCAGCTCTGTTGGTCCATACAATGCACGTGAATGATGAGCAAAAATGTTAAGTTCCAAAAGGCAAAAAAAAGGCAGCATAAATGTAACCCATAAACAGGGTTCGGGAGTAACGGAATACATGCAACTGGATTACGTAAAATACAAGATATAACTGTATTCCACTACAGAAACAATTTAAATCATTGGTAATTAGAATACAGTTACATTCAAAAAGTTTTTTGATTAGGCCTACTGAAGAGATTACTTTGCATTTTATTATCATTTAATATTTAGTCCTTTCAGATGGAAAACATTTATACATATAAATGATGTGATCCAAAGTGCATTTGAACAGTGATGAAACACTTTCTTATGATGTTACATTCATACGAGCAGACAGAGAAGTAAGTTTGAAGTAAGTTTGGAGCAGAAGAAATAGAAATAAAACTTGTGTAAATTGTCAGCTTTACGCTAAGCTAAAATGTTATTTCTAGCCATTTTACATGCACATGTTACCAGACATGATCGTATTTTTTTGGCAAGAAAATTCATGTTGGATCATAATTTCTTTTTTCTAGTAAGATTTTGATATTAGGGCCAAAATCGTATTCTTGATAATAATCTTTGTATTATTTTCCTTTAAAAAAGATCTAAAAATCTTTAAAACAAGATAATTTTGATTGAACTTGTTTTAGAAACAACACAGCATAAGATATTTAGGTTTTTCAGGTATTTTTAACATTTTGTCTTTCTGTACTGGCAGTTTTTATAGTAAAACAAATAAAAAAAACTATACCGGTGCTGAAGAAGTAATCCAAAGTATTTAGAATATATTACTGACCTTGAGTAATCCAACAGAATATGTTACAAATTACATTTTACAGCATGTAATCTGTAATCTGTAGTGGAATACATTTCAAAATTAACCCTGCAACCAATAAGACTCCAGTGGCTAAATCCATGTCATTAGAAGCGATCTAATAGATTTTGGGTGAGAACAGACCACAAAATGTTTCACTCTAAATCTTGACATCCACAGTTTCCATCATGATTTCAAGCTTGAACTACTTGCGCTCGATGCATACCTGGATTTTTGGGGAATTTGGTTGTAGAATGTAGTTGCCACTCCCATATTTTATCAAACTGTGTGTGTACAGAACAGGATTAAGAACTAAAAGGTGAACTGACAACTGAATGTATCTGCAGTGTGTACATGGCCTAAGAAGTGTTATCAAGATTGAAATCGTGATTGCCAGGAGACTAAAGATGTCAAGGTTTATAGTGAAAAAGGGAAAAAATTTGGCCTGTTCTCACCCAAAGCCAACTGGATCACTTTAGAAGACATGGATTAAACCATAGGAGTCTAATGGATTACTTTTATGCTGCCTTTATGTGCTTCTTGGAGCTTCAAAGTTTTGGTCACTATTCACTTGCATTGTATGGGCCGACAGAGCGGAGATATTCTTCTAAAAATCTTAATTTGTGTTCTGCAGAAGAAAGAATGTAATACACTTCTGTGATGTCATGCGTTTCAGTAAAATTACATTTTTGGGTGAACCATCCCTTTAAACTGCCCTGCCTGTCTGACAACATTTTCTGTCTCTTGCTCAGGCTCAGAATTTAACAAAGGCTCACTGCAAAAGTGCCCCAGATGTTTAAAAATGTCAAGTCAAAAAATCCCCTGAAGACTATTACTTCCCAATTTTATTATACGTGTGTGTGTGTGTGTGTAGGCCTGTTTAGTTATGCTCTGCAGACAATGCCTAACCAGTAACCTTATTTTGTCAAATATTTGTATACACTCTCTCAGAGAAGTGTTATTGAGAGTGAATACAAAGTGGTTTGGGATTTTATAGATAAAAAACATAATTGTTCACAGTGATAATTTTTAACTAACATAATTGGATTAAGTGTGTTTTCTATGTTTGTAGTCCATACTGTAGCTCATACTACATGTTCGTACATACCGAACTCTTATTTTGTAATGTGCGCTCGCTCCCGCGGTTGTCGCAGTGCACGACATTGATGACGCGCCGGCGCTGTCATACTTAAGATAGTCCTGGAAAGAAGCGAGAGTTGCCTCGACGGAGCTGAACATACTTAGGTAAATACATTCATTTATGATCATTTTACCATCCAGAGCGACCAGTAACATATATAAAACATTAAAGAAATCACTGGTTGCATTTGACTTGAGTTTGAGTCGGCGTAAAAAGTGTTTATGATGAGGCAGCTGGAGAATATTGCATGATGTTTTGACATCATTCCGATGCACAAGTCCATATGTGCTTATGAATGTAAGACACACTATTTTATATTTATCACGGATGTTAACCATATAAATGACAAATATCTGCTATATTTTTTGTATTTCCTAGTTTTGTCTAGCTGATCATGCAACATGTCCTCACCCTGCCACGGCATCACAAACATACATTAAAATGTGTGTTTATTTACTTTAAAAAAAGCAGACAAACCTGCTGTTTTGTGGAGATTGAGTGCTTTTTGTAATGCTTTTGTTTCTTTTTTTTTCTTTGCCTTAGTTCTTGAAAGGTTTTGTGAACTATCAGCATATCAACTGTCATTACAATATTTATACACCTTCTTCAAGTAATAATTGTATAGGATTAGATTGAAATTGGGTTCATTTTTTGTAACTATGTTGGCATGATGCATTTCTTCCAGAACACATAAAATTTATTTGCAGAGTAAAAAGTAGCTTCAAGTGTGGTGAGTTTAGTAATGGCTGTTAAGGTAATTGAGGTCTAGACTGTGTACCAAATACTGTGTTTGCCAATTCAGCATTTAAATCAAATGGCTGCTGTTGGCAGATACAAAAGTCAACCAAGTAACTTTTTATTTGTATAGTGCTTTTCACAACACACATAGTTTTAAAGCAGCATAGTAGACTGAAGTGATGTCTGGCTGGCACCGGCTACAGTTAGTCATCATCACTCAGCGACACAGCAGTGGAGTCCGACACCAAGTAGGAACGGAGCTGGATCCAGCTGTCTCTGGTAACCTCAGGATAGGAATCCCTAGGTTGAGACAGTGAAACAAATAGAATAATATTAGCATTGATGCCATTCAATTTTTTGTAGAGTTAATGGATTTTGAATGTTTCTGGTTCAGAAAGACCTAACTAAAGCAGCCTAATTATGAGTTGATGGATAAATTAGATGTATGCCTTGCTAAATAGATGAGTCTATAGTCTGGACTTAAACTGAGAGAGTGTGTGTCCCGAATTGTGTTAGGACTATTATATAATTTAGGAGCCAAATAGGAAAAGGATATACCTCCTTTTGTGGATTTTGATATTTTAGGTACAACTAATAAGCCAGAATTTTGCGATCGTAATGAACATGATGGAATATAGCATGGTAGAAGGTCACTTAAGTACTGCAGAGCTAGACCACAAAAAGCACATAATGATGGTGTTGACTTAACAATTTAATTTGTGGACCAGTGCAACATCTCCGCAGATATATTTCTTTAAAAATTGGGGGCTTTAATCTGTTTTCATCTTCTCCAGGTTGCTGTGATCCAAGCAGATCTTCTGCATAACTGTTATGGAAACCACATGCCTCTTCTGATCTTCTCATCTTCGCTATGTCCAGAGGACCATGAGCCCATCCAGCTCCATTCTACAGTATGAGCCTCCGTACAATAGGGGGCGCTGTGCTCAGCTCCCTGGGACCTAGTCTGTTATCTCAGGCTGGAGGATCCTGGAGCTCTCTATCCCTAAGGCCCATACCCTCCTTACTCCAGACCATGGTACCTTCTGGTTACACTGCTTTACAGGAGGAACGGCTGGCTATGGTGGACCTCAGCACGCCCAAGCCAGAGAACATCAAGAACGGCTTCCATCGTGAAACTCGTCACCTCTCGGACCGCAGCGGCCGGGCATCCATCAGCCTATCCGATGCTGGAGACGATCGCTATGCTGAGACTGAACTCATGCTGCCCGATGGCAGGCTTTCAGGAGAAGAGGCAGATGAGGAAGAGGAGAGTGAAGAGGAAGGGCAGCCATTGGCCACCAGGAACATGCCCAAAGAGTCGCTCCTTGCCATGGCTCTGCAGATACTGTTGCCCTTCCTCCTAGCTGGGATTGGAACGGTGTCGGCCGGAGTGGTACTGGATATAGTGCAGGTGAGCTTCTGAAAGATGTATTTAAGATTAAGATTCAACTTTATTGTCATTGTGCAGAGTACAGGTACAGAGCCAGTGAAATGGAGTTGTTTTCGCATATCCCAACTAAGCTGGGTCAGAGCGCAGGGTCAGCTATGAACCAGCACCCCTGGAGCAGGTAGGGTCAAGGGCCCAACAGTGGTATCTTGACAGTGCTGGAGCTTGAACCCCTGACCTTTCGGTCAGTAACCCAGAGCCTTAACCGCTGAGCCACCACTGGCCCATTATTAAGATTAAAACTAGGGTAGTCAGTGGCCTAAGGGATTCAACAAGATATTTAACATTCTTAAAGGGGGGTGTATTCTATCATAATTTACTCACCGAACCTGTTGTTCCAAACCTGTATGACTTTCATTCTTCTGAGGAACACAAAAGGAGATGTTAGCCAGAATGTCAGGGACTCATTCAACTGCCCCTTTAAATGAAAGTTGAAACAAGTTTATATGTGAGGAATAATCCATTTCAGAACTTCCAGTACAGTTTTATATTACATTCCTACTCAGGGCTGGACTGGTAATCTGGCATACCGGCACACTTTGGGGCCAATCAGGGGGTGGGGTCGGCTGCGAAATGGATAAGCTAGTGAGCAGCCACGTTATGCAGAACTACCCTCCCAATTTCTCCCAGGCTGATTTCTCTTCCCAGTCCAGCCCTGTTCATAATCGACAAATGGATTCCTTCCTGAAAATGTCTCCTTTCTATTTCTCTCAGCATTGGGAAGCATTTAAGAACATTACACAGATCTTCATTCTGGTTCCTGCTCTCCTGGGCTTGAAAGGAAACCTGGAGATGACTCTGGCATCCAGACTTTCCACAGCGGTTAGTATCACATGGTTGAGTGACAGATGCACTCAACCATATTTGCAAATCATAATAATATCTTCGATCTGTCTTGCTACTGATGTGTTTCAACATGTCATTTAGTGACTCAGCAATCGTCAGCTCCCATAAGAATAATTTGGTGTGGTTTATAATGAAATTTGGGCCCACTTGTAGCAGGATTCATACCATTGCCCTTATCTGTAGACTGGGGCTGTCAGTAAAAACTATTAATCTGTGATAGAACGACTAGCAAGTCTATTATTATGTTTATGACTTCATGGGTATATAGCCAAACCCAAATGTCTGAGTGAGAAACATGCCAAACAGGCTTTAAAATCAACATGTAATCCAAATTGGCTTTATATACTTTCCTAATAATAATTGTCTTGGTCTCACTGTGCGTGTTTCATCAATGCATATTATTCTAAAGGAAAATACACAGTGTTTATTAAATTGCAATAGTGAAAATGGAAAATGTATGGAAAATGCTTATAAAAAAAAAAAGGAGTAACTTTTAAATTCTATTCAACCTGTGCTATATTGAAAGCACTACAACACATTATGTGATGTTTAACCTTGTGAATTGAATAGTTGATTGCATTTTTTAAATATACATTCATATATACATTGATTTAAAATCTGATGATTGCAACATGCTTCAATATAAGTTTGGACAGTTCAGTGTTTACCACTGTTTACCATCAGCATTTCTTCTAATAACACTTATTAGAAGGAATCCAAGCATTAGAGTTTGTTGCCATGTTTTTTGCTTAGTAATGAACCACACATTCTCAATTGGAGACTGGTCAGTACTGCACCAGGCCAGTCTTGCACCTGCTTTCTCTGCTTGCACAACCATGCACTTGCACATGTGGTTTGCCATTGTCCTGCTTGAAAATGCAGGGACGTCCCTGGAAATGATAACATCTGGATGGCAACATATGTTGCTCCAAAATGTGAACATATCCTTCTGCATTAATGTTGCCCTCACAGATCTGAAAGTTACCCATGCCATGGGCACTGACACCCCCATACTATGACAGTTACAGACTTTTGGACCTGACACTGATAACAGCTTGGATGGTCTTTTCTTTTTTGGCCCGGAAAACACGACAGATGTTTTTTCTATGTTTATATGGCTTCTGCTTTGCATAGTAAATTATTAACTTGCATCTGTGGATGCAGCGGTGAATGGTGTTGACTGACAAAGGTTTACCAAAGTATTCCAGAGCCCACGTTATGATATCCATTACAGACAAATGACGGTTTTTAAGACAGTGAGGTCTAAGGGATCAGAGATCATGTGCATTCAGTATTGGTTTTCCAGAAGGACATCGCCAAACCACGTACTGCCCGCATTTGAAGTGCAAGACTCCGTAAGCAGAGAGTGCGGGTGCTAGATTGGCCTGCCTGCAGTCCTGTCCTGTCTCCAATTGAGAATGTGTGGCACGTTATGGAGCACAACAAAGGCCTGGTACAATTGTGCAGCTGATGACTTGCAAAATGGATGAATGGGGGAAATTTCACTTGCTAAACTTAAACTTGTGTCTTCAGTGCCCATAAGCTTGTGTATTAGAAGAAATGGTGATGTTACACAGTGGTAAACGCTCAACTTTACTATTAAATTCACAATGTGAAACATAAAATAATGTGTTGTTGTAGTGCTTTCAATATACTGTAACACAGGTTGAATAGAATTTTCAAATCACTCCTTTTTGTATTTATCACACAAATACAAGGACATCAGTCCTTTGCTTCTTTCTGCCCTTGACTTGAGCACTCAGAGGGGTTTCAGCTCACGCAGTATGTCGTCTACTGTTCTGATGGCAAATGTGTCGTCCCCCATCGAGGTGAAAGAATAAACAAACCCCGGTGGTGTGCAGTAAGAGCTGCTCTTTACGGAGTCTGTTGCCCTCAGACATCTCTAGCCTTCACGCTGCTGCTTCATATTTGCATTTATTTCCTTTATTTTCTAAAGCATACACACTTGTGGAGTCAGCTTTCGTGTTAAACCGTGGGCATAGAGCCAGTCCAAATCCAAAACATTGTTATCTTTTTCTCAGATGACGTTTTATTCTTCAATTTATTGCTGCTTTTCATAATAACATGTCTTATCTTACTAACTTCTTTCCAAAAGTCACCACTCAAGAGTTAGTTTGGTCAAGGGATAGTTCACAAATCATTTAATAACTCATGTTTCACCGCTCATGTTTTCACCTTCATGTTACAAACCCATAGGACTTTCTTAAAAAAAAAATCCCTGAAAAACAAAAGAAGATATTTAGCAGCATGTTAGTTTCAGTCACCATTCACTTTCATTGCGTCTTTCCCCCATATAACGTGAATGGTGACTGAAGGTAAAGTAAATAAAAAAACATCCCTTTTGTGTTCTAATTAAGAAAAAATGTCATAATGGTTTGGAAAAACACAAAGGTGAGTGAATGACAATTTGTATTTTAGGTGAAAGTTATTTTTCAGTTTTTCTTTTCATGCTTTTTTTTTAGGCTTAGTTTTCTTTTCTTTGCATTTGATTTTAAAGTGAAATATGACCCGAACATGCTCTAGCACAAAGAAATGCTTGTAAATGTACATTAAATACCCTAAATATACTATATTAAATAGTTTGAGTCAATAACAGAAAAGTACCAAAAAGTGCCATGGCCTGTTTTTTGTTTTTTTTTCCCATGGCAATGCTGTTTGTATCTTAGAATACAATATATATACCATGAATATGGCAGTCATTCAGTGCGATTGTATATTTCAAAATACCATGGTATTGCCATCTGAGACCATCGCTTTACGATTGTACCGCCACAGTATGTTTTTGGTAAGTGGAGACTGAAACACATGGAGTATGAGAGTAGAAATCGTGTTAATGAATCTTGCCTTCCTCAGGTGAATGTGGGGAAAATGGACTCGCCCATAGAGAAGTGGAATCTCATTATTGGAAACTTGGCACTGAAACAAGTAAGTATTTATTTGGGTTTTGTCCAGGCTTACAGTACATGCACAGCTCTGCTCTCAAAAAAAGAAGCAAATGCAGGCTGATTTACCATCAACAACCCAGTGACTTTAAATACACTCACACAATGAGTTAGCATTTGGTTTCTACCTGGTACAGAGACCTTATCAGAATGATGAGTTGATTACAACTTCAAGTGTTCTTCGATCCTGGGAATGTCCTGCATTGATGCAGGTGTTATGTTTACACATACATATTTATATTTTTCATTTTTCAAGTGTCTGAATTTCTCAGTATTTGGTATGTTCCACTTTTGCTTCAATGACAGCGTGCACTTGGCATGGACTCCACAGTTTTGTGCAAAACCTGATGATCCATGTTATCCAGCAAGATCTTATGAAATGTCCCAAAGAGCATCTTGTGTGATTCCATGGATGAAAATATTTTTTTTTATAAAGGTGTTAACGGTCAATGTCACAAATTTGCTTAATTTTAGTTTTAAGTTTGAAATAGATTTTCCATCCAATATATCTTACCCAGTTCTTGCACTTTCTTTTCTCTCTCAGGTGCAGGCCACCGTTATTGGGTTCCTGGCGGCTGTAGCAGCTGTCATATTGGGCTGGATTCCTGAAGGAAATTTCCAGTTCAGTAACGCAGCGCTGCTCTGTTCCAGTAGTGTAGCCACAGCCTTCATAGCATCTGTACTACAGGGTACAAACTTAAGATTAATCTTTAATACTCTTGTTTGTAGCTACTAGAGCTGTGTTCTTTGATTTCATTTAACATCATAGAATGGCCACATGGTAAATCACAATCAGAAATTAGTTACATTTGTTAAAGGGGCCACATGCTAAATTTGTAGCTTTGTATTATTCTAAAGCCATGAGGTGCACGTATAATGTTAGTCAAGGTTTCTTACACCCAAAACAGTCAATATTTAGTTCTAAATTACCATTTTACACTCTGTGTGACCCTAAGAAATCAACAGGCTGTTTTTGCTGAAGTACCTTTATGACTAGATGTCGACAGATTTTGCAGATGCTGATAACTAAGGTGGTAGCAAAGACCAGTAACCAATTAATCTGCCTATATTTTTTTTAAAAATCAATTATTGGAAATGTCTTTGTCTGTTCTTACTATAAATGGCACAGACATTGATGCTACAAGAGTCCAAAAATGAATAAAATTGCAAAAGAGGTTAATTGTGCAACCAAAATCTTGATTGTAATCAAGCACCTAATACACCTAGGACTTTTATTATGAAATAATAGAGACTTCTCTATATTGGCATAGATGTTTGCAGAAAAACAATCTATCGGAACCTATTAATTGGTAAAACCGATATATAGCAGTCTACCTCATTTTATTACTTCTTTACGTAAATGACCTCTGTTATGATCAGTCTAGTTTAAGAGTATGTTTAAATAGTACATTAATCTATTTTATTTCAAAATAAAAAGCAAAATCCTGTTTTCCATGATATGACCCCTTTAAGAATGCTCAGATAGCTGATGTAGCTGGTTAATATTGTCCAGTGTCCAGGTGAGAAAACTAAACCGTATCTTTTGTCTCAGGTATAATAATGGTGGGTGTGATCGTGGGTTCCAAGAAGACTGGTATCAACCCTGATAATGTAGCCACGCCCATCGCTGCCAGCTTTGGTGACCTCATCACACTGGCCATTCTGGCATGGATCAGCCAGGGCCTCTACAACTGCCTGGGTGAGTGAGTGAGTGAGTGAGTGAGTGTGAGAGAGAATGAATGAATATGTTTGTGATTTATTTTTCTCCGAGGTAGGTAGCAGATCAGAATATGATAAATATAAGCAGTATAGTAGTTTCGTCTGCCCAACAGAAAACATGTATTATCAATTCTATGCCACAAGAGTGCGCCACAATCCTTGCGTTTATACTTACTTATTACTTACTCTTAGTAATTTAGGTAGATATGTCAGAAGCGCAATCTGAAGGTTTGTTAGTCAAATAAATGTTATAATAATCTTGTGTTTATCATATTAGATTATGACCAGTAATATAAAGTATAGTGTATTGTAAGTATAGCATTAATTCTCTCACTAATATTCACACTATTGCAAGTGTTTGGAGATGTAATGCGTCTGAGTCATGGTTAACGGACCTTAGGGTTAATATCTTTTATGCGCTGGGTCACACTGCTAATGAGTCTTGCTCAGGACAATGAGAGTGTTGTGACCGAGTTCATGAACTCTCTGTGTCTACGTCTCTGCTACTCACTCATACACATACCGCCTCTCTCAATCAAGCGCCTTACATCTCTGAAATAGACACAAACTAAAACAAACACTGCCTCTCTCTGTGTAGTACACATACACAAAATGTGTGAAAGTCACTGGTGGGCCGTCCCGAGCAGTGTTCTGCTGTATTTATGATAGTTTAATTAGGATTTTCCCGCAACGATTAAATGTGATAAGCTACAAACTGGCCCAGTTCTGAAGTCCTTTTCAGTCTGTCTTTCTCAAAGAGAGGTGAGGTGAGGTGAGGGCACGGCACACAGTACTGCCACGCTATGCCAAAACCATGCCAGCTGTGCCAACCACCAGAGTGAGAGAGGCTTATGCCATCATTAACCATTGCCCTGTCATGCCCGTCTCACTAAATATAGTCACGCACACAGACGCTGGCTCCATTTTTGGGATTTAAAGATTTGGGTTTTTGAGTGTGTAATGAAGAGAGAGAAGGATGAAAGCTCTTTTGGAGTCGCAGTTGGCATCAACATTTTGATTCAGATTTTAAGGAGATCATGTTTTCTTTCTCAATCTGCTGCTTAAATACTATTTGAGCCAGTCATAAAGGGTTTGAAGGCCATGTAATGCTATTTCAGTGACGTCTTTAGAGAATTTAGAGAATTTTTTTTCTTCGGGTGAAATATTCCTTTAATTATTCTGTGCAGTAAACTTTTGAGCAGTGATTCGTTTCGGAGATTTTGCTGCATTTTGCTACAACTGATGCATAACTATCCTCTCACTTTCAGACTCACACCCATACGTGTCATCTCTGGTGTGTGCCGCATTCATGTGTCTGACTCCACTGTGGATGGTCATCTCTTCCAAACATCCAGCCAGTCGACAGCTGCTTTACTCAGGCTGGGAGCCTGTTATAACTGCTATGTTCATCAGCAGGTCAGACACAGTCTCAGCTTTTCTTTAAAACCTGGCCAAGTATTCTCAAGCATTCTGAAAAACATGAGCCCTGATGTATATTTTTTTTCTATTTCAGTATCGGAGGACTCATCCTGGACAAAACTGTGTCTGATCCCAACCTAGCTGGGATTGTGGTTTACACACCAGTTATAAATGGTGAGATTTTTTTTTACTTGATACAATAATATTCCATGAAGCTAACTTTCTGTACTGCGTTTTCTCTTTTAAAGGGATCATGCACCCAAAAAGGAAAATTATCTCATCATTTACTCGCCCTCATGCCATCCCAGATGTGAATTACTTCCTTTCTTCTACTGAACACAAATAAAGATTTTAGAAGAATATTTCAGCTCTGTAAATCCATCCAATGCAAGTGAATGGTGGCCAGAACTTTAAAGCAATTCTTTTTTTTTTTTTATGCATTCACCTGAGAAGCAGCATTTACGATATTTAGACTTGTTTTTAGAGAATAGATCTTTATATTTACTGCGCTGAAAAAATACACTTGTATACAAAATACACTTATATTTAAGATGCATTGTCTTAAAGCAAGTCTAAATATCCTATATGTTTCCTTTCAAGTAAATTTATCTTGTTTTTAGGCCATTTTAAATGGAAAACAAGACAAAAACACTCGATAATCGGATTTTTGCAGTGAATTTGTTTACTGAATTAAACTTAATAAAACGATTTTTTCCCTTTAATTCAGTGAATGTCATTTAGAGGTATTTTTAAAAGATGATTTAATCCTCTTTATTGTTAGTAAGCACGTTTAATACAACCATTTAAAGTTGGGGCACAAGCTGAATAATCGGTTAAGAGCTAATGATTCATCGTTGCAATAATCGCAGAATAGTCATAATCATTGTAATAATCGTTAGATTAGTCGATTATCAAAATAAATATTAGTTGCATAATATTAGCCCTAATCCCAACCTAAAATAAAATGTATGTTTTACTGTCAAATGTGCATTTCAATGCACATTACATAATATTATTTGCATGGGTGCTACCAAAGCAGGTGCTGGTGCCACATTTTCAAAGGGCCCTTTGAGGGCACAAATAAACCCTGATGTGACCCAGACTGAAATGGAGTTCGACACCCCTGTTTTAATCTATTCTGTGACCAACACGCGTTAATACGGGTCCAGCGTTGCGGGCTTGAGGATGCATGCACAGAATCCTTGGGGAAACACTGTATCTTCAGAAGTGGTATGATAGATGTGGATGAGAAACAGATTAATATATATATATATAAGTCCTTTTTTGCTATAAATCTCCACTTTCACTTATACATTTTTCTTTTGTTTTTGGTGATTCACGTTTTTCGCACATATCGCCACCTACTGGACAGGAAGGAGAATTTATAGTAATAAAGGACTTAAATGTTGT
Source organism: Moxostoma hubbsi (assembly GCA_032164185.1). Taxonomy (NCBI): domain Eukaryota; kingdom Metazoa; phylum Chordata; class Actinopteri; order Cypriniformes; family Catostomidae; genus Moxostoma; species Moxostoma hubbsi. The sequence goes on from JAVLUX010000043.1 coordinate 7,213,396, forward strand.
TCTGTTTCACACCCATAGCTATAATATCGCTTCTGAAGACATTGGTTTTACCACTGGAGGTGTATGGATTACTTTTAAGCTGCCTTTATGTGCTTTTATGAACGTCAAAGTTCTGGCCACCTATCACGTGCATTGAATGGACCAACAGAGCTGAGATATTCTTCTAAAAATCTTTATTTGTCAGCATACAAATGAAAGTATTCACATTTGGGATAACAAGAGTTTTTTCATTTTGGGGTGAACTGTTCCTTTAAAGCTTTTAAACCCTCAATATGATGCCACCCACATCAGTACTCATTTTAGTCCCCTCTCAGACCGTTATTACCTAATAGAAATGTCTGTAATGATCTCCCTCATTTAAAGCTTTGCAGGAGTCTTAAGGCGAATATAAGGACTTTCATTACTTTTAATGAATGTTTCCATATTGAGAAAAAAACAAAGGATCGGATACAGCTGAAATGGAGCTGAATGATAATGTGAGGTGTTTTCTTGCCATGGGGCGAAGTCATTAATTGTGGTAGTTCAGTTTCTTGTGTTAACGGAGGAGGGAGCCGTGACTGTGGCACCTCTACAATGAGCGATACGATTTTTAATTAAAACACGCTAATGAGAGACATGTATGCTGTCTGCAGCCCGACTCAGTCGCTCTCCCACCCAGAACACCAATCAGCTGTTTGAATCCACGGGTGTGTGAATGAAAATCAGTTTATATCAGAAGAGCTTAATAGTTTGTCAGTTTGGGTAAGTTTGTCTCAAAATCAATGGTTTCTATGCCAGATTTTATGTGAAAAAGATGGTTGAGTGAACAAAGAGGAACGAAAGCTGGAAAAGAAGTCTAAAATGATGCAAAGAGTGAGATGGGATGAGTAACAGAAGATATTATGGTTTGTCTGCCCAAACAGGAAGCGAGTCAGAGACAATCATTTAAATTATTGCAACACAATGTAACAGTGGCACACCCAAACTTGAATTTAAATTATACAAAATGAAATATATTTGGGCGCCAGACAGGTTTAACCCATCAAAAAGAATCCATTTGCCAAGGATAGCTGTAACTAAGCTAAAACCAGCTGTTACAAATGAGAACTGTAGGTATATATTTTTAACCATTTCACTAATCATTATAGTAATTAACAACAGAATAGTCAAATATAGTCAAACAAATCTATTGAACCATGTAGGTTTTTTATATATATATATATATATATATATCACAGACATGAAACGGAGCTTACTTCGACCAGACACCGCCTCCTTTGTTACTGTAATCAGCCCTACACCAGCATTTTGTTCCATTCGCTTTCATGTCAATGATATCCCTGCGTTTTGTTCCAAGCCACTAACTTTTAAACTCATCAATCAAGGTGATTAAGGACAGGTGCAAATGTACGTGCGCGTGTGCGGTTGTAGATAAGCCTCAACGCATACATGCTACACTCAAGTGCAGAAAAGACAAATGTCTGTGCTTTACACAAAATGTCTTTTTGAAAATTGATTCCAGTATTACAGGTAAACTTGTTTTCTGTTCCATTTATTCTATTCTATACTCTATGATTTATTCTGCCCTGTTCTGTTGTTCATTTCCATTCTATTCTAATCTGTGTTATTCAATTTAATTCAGTTTGTTTGTTTTGTTACATTCTATTGTGTTGTATTCTATTCTGTTCTATGCTATTCTATTGTGTGTTGTTATATTCTGTTCTGTTCTATGCTATTCTATTGTGTTGTATTCTATTTAGTGGCTGTTGATTTAACACGTTAATTCAGTGCGATTTAATTTGACAAAATAATGCGTTAAAAAAATGTATGCCATTAATCACAATGCCCCCGGACCGTAATGTGGATGATTCCTGAGAAATGCAAGCTTGTAGTACCACCTGTTTACTCCAGAGGGCAGTAAGTGAAATTTCAGCTGCGTGGCAATACACAGTTTATATAGTGAAGAAAAACACCCTTCAGCAGCAGAACAACACAAACATGCGTTACGTTCTTGCATTCAAAACACTTGAAGGAGCGCAAATGTAAACTAAGGGATTTCAAGATGTGTTCTAGTATGAAACTATATTTAACTTGACACAGTGACCTAAAACATTTATGTTTATGACGCAACGCACCCGAGACACTACACAAGCATGTCTGACGCTTGTTGAAATTGACGGGACCTTTAACAAGCCCTCATAATAAATCTCCAACTGATTGACAAATTCACTTGTGTAATGGATTGCTGTGAACTGTATGTCAATGACTGACTTATGATCAATAATACAGTAGTAAACAATACATTGTATTCTAAAGCTACTTTTTGTATTGTCTTATAAATGATTAACTCTTGGCACAAGACTATAATGCATTTAAATTATCTTTTAATTTGTAACTATTTAAAGATAACTGTATAATTATTTCATCATTATATATTAAATTATTGTTATATGAGGGGCTTTCTCAGCAAATATTTGTATATGCGATTAATCGCAATTAATTAATCGGGAAACCATGTAATTTAATCGATTGACAGACCTAATTCTATTTGATGATGTTCTGTTTTATGCTAATCTATTGTGTGTTATTCTATTGTGTTGTATTCTATTCTATGCTGTTCTCTTCTTTGCTTATCTATTGTGTGTTATTCTATGCTATTCTGTTCTTTTCTATGCTATTCTATTCTTTGCTGTTCTGTTCGCTTCTATGGTATTCTATTGTGTTGTATTCTGTTCTTTGCATTCTATTCTATGGTGTTCTTCTGTTCTATTTCATAATGTTCGATTTTATTCTGTGCTATTTTATTCTGTTTTGCTATAATCTATTCTATGCTGTTGTTCTGTTTCATATCTATTCTGTTTCACTTTATTCTATTCTTTTTTTTTATTCGCTTGGTTCTCATCTATTTAATTACGTTCTTTTATTGTAGTCGATGCAAATACTTAAAACCAATTTTAATATTACAGGAAAACTACTATATTATTGAATCGCTTTTATTTAAATGTTAATATAAATTAATATTCATATAAATATTTTAAATGCATGTGTATATAGTTTTCAAGCAGCTGTTCAAGTAAACTATCAGTTCTAAAGAAAATAACAAGTTACAAGCAATTTTGACAGGTAAAGTTGAGTGGATATGTTTTCATCCCCATTGCAGAATCTGCAAGAATAATAAAAAAGTCCCAGCTTTGTGAAACTGCCCACTGTTTTAAGAAAAATCCTCCAGGTACTGCACGTTTTTTGGTTTCCCAAAGCATCTTTTGCACATTAAATTTTTTTCCAACAAGCTTTTAATTAATTGGATCTCATTGCTCTGGGGAAGGTCGGAAAATTCACATACTCTCATTCCCAACGCCCCAAGTCCGTATCTAAAACTTCTTTTTACTGCTTGTTTGTGAGAAATGAATAATCCCGACCCTGAACCGCAGAAACATGCCCACACACTCCTCCATGCAGATGGTGTCTCTCCAGCACTGCCACGGGGACGTGGCACAGCGTGACATAATGGTAACCTCTGCGGACAGCACAAACCTAGCCTTGTTAACTAATAGAGCAGAGGCCTGTGCTGTGCTAAAAGATTATCGCTCTTCTTCAGGTCCGCCCTTTAATAGGGGAATGTTATTGCTATTGTTGCACTACTATAGAGTGCACGACTGTATGTGTAAGAAATAGATTTGCTGCCTCATATTGTAATTCTCATTACTGGTTTCCTGTTAGTATTTTGCTGAGGGCTAAATTAGACAATTAGACATAATTTGAGTTTTTATATTTTTATTTTATTGCAAGTGTCGTACAGGAGGCACTGTCAGTAAACAGACTATTACAGCAAAATTTGAGCTGAAAAACATTTCACATTGTTTTTCATAGTGGAGTAGCAGGAGGATTTTAAGAGATTTACCCTCCAAAAACTTAGTCTCTGGTGTTTTATTTTCCCCCACTATGCCTTCCTTAACTAAATGTAATTCTTTTCAGTGCTGTTTTATTCATTTTTTTCTGTGCTGTTGTTTTATTCCATTTATTTTATTATGTTCTATTCCATTTTTTTATTTTTCATTTGGTTCTAAACTATTCTATTCTGTGTTGCTCTGTTATATTTCATTTATTCTATTCTGTACTGATTCTATTCTCTGTTCTATTTAATTGATTCTGTTCTGTTACAAATGTATTCTATTCTGTCACACTTTTCTATTCAGTTCTGTTCTAAACTATTCTATTCTGTGTTGCGCTGTTCTATTCAGTTCTGTTCTATTCCATTCTATTCTGTGTTGCTCTGTTCTATTCAGTTCTGTTCTAAACTATTCTATTCTGTGTTGTTCTGTTATATTTTATTATATTCTGTACGGATTCAAATGTATTCTATTCTCTGTTCTATTTAATTTTTTCTGTTCTGTTTCAAATGTATTCTATTCTGTGTTGCTCAGTTCTATTCAGTTCTGTTCTAAACTGTTCTATTCTGTGTCTATCTGTTCTATTCAGTTCTGTTCTAAACTGTTCTATTCTGTGTCTATCTGTTCTATTCAGTTCTGTTCTAAACTATTCTATTTTGTGTTGATCTGTTCCATTCTATTCTGTGTTGTTCTATTCTATTCAGTTCTATTCAGTTCTATTCTAAACTATTCTATTCTGTGTCTATCTGTTCTATTCCATTCTGTTCTGTTCTAAACTATTCTATTTTGTGTTGATCTGTTCCATTCTATTCTGTGTTGTTCTGTTCTATTCATTTATATTCAGTTCTGTTCTAAACTATTGTATTATGTGTTGATCTGTTCCGTTTCATTTATTCTATTCTATTCTGTGTTGTTCTGTTATATTCTATTCTGTTCTAAACTATTCTATTCTGTGTCGTGTTGTTCTGTTCTGAACTATTCTGTCCTGTGTTGTTCTATTCCATTCCATTTTTCTATTTCATTCTATTCTGTTCTGTTCTAAACTGTTCTGTTCTATTCCATCAATTCTACTCTGTTCTATATCATTTGTTCTGTTCTGTTCGGTTCTAATCTCATACCTGCAAACTAGTCACCTTTCAAACAACAAGCTCTAATAATAATGCTTCCAAACCAGGAGGAAGGTATCCTTAGTATCTGCATGGTGATAGTGGATGGTTCAAAACAGATTTTCTAACTGTATTTTTGTCATTATATACTCCACAGAATATGTTAATACAGAACCTGACTTTAAAATGTTGTAAAATGGCCACAATGTTTGGCTATTAGTAAAGCATGAACTTGCTTTATGATGTCTGTTTGAATGTCTATTATGTTCTTTACTGTCAGTTGTTGATTTAAAAAAAAAAAAAAAAAAAAAACAATATCAATAATTTTTGCTGCAGAACGGGCAAAGAAATGGTGCAGCGACTCTCATCTATGGCTTCTCATTTCTAAAACCATCCCTTTCCTTGCATCCTTTTCTTCGCGTCCTGTCAGCTGACTCTAAGGATACGAGGAAAAGATACAAGGAAACAAGGACTGAATAATCCAAATGAAATGTATTAGTAAAATGAAATGTCTCGCTCATTTAAGTGTCATTTCAGAGCGCCGCCTTTTCGCAGCTGCATTAGCCTACCTCAGAGCGCTCGCAGTTATGTTGTTCAAATATCATTAATTGATACATTAAGAATAAATCCTAATAATTCAAGATGCACTATTTAAGTATGTGTCAATTATAGTTTGTTAAAACAGCGGTGAAACATGAATTAGATCTACTGTGTGAAATATAAAAGGGGAGGAGAAATTATGCGTGCGACAGATGTCGACACAAAAGATTTCCTTATTAATCCAACTGCGCGTCCTTGCACACGCCTCCACATAAAGCTGCTTCTGTTCTCATTTAAATAGTTTTGCTGTGATTTAGATGCTGTAAAAGAACTTCAGCTGTTAAAAACATATCTTTGCTGTCCTAAAGCCATTTTGCCACAACTTTGGAGGTGTGATTGTGGTCATTGTCCATTTGGAAGACCCATTTGTGACCAAGCTTTAACTTTCTGGCTGATGTCTTGAGATGTTACTTCAATATATCCGCATAATTTTCCTTCCTTGTGATGCCATCTATTTTGTGAAGTGCACCAGTCCCTAATGCAGCAAAGCACACCCATAACATGATGCTGCCACCCCCATGCTTCATGGTTGGGATGGTGTTCTTTGGCTGGCAAGCCTCACCATTTTTCCTCCAAACATAATGATGGTCATTATGGCCAAAATGTTCAATTTTTGTTTCATCATACCACAGGCCATGTCTCCAAAAAGTAAGATCTTTGTTGCCATGTGCACTTGCAAACTGTAGTCTGGCTTTTTTATGGCGGTTTTGGAGAAGTGGCTTTCAGGTTATGTTGATATAGGACTCGTTTTACTGTGGATATAGATACTTGTCTACCTGTTTCCTCCAGCATCTTCACAAGGTCCTTTGCTGCTGTTCTGGGATTGATTTGCACTTTTTGCACCAAACTATGTTCACCTCTAGCAGACAGAATGCTTCTCCTTCCTGAACAGTATGATGGCTGCATGGTTCCATGGTGTTTATACTTGCATACTGTTGTTTATACAGATAAACATGGTACCTTCAGGCATTTAGAAGTTTCTCCCAAGGATGAACCAGACTTGTGATGGTCCACAGTTGTTTTTCTGAGGTCTTGGCTGATTTCTATTGATTTTCCCATGATGTCAAGCAAAAAGGCACTTTGTGCATGAGATTGGAGGTAGGCCTGAGTTTCACATACAACAGTAAATAGAAGAAAAAGCCCCCAAAAAAGAAAAGGTTTGAGTAGGCAAAGAATCACAGACTTTGGATAACAGATAATTGGAAAAGAGTGTTATGGATCTTAACCCCATTGAGCTTTTGTGGGGTCAGATAGACTGTAAGGTGCGTGAGAAGTGCCCGACAGGACAGATACATTTATGGCAAGTGCTACAGGAAGTGTGGGGTAAAATGTCACCTGAGTATCTGGACAAACTGACAGCTAGAATGCCACTTTGGTAAATAAAAAGTACCAATTTCTTTCCGTAAGTGCAAAATCTGTACTTTATTCCAAACTTTTGGTCGCCAGTGTATATCCACAGTCAAACGAGTCTTGTATCGACATAACCTGAAAGGCAGCTCAGCGAGGAAGAAGCCACTGTTCCAAAACCTCCATAAAAAAAGCCAGACAACAGTTTGCCAGTGCACATGGGGATAAAGATATTTAGTTTTTGGAGAAATTTCCTCTATTCTGATTAAACCAGTGTTGAACTGTTATGCCATAATGACCATCGTTACGTTTTTAGGAAAAAGTGTGAGGCTTGCAAGCCGAAGAACACCATCCCAACCGTGAGCATGGCGGTGGCAGCATCGTGTTGTGGGGGTGTTTTGCTGCAGGAAGGTCTCATGCGCTTCACAAAATAGATGGCATCATGAGGAAGGAAAATTATGTGGATATATTTAAGCAACATCTCAAGACATCAGCCATGAATTTAAAGCTCAGTCATAAATGTCTCTTACAAATGGTCAATGACACAAAGCATACCTCCAAAGTTGTGGCAAAATGGCTTAAGGACAACAAAATCAAGCTATTGGTGTCTCCATCACAAAGCCCTGATCTCAATCCGTGGGCAGAACTGAAAAAGCTTGTGTGAGCAAGGAGGCCTACAAACCTGACTCCGTTACAGCAGTACAGTCTGGAGGAATGGGACAAAATTCCAGAAACTTATTGTGAGAAGCTTGTGGAAGGCTACCCAAAACATTTGACCCAAGTTAAACTATTTAAAGGCAATGTTGCCAAATACTAACGAAATGTGTGTAAATTTCTGACCCACTGGGAATGTGATGAAAGAAATAAAAGCTCTACTGTTATTCTGACATTTCACATTCTTAAAATAAAGTAGTGATCCTAACTGACCCAAGACAGGGAATGTTTTCTGCAATTAAATATCAGGAATTGTGTAAATCTGAGTTTAAATGTATTTGGCTAAGGTGTATGTGTACTTCTGACTTCAACTGTATGTTGATAGAAGCATTTTAACATGAATGCTGTTGTGTTCTAGGTATTGGGGGAAACCTGGTGGCCATCCAGTCCAGTCGGATCTCCACCCATCTGCACTTTCACAGCGCCCCTGGAGAGGTGCCCGATGAGTCCAAGGGCTGGTACTGTCCCTGCCGCACCTTCTGTGGCACAGGTAACTATCCCTTTAAGGATTAGTGTGCAGTTTCTGAACCACTAGCAGTACCAATTGGAATTGCAAAAATAATTCAAACAGGTGTCCTGAACATTTCCCCTGTCGAACATGGTTAAACCAGTGTTGCTATGTCGGGTTGGTCAAGATACCCACACAAACAGAGTAACGTTAAAAGAGCCACAGTGTTTACACTTTTTGGGGAAATTGGCCTACAAATAACTTACTTATAGTTGTCTCTACATATTAAGCTAGGAATAGAAAGTATTTTACCATTACACACTTTACTACCACCCCTGAAGTTGCTAGTTGGAATCCAGGGTGTGCTGAGTGAATCCAGCCATGTCTCCTAAGCAAATTGGCCTGGTTGCTAGGGAGGGTAGATTCAAATGGGGTAACCTCCTCCTCTTGGTCACTATAATGTGGTTTGCTCTCGGTGGGGCACGTAGTGAGCACGTGGTGATATCTCCACGGTAACGCGCTGCTCAAGCCATGTGATAAGATGCGTAGATTGATGATCTCAGACACAGAGGCAAATGAGATTTGTCCTCCGCCACCTGGATTGAGGCGAATCACTACGCCACCATGTAAACCTAGAACGCATTTGGAATAGGTATTCGAAATTGGGGAGATAAAATCCACAAAAAAAAAAAACATTACACACTCAAGCAATACAGCAACAATGATTTGAAAGGTCATTACTCAAAAGCATGTTTTATGGACATTTTGAGTTTTCACAGCCCAGACACAAGAAAATGGAAAAAAACAACCAGCATTTAGAGAAATATCACTTACAAGTGCTTGCGAGTGTGTATACATTAGCTTTAATGTAGTGTGTGTAAAAGTGTTTTGTGTATAACGATCCATCTAACAGACTGCGGAGAAAGTTTCCTATAAACAATAGAGGCAGCCGATGGTGAGTTGATGTGCTGGATGCAGCACTCTTTCTTAGCGAAACAAGTGGACTCAGGGGACAGAGCCCAGATGCCCATGCATATAAGGGGCACGGTGCCCACTGCAAGCTTAAGAGTGCCATCTGGTGAGAACATCATAAATCTTTTTGCTCCAGGCCCCCAGAGGGACATCTTACAGCAGGGTTTTGAGGAGTGTGAAGTTTACTGTTTTTGAATGAGATGTTTATCATATGCATATACAGTCCTTAATATAGATTAAATCAAATACATACAGGTTCACACATGCACAGATCACTTGTGGTGGGTTGTTTGCGTTCAATCTGATCTCAGGGTTGGAACTAAACTCTTTACAAGAAAGCTTTTAAAGGGATAGTTCACCCAAAAATGAAAATTCTCTTATCATCTACTCAACCTCATGCCATCCCAGGTGAGTATGACTTTCTTCTGCTGAATACAAAGATTTTAGAAGAATATCTCAGCTCTGTTGGTCCATTTAATGTAAGGGAATATTGGTCAGAACTTTGAAGCTCCAAAAATCACGTAAATCAGCATAAAAGTAATCCATATGACTTCAGTGGTTAAATCCATGCCTTCAGAAGTGATATGATAAGTGTGGATGAGAAACAGATCAATATTTAAGTGCTTTTTTTAATATCAATCTCCACTTTCATTTTCACATTCTTTTGTTTTTGGCGATTCATATTAGGACTGCAACTAACGATTATTTTGATAATTGATTAATCTAACGATTATTTGACTATAATGTGATTATTGCAACGATTAATCATTAGCTCTTAACCGATTATTCAGCTTGTGCCCTGACTTAAAAGGTTTTATTAAACGTGCTTACTAACAATAAAGAGGACAACATTTTTTTTATATATATTTCTAAATGACATTCACTGAATTAATGGAAAAAAATCTGCAAAAAATTCTATTATAAAGTGTTTTTGTCTTGTTTTCCATTTAAAATGGCCTAAAAATCCTTAAAAAATATGCATTTACTTGAAAAGCAACATATAAGATATTTAGACTTTACTATGCTTTAAGAGAATGTATCTTACATATAAGTGTATCTGCTTCCATATTATTTGAACTTTAATAAAGCTATAACTCAGTAAATATAACTGCATTTAAGATGTAACACCGGGGTGTTTCCTTTAAAGAGCTCCAGCTCCACTTATTCCACAATGAGAGTGCTTCTGTATTTACTTAGTTTGTATTTTTACATTATAATTCCCTCATACTTTGCAATCTACATCACCTGCAGATGTTTGGAAAGTTTAGAGTGTATCTGGATTGTGATCTGTGTAATTCTTCCTCTCCTCGGTCAGGCGTGAACTGCAGTGCTGCTCTCGCATGTCATCATTAGTTTAATGTGATCTCATGTTACGATAAATGAGATCAAGCGACTTTTCAACAACGAAAAGATTTGTCGTCAATTTTGTTTTGTCGACGTTGTTGATAACATCTACTAATCTTTATAGTAAGGACAATTTATAGTAAAAAAAAAGCACTTAAACATTGATCTGTTTCTCACCCACACCTATAAAATTGCTTCTGAAGATATAATGTAACCCCTGATGCCTTATGAATTACTTTTATGCTGCATTTATGTCTTTTTCTGAGCTTCAAAGTTCTGCTTTACCATTCACTTGCATTGAATGGACCAGCATAGCTGAAATATTGTTCTAAATATCTTCATTTGTGTTCTGCAGAAGAAAGACATTTATACACATCTGAGATGGCATGATGGTATATGATGAGAGAATCGTAATTTTTGGGTGATCCCTTTAACATCAACCTTTTGAAATTAAAGATACAGAAAAAGACCATCTCATAAACGTAAAATCACAATCAATGCTACTTGTACATTTTTTTTTTCCCCCCCAATCTAAAATTTGTTTAAATTTGACTTAAATTCCTTCTTTATCTTTTATTCTATTCCAGGAGCCAATCACAGGTCAGCACAGGTACTGCTGTTGTTGGTCATTCCTGGTCATCTGATCTTCCTTTACATCATTGACCTGATGGAGAGGGGTCACACCACCCTGACGCCAGTCTTCATGTCCGTTTATTTGGCTGCTGCTCTCTTCCAAGTGAGTGTGATAATATCAATTCGTATAAGGCTTCCAGAATCAATCAAAACTGTGTTACTGGATGTCCAGACATTTTCATTTGAAAGTTTGCAAACTGTGTGGCCTGATTATTTCTCTGCCGTTTAGAGACCCTGTCACCACTATCATTTTATTAAATCTGACACCCATTTAAGGGTTCAGGTGTGAAGACCGTAGCAGAAGGAAATATCAGCCTGTAATCATAAAACCAGACATTAATTTAACGATAGCAGCCTGTGAAAGCTATTTCGTTTTGGGCTCAATTGCGATAAATGTGCCGCTAGCCGCCCTCGTCTTTAACATGCATTTTTCCAACTTAAACCTTTTAGAAAAGCTTTTAGAGGTAAGAATCAGTGGGGACCTGGTGATATGGTATCCTAAAGATACCTGGATCACAATACGAAAATATTGCAATTCCTCACGTAAAGTGTATTGCAATTGCGATAATCTTTTAAAAATAACTCAAGGGAATAGAGTACCTTAGTTCCAGCGTGTTTATCATTACGCAAAAAACCTTACAGTCTATTTGTATGGAGGATCTGTATGGACATCTTTGCAAATTAAATAAGTTTGACTTATAGTCTTAGATTGTTATGAGTTTGTGTTGTATTTGTAGCTCTTTTTACTTAAAAATATTCTTGCGAAAAATGTAAATTAAAATATAATTTTAGAATATCCATTCCAAACATTATCCACACTGTCATGAGGGAAAGTATTGGGATACTTTGAAATTAGTGGTCGAGCGAAATTTTGTTTTTCAATGGCTGATGTCGATATCAAGTGAGCAGGATGGTCGATAGCCAATATAAATGCTGAAATCGATTATACAGTTGAGTTTAACATAAATCAATCTAATGTGCACAACATTTCTTAATTGAAACTAACACTTTTCACTTATTTATGCCGATAATCGCAAAATGGCCAAACACTGACCCATATATTGGCCTGTCACTATTTGAAATATAATACTTTTTTTTAATACATTTAAATAAATCTACTTTTAGATGCCCAATTTCCCCTCTGAATGAAACGGCGAGGATATATGTGATGATAAGCAGGTGCTGTTTGTGTATGGTAATGGGTGTGCATGTGTTTGGTTGTGTTTCGGTACACTAAATGGGTGTTTTCATATATTGTTTGGATGGCAATTAAGATCGAAAAAGCTGGAGGCAAAATGGAGAACCTCAGAAAGCGCATTCAAATGTTGGCATGAGAAGGCATGTTAAAAGCGTGTGGAATGTGTGGTATTTTTAGGAAGTTTGTGTGTATGTGTGCATTCCACGTGAAACTCACTTTCTAACCCAAACACTAGCAACTTTGAGATCCGCTTTGTTCCACAGCCATACCGCTCGCCTTCAGACTTGCTAGAAGGACCCTTAAGAACATCTCTTAAGACACAGAGAGAGAGAGAGAGAGAGAGAGAGAGAGAGAGAGAGAGAGAGAGAGAGAGAGAGAGAGAGAGAGAGAGAGAGAGAGAGAGAGAGAGAGAGAGAGACAGAAAGACATGCAGAAAGACCAGAGGAATGATTGACTTTTTCACCTTATGGTGCTGTCATTTGTTGCCCTCATATCTTCATACAACTTGAATTATTTCTGTTTATTATCCATGAAATTATTACCTTTTTATGTCTTGGAAAAGGTTGGGCAGATTTTATGTATTTTTTAAAATATGGAAGAATGTTCTTTTTTGAGAATTTTATTTAATTTTTTTAATTGCTTGTTTGATTAGTGACCTAAAAATAGTCTAGAATCTTAGGGGAATTTACATCTTTTACGTGAATGGTGTACATACTGTACACAAACACGAACTTCACAGATGTTCTTCAGTGTTTCTGATAGCAACATGCATGAACTCCTTTTAATACGGGTAATCCACTAAAATAATCAATAATTCTGTTTGAAATGTTCCATTTGTGCTTTGATTTATTTTCAGATGCTTCTGGGAGAATCAGTGAGCCAATTTTTTGTGCTTTCTTTGGCATTTCTGACTTCGTTGCGGTTTATTATCATGCAGTAACACACTGACATAGTGATTTATTTATGTCATAATGAAACCGAGACCCTCCCCTTCAAATTCGATCGCATGTGGTCACAGGAGGCACATTAACGTGACCAGGTGCAAACAGCAATGTGTCTTGTCTGGCCACATGTGATCGGATCACTCGACACATCTTAATAACAGGTGTAAATGGGGTCTAAAAGATGTGAATTATTTGTGTGTCTCTGTGTGTGTGTGCATGCTGCATATTTTTGCCCTCAGGGCTTGTGGTAGGTAAGATATGTCCATGCGCATCAGCTGCACTCGTTGGCAGGGATGGATTACTGACAGGCCAGTGGGGCCAGTGCCCAGGGGCCCTTGACTGCCCGGGGATTTAAGGCTGTGCAATGTAGTTTGGGGATCAACGAACCTCTCCTCTTCCAACAGACTTTTGGAACCCATTGTCTGTCTGGTGCCTGGAAAGTGGCCCTTGACCTCTGACCTTTTGACTGCTCACCTTTGTGTCTCCAAGTACATGGCATCCATACATTCAATAAGAGCATAATCTGTACATTTTTTCCAAACTTTTGGCTGCCAGTGTGGGTAATATATACATCGATCTGCCTCAACATTAAAACCACCTGCCTAATATTGTGTAGGTCCCCCTCATGCCTCCAAAACATTTGGTTATCTGAGTGACCGTAGACTTTGTCAGCTTGAACCAGTCTGGCCATTCTCTGTTGACCTCTCTCATCAACAAGGCATTTCCGTCCACAGAACTGCCCCTCACTGGATGTTTTTGGACATTCTGAGTAAATTCTAGAGACCGTGTGTGAAAATCCCAGGAGATCAGCTGTTCCAGAAATACTCAAACCAACCCCTGGCACCAACAATCATCCATGCGATTATCTAATCAGCCAATCATGTGGCAGCAGTGCATAAAATCAAGCAGATATGGGTCAGGAGCTTCAGATAAATTTCACATCAACCATCAGAATGGGGGAAAAAATTATCTCAGTGATTTGGAGCGTGGCATGCTTTTTGGTGCCAGATGGGCTGGTTTGAGTATTTCTGTAACTGATGATCTCCTGGGATTTTCACACACAACAGTCTCTAGAATTTACTCAGAATGGTGCCAAAAACAAAAAACATCCAGTGAGTGGCAGTTCTGCAGATGGAAATGCCTTGTTGATGAGAGAGATCAACAGAGAATGGCCAGACTGGTTCAAACTGACAAAGTCTACGGTAACTCAGATAACCGCTCTGTACAATTGTGGTGAGAAGAATATAATCTCAGGATTCATTTCTGAGATGCGGGTTGGTGCGGTTTTGGCGGCACGAGGGGGACCTACACAATATTAGGTTGGTGGTTTTAATGTTGTGGCTGATCAGTGTATAATATACACTGTAATATACACTGTGTTTATGTCAGTTTATGTCAGTACCTCCATGATTTTGAGATTGCAAAATACATTTTCTGCAAAAAAAAAAAAAACTATCTGAGGGAATCCCATCGCTTTCCTTCATGTTTGACAGTGGCAAAACTACAGTTTGAAGCAGTCACAACATGTCTAAATGCACAACTGCCATTTGTATCATCTCCATAGTAACAGTGTAAGCATCTCTAACTGTCTCCTCCACATTATGCATTCACTTGATCAAAATCCTTGTCTAAACGTTAGCGAGACTGCACACACGCCACATGCATCACAGCTAGCGTTTTATCTTCACCCTGAAACAAACCTGCGTTTAAACCCAGAAAGCCTAACATTCACTTAAAATCCCCATTAGTTTTGTAGTAAAATGTGATTAGAATTTGAAGTGCTTAATTCAGTAGGCTACCAATCTGAAAATGGCAATTTATACTGAACACTTATATGCTGAAAAAGGTCACTTATACATGCATTATATTTAAATTAAGCACTTGTGGAATTTAAATGTGTACATAAATGCTCAAATATATGAACTCTAATTATATTTGTTTGTATATGGCCATATATTAGACAATGTAATAATTGGAACTGGCCTAACGAATGCTCATTGATGTTTTTAGTTTACAGATGTATTGCACGTCTATTTAAAATTAGACTAAGTCTAAGAAACTAAGTTTTCTTGCATTGTCTGAGGCAGAACATTTTAAAACAAAAATAATTAAGGGTCTTTCAATACATACAGGTATTGCTAGCTGCATATTCAGTTATTGTGCACTAAAATATTACATGGAATTGCATTTACAATGTAATTAACACAATTACAAGGTACATAATGATGATTTGTGAGTTTTCCCTGCAAAGCAACCCC
This sequence comes from Moxostoma hubbsi, assembly GCA_032164185.1. Lineage (NCBI taxonomy): Eukaryota > Metazoa > Chordata > Actinopteri > Cypriniformes > Catostomidae > Moxostoma > Moxostoma hubbsi. The sequence continues at coordinate 7,228,829 of JAVLUX010000043.1, forward strand.
CCAAAAAAAGCTACATGATATGAGAAAATCTGCAGCAAATTCAGTCATTTTGGGCTGCAGAAATCAGGAAAAACTGCAGAGAAATCCTGGTGGGTCTGATATATATGGATGCCATGCTACAGTCTGACTGCTTTCTCTGTCCTTGTGAGTTATGGAAAAGCGTGTCCGTGTGTTTGCACAAGGTGGGAACTACAAGTTTAATCCTGTCAGACCTCAACAGCTTGTGTACATTAGCAAACCATCAGTCTCCACTGGCTACTGAGTCAGGCTTCCCCTGCCTAAGTGAATAATCGTTAATTAATATTTAAAAAAAAGAGTGAGCGGCGAAGAAAACGAGACCCAAAATCTCTGCCGAAAAAAGGTCTTTGTTCTAACATCCACATACACTGAAGGTTAATTATTGAAATAATATCACCAAACTCATCTTGCCTGGCAGGCACAATTAATAGCCTTTAAAATGGCCATTTATTTTGTGCTATCTAAATTGAAGTTTCAAATCTGCTCTGGAGAGCGAATGGCTTTTTATCCATCTCCCCACTGACCTTAATATAACGGTTATAAATGAAAGCCACCTGCTTGGTTAACCAGATCGTCCAACCTCCAAATAGAGTTTCACACCAGCCTGTCACCCTGATTAATAGGTAGGCCTCATTTTTACTGTATTTCACTTAAATGAAAATCTTTCATTCTCTCTCTCACACATTTGCATGCGCGCGTACACACACACACACACACACACACACACACACACACACACACAGGTGGACTAACAAAATGTCTTCTGAGATTGCTGTAGTCCATCTTTTTAACTTCTAATTGAATGTAAGATGAAGTTTTCAATTGTTACATCTCCATTAGCAAACAAACTGGCATCCGCTGGGCTGCAATGATCCAAAAGCACATTTTAATGCTTTGCTCTGCAAAGCTCAGCGCAGGCAAACACGGGGCAAATTTGTTTGGGTTTAATGAACTGTGGTAGATGAAAGGCCATGTGTTGTTTAGATCTGAAGCCGGTTTGGGGATTTATCTTCAACGTGAAAGCTGGTTTTCAAAGAACGGGACTCATGGCTGGATCTTCTTGCATTTCAGAGACTGGCCTTTTCAAGACGTTCCATAAACAAACACTATGTGTGTTACTTTTGTGGTGACTCCCTCTGTCTCTGTCTGATTTAGATCTTCCTGTTGCATGTACTGTATGCGGGAAAGTTCAGCCAAAGTATCAATGGAAGGTACTTTTGTTTCTGCATCTCATTTAGGCCAGAAACGTACTGTACGCAAGTACATAGATACAAATACCTGGCTAATAAATTGCATTCACATGGTCCCTTTGTAACATTCTCATGTTACTATGGCAATAATCAAGGAGGCATTCCGTTCTGGGCCAGTCAGCCAATCACTCATTTATAAATTGCCTGGAAATGTTGCTTGCACAAAATTGTTGTTCCTATTTGGCTACTTTTGAATGGCCATCAATGGAGAAATGTGCTTTTTGGCAGCATAATGATGTACTGTAGTTACAGCATTTACCAGCAGGGGCTAATGGGTCGTGTTTAAGGGATAGTTCAGCCAAAAATGAAAATTCTCTCATTATTTACTCCATATTAATCTGTTTCTTACCCACACCTATCAAATCGATACTGGAGAAATGTATTTTACCACTGGAGTTTTATGGATTAATTTTATGCTGACTTGTGTGATATTTTTAATTTTAATTTTTTTGGAGCTTAAAAATTTTGGTACCCATTCACTTGCGTTGTATGGACCAAAATAACTGAGAAATTCATCTAAATATCTTTGTCTTCTGCTAAAGAGAGAAAGTCACACACGTATGGGATGGTATGAGGGGTGAGAAAATGATGAAAGAATTTTCATTTTTGGGTGAACTATTACTTGTTTTTTGTGTTTGCTATATGCTATGCATAATTTAATTTAAACCAACTGATCTCAGTTCAAGACAATCTGAGCTGTCATACTAAGTACAAAGTGTTATACTTTTAACGCACGTTAAGTCATGTGACAAAAAAGCATGGCGCCTATCTCCGTTAAGTTAGTCTTTGGGAGAAATGTCAACAAAACTACTTCTGGAAAGAAACTTCATTATATATTGTGTTAGGATAAAAATGGGGTGCATGTCGAAATGTTCTGAGACCAGTACAGACAGCAAACTGGAGGTTAAGTAATTCACTAAATAAGGGCAAGGGAGCCAATCTTGTAGCTTTCCTATCTAGCCAAGTGCATTCACTCCTAACATCCAACCAAAAGTTCAGTTTCAGGTTGCAGAGGATGTTTGCACCACTTAACTTTGACAGACATAGGACAATAGTAATCAGTACTCAAATTTATAGTGTAGAAGTTTATTATAGCGTGTTTATCAGTGATTGGACAATGCTGGCCATTACTTTTATCAGAATTATTTATGCTTATTTTTGATTGGGAAAATGCTTCAGCACTGGCTATCAATTGTTTGTTTCACAGTTCAAAGTGTGAACATTATTTGGTTGCCAAAGTTGAAAAAACACTGTAGTATAAAAGTCAAATTAAGTCAAATAATTTGTATTTGTATAGTTTTTTTTTTTTTTTTGTACTTGTTCCTAAGCAGCTTTACAGAAAAATCAGCTTTCTATTGCTTGGTATTATTTAAAAATTTCACATCTTGTCCTGCTGTACCCATATGAGGACATACATTTTTAGGAAAACTATTTGCTCTCCAAAAAAAGTGTTTATTAGGTGCTACTAGTTACAAATCAAAAAAGGGATGGAAAATAAACACAGGAGTCACACTCTGGTCTCTGGAGGATATGTGTATATATGGAGTATACACAGATATCAGTGTTTATTCAACTTTATTCAGCATTTTTTTAGTTCTGTGAACACTAAAACAGTTTCCACACTCTCAGTAATTCATTTGTTTATTAACATTATCTAACAATGTATGTTCATGCATAACAGGAGATTTGTGTCATATTTTTTATTTCCCAGCACAGTGTCATTTACAGCACATCTCAAATTCTGTATTGTTTAATAGAATTCTGTGGTGGAAATTACATTTAAAGATTTTATTATTTTTTTTTAAATAAAATGCCAGGCTAATTTAATTGCTAACTTTTATATCCTTAATAATTACAATTAAATAATATTTTAACACTTTTTGTGTAATTTGGAAAAATTACAGCAGCTTGACTGGAAATGACATCCAGTATAAATATTCTGCCCTCAAGTGATATTTACTTTGAATTTTCTTTGTAATATATATATATATATATATAAGCGAGCGAGCTATCACCTGTTGCTACACCCAAGCAGAGATGCTGTCAGCTTTCTCAGTAGAAAAATCGAGCACTACAGTAACCGCAATGTCCTCCACCATTTTAAACAGCACCCATTGTGTAATTAATCAGTCTGTTGTTTCTCAGCTGTGATGAGCCATAATGCTGAAGTTGTTCATTTAAAGCTGTTTAAAGCCATTTCCTATCTTTGGTTGTAGTAATACATGCATACATTAAGAGTTGTTGTATGTAAACGCAGAATGACTTCATGTCACCTAACTGGCTTATTTTGCCACCACCTGCTGGCTAACATATGTAATGTAAAAAAAAAAAACGACAAACAGTAGCTCTTAACACATCTGCACTTTTCTTTGTTTAGAACATCATGAACACAAGTGGAGTGATACACACAGTGAAGCGTCCGAGTGCTGATGGTGTGAAACCATCAGTGCTCATGGTACGTCTCTCGTCCAATCAGATTCGAGGACCGGAACTAACGCGCGCGTGTGCGTGTGCGTGCGTGCGTGTGCGTGTGCGTGTGCGTGTGTGTGTGTGACACATTGAAAGTTAAAAAAAAAAAAACATTTGAACATTTAAGGCATTTGAAAACTACCCAAAATAAATGCTGAAAAATTTTTGATATGTTTGATCTAATTATATCAACTTTAAACTTATTGACAATTTAAATCATTACAAATAATTTTAATCAAAAACCTTAACACCCTGTCTAAACCGGACGTGATCGATTGGCTTTCGGCTATTTACATTAAACACGCAGAAGTGAACATTCCAAAAGTGATGACATTCGCAGACAATCAGCTGTGAACTGTAGCACCAAAGTGTCCGTAAACTGTCTGTGTGACACAACGGCATCCATTGTAGACCGCATTGATTACAGTGGGAGAGATTTGTGCTTGACGTGTCATGTCCTGCCTTCGCGTCCAATGTAGACAGTGTAACTTGCTCAGCTACGTACTTTTCAACTCTTTTTCCCTCATGATAGTAGTTTTCCTAAAAGAGAAAACAGACTTTTTACACTAATGCCTGCTGTTGTGCCCCTTGTGGCAACACAGAGAAAGCAAGCATACTTGTGTTATGAATTGCGTTTCGGAAAACAGGTATGCATGAAATCAAGCTAGTATCCTTTCCGTTAACATAATTGTTTGTTTCGGGCCTTAAGGCTCATCATGTTTTCTTTTCTTCCCCACCTCCCAGGTGTTCTTGTTGCTTTGCATAGCAGACTGGATGGTTCACTCCATGTGGAAAAGTGGAAAGGATCCGGATAGTTTCTCCATTCCGTATTTAACAGCATTGGGTGATCTTTTTGGCACCGCCCTTCTGGCTCTCAGCTTCCACTTCCTGTGGATAATAGGGGACCAGGACAGTGATGTGGGGGATTAAGGTGGACTCCTCATCTGGCCTTTGACCCATGGATCAATCTATTCCATACCTGCTGGCTTCAACTCAGCAGAGGCCTTTTATGGCTGCTGTCAGACCAAATGGATGCTCTTTTTCTGCCCTGATTGGGTGATTTCCTTACAGTGTACCTCACAGCTATGAGGGCAACAAAGCAAATGTAGCATTTTTATGTCAGATTTTGTGATTCTTCTTCAAGTGCCAGATGATTTATAAGCAGCATTGAGAGATTCAGCACTTTGTTGGATGACATAAAAATCTTTTACGGTGTATAGCTGTTGTTGATTGACCATCTCTATCGGCTTAACAGGCTGATGGTATGTGCAACTGTTTGGGGGCTGTACGAAAAGCATTGTATTATAAATGCCCACTCCTACCCAAACACCGTTCTCTATATCGATACTATGTTGCAATGGAAGAACCAAAAATATTCCCTTTAAATAAAACTAAGTAAGATTGTCATGGTGATTGTTCCTATTATTTATTTTTCCCTTTTGTCTTTTTGTTCTGTCTCCTATCCTCTTTATTTGACCCATAAGCTCGTTTGAGATGGGCATACTCTTTGAGGCCAACTGGCACAATTTACACCAGTTATCCAATCAGATCTCTTCAACATACACTGTTAAAAGTATAGTTGCACAAATTTCACCCAGCCAGTGTCAGGTCCATTTGCAAAGCCTCTGTAATTCAGTCTGAAGAGTTTAAAAGTATTACTTGTTATTGCTTAATGGCTTAGAATAATAAACGAGTATACATGGAAACTACTTTGAGCTGCTTGTTCAGAGAGAACTATATCGATCTGACTCTTGAGTAACGACCCAAAATGGCGTTCTTTTTGTGTCACCAACAATTTCTGTGTATTTTGTGCTCTGAATGCAACTCGAACTGAAATGGGATGAATGTGCCACAAAACAGCTCATTTATATTTCTTGTATGTGTAAACGTTTTTTCGGATGTTCTAAGGTGCAATCAAAATGGATTTCTACTGGCACCAGTGGAAGATTCTTGGTTTAATTTTGTGTCATGCTTTTTTGATACGCAAATTTTTTTAATAAAGGATTATTAAAAGTTTGTCCAATATCTGAGAATCTGATAATAATGATTTTCCCCCTGCATATGTCTCCGACTCCTGAGGATACACGTCCTAAATCAGTTGTCAATTTTACTTACCTGTTTATGATGACTTGCCAACTGCAAGGATGCAAAAAAGCCTCTTGTGCTTTAGTTTTATGAGAAAGCTGTTTGTGTTAGCCCAATTTAAAGATATAGTTCCTTTAACTTAAGATCGAACAAAGGGAACTTTTGGTCTTTGCTTGCTGTGTGAGATTGAGAGCCATAAAACACAAACCATAAAACAAAGGGGTTTTTATTTGAGTGCTGCCAAAATTACAGTTCAAGCACTTCAAAGAGTTTTAAAAGTTGCTCATAAAAGTTTATACTCTATATGTCAGCAATTTTGTCAAACTGGGCTTTTTAAATACTCAAAAAATGGATATTAAATATTCACAGTAAATGCATTTTATTGGCCTTTCACAGATTAGCATGATTTGTGGGTTTACATGTATTTTATTGACTTTTATATAGTCTATTATCGACTTTTAAATGTGACACGGGTTTGCGCATTTAAGTGTGTGGGCTAGTTTTTTTGAGTCATCACTTATCGATTTGTTTTTTGTTGACATGTAGTATATTCTTGCAGACTGAGGACTGTTGAACTTTGCTGTCTTCAGGGTTTAATGGGATTTTTGTGAGCAGTGTGGCATATTGGGAGCCCTGATATTTAAGCCTGCTCATAAATGGCCCCCATATTAAGCCAGTGGGACCACACTCTTACATTTTAGCACCCCATTAAAGCAGACCCAGACTGAGAACCTTTTACAGGCACACTGCCTCTGCACAGTACTGTACATGAACCCACATATTCTATTTGCTTGGAAAAATGTCTTTTTACAGAAGTAAAACAGGTTGTGAACGCTGTTTTAAGTTGACTATAAATAGCTCTAAAATGCCTTGACAGTCCAATGATATTTGATCTTGTTTGATGTCTTGTTCATCATCGTTGTCTTAATATTCAAGTGTGAGAGTGAAAGATGCTTTCCAGTTTGAAAGAAAGATGTCAGTGGTTGTCATCTTCTGTCATGCTTAGACCGCCAATAGAGAGAAAGTGGTTTCTGCCATTCAGGTGTGAAATTCCTTCGCGGCTGCAGCTAAAAGCACAGAGTTGAAGGAGGTCAGCTGTTGAGCAAATGGATTATGATGGATTAATCAACTACACAGCACTGAGCAACATTGCTTAAGGAAATCTTCTCTGCTGTGATTTAACCACAACCAATTTCATCTGTGGGAATTAAGGAACACTTGAGTGCATGTAACTTGCAAGACTTTTGGTGGGGTTTAGAGCTCAGAGATTTTATAGATGATTGGGTGAAGCTCATGAAAACTGTCAAGAAATATCCAGGAATAAAATAAGAAATGTAATCAATAATTCATTTGTTTTGAATTTTGACAGTTATCAAATCAAAAATCAAATCAAATCAAATCACTTTATTGTCACACTACTGTGTACACGAGTGCAACAGCAGGTGAAATTCTTGTGTGCAGTTCCGAGCAACATAGCAGTAATGACAGTGACGAGACATAAACCACTTTACAATAAACAACATATTACACAAAACAATTTACATAACAAACTTACACAACAATTTACATAACAAATGTACAGATACCTACACAACAATTTACATAACAAATGTACACAATACACACAATGTAGAATACACACACTAGATACGGGTATAAATATATATACACTAACTGAATTGGGAGAATATGTTGACATAGTGATGATTAATAAAGTGCAGTGCTGATTGTTGATCGTGAGAGATCAAGTGTTCAAAAGTCTTATTGCTTGGGGGAAGAAGCTGTCATGTAGTCGGGTGGTGCGGGTCCTGATGCTGCGATACCGCCTGCCTGATGGAAGCAGTGAGAGCAGCCCATGACTCGGGTGGCTGGAGTCTTTGATAATCCTCCGAGCTTTCTTCACACACCGTCTGTTATATATATCCTGGAGGGAGGGAAGCTCACCTCCGATGATGTTTCTGGCCGTTCGCACCACCCTTTGCAGGTCTTTGCGGTTGTGGGCGGTGCTATTGCCGTACCAGGCGGTGATGCAGCCAGTCAAGATGCTCTCAACAGTACTAGTGTAGAACTGTGTGAGGATGTGTTGGTTCATTCCAAACTTCCTCAGCCGTCTCAGGAAGAAGAGGCGCTGGTGAGCCTTCTTCACAACGGCCTCAGTGTGGACGGACCATGTGAGTTCCTCAGTAATGTGGACACCGAGGAACTTGAAGCTGCTGACTCTCTCCACCGGTGCTCCATTAATGGTGATGGGGCTGTGTTCTCTGTCTTTCTTCCTGAAGTCCACCACAAGCTCCTTGGTTTTACTGACGTTGAGGGAGAGGTTGTGCTCCTGACACCAGCGTGTCAGAGTGTGCACCTCCTCTCTGTAGGCCGTTTCATCATTGTCAGTGATCAGACCTACAACCGTCGTATCGTCAGCAAACTTAATGATGGCATTGGAGCTATGTGTTGCCACACAGTCATGTGTGTAAAGGGAATACAGGAGTGGGCTGAGAACACAGCCCTGCGGGGCTCCAGTGTTGAGGGTCAGTGGTGAGGAGATGTTGCTGCCCATTCTAACCACCTGACGTCTGCCTGACAGGAAATCCAGGATCCAGCTGCACAGCGAGCTGTTTAAGCCCAGAGCCCGGAGTTTCTCATCAAGCTTGGAGGGCACTATGGTGTTAAATGCTGAACTGTAGTCTACAAACAGCATTCTCACATATGTGTTCCTTTTTTCCAGGTGGGAAAGAGCAGTGTGTATTGTAGATGCAATGGCATCATCAGTGGAGCGGTTGTTACGGTAGGCAAACTGCAATGGGTCCAAAGAGGTGGGCAGAACAGAGCAGATGTGATCTCTGATCAACCTCTCAAAGCATTTGCTGATGATGGGGGTCAGAGCAACAGGACGCCAGTCATTTAAACAAGTGATTTTGGCTTGCTTCGGTACAGGCACAATGGTTGATGTTTTGAAGCATGTGGGGACTACAGACAGGGAGAGGGACAGGTTGAAAATGTCCGTAAAAACACCAGCCAGTTGGTTCGCGCATGCTCTGATGACGCGGCCCGGAATGCCGTCTGGACCCGCGGCTTTACGGATGTTCACCCGTCGAAAGGATCGGGTTACATCCGCAACAGAGACGGAGAGTGAACCAACCTCTGTAGTATCGGCCGCGAGTGCTCTCTCCGCGAGGGCGGTGTTGTTGTTCTCGAAACGAGCATAAAATGTATTAAGCTCGTCCGGGAGAGAGGCAACGGTGTTCATGGCGGAGTTTTTATTCTGTTTATAGTCCGTGATGATGTTAATTCCCTTCCACATACTTCTGGAGTCAGTGGTGTTGAACTGACCTTCAATTTTGTGCCTGTACTGGCGTTTGGCTGTGCTGATGGATTTACGGAGGGCATAACTGGCTTGTTTACGCTCCTCCGCGTTCCCGGAATTAAAAGCGGTGGTCCGCGCAGTAAGTGCCGCGCGAACATCGCCGTTAACCCAGGGTTTCTGGTTGGGGTAGATCCGTATGTTTTTCGTCGGAACAACGTCCTCTACGCACTTCCTGATGAAACACGTTACGCTATCAACGTAAACCTCGATGTCGTCATCGGAGGCAGACCGGAACATCTCCCAGTCCGCGTGATCAAAACAGTCCTGTAGCGCAGAGTCTGATTGGTCCGACCAGCACTGGATCATTCTGAGGGCGGGTGATTCCCGTTTCAGTTTCTGCCTGTAAGCGGGCAGAAGCAGAACGGAAGAGTGGTCAGATTTGCCAAATGGTGGGCGGGGGAGGGATTTGTAGCCATCCCGGAAAGGAGAATAGCAATGATCCAAAACCCGGTCCCCTCGTGTGTTAAAGCTGATGTGTTGGTGGTATTTTGGTGCTATTGTTTTGAAGTTGGCTTTGTTGAAGTCCCCGGTAACAATGAACGCGGCCTCAGGGTGCGCGGTTTCCTGCTCACTTATACTGCCATACAGTTCCCTAAGTGCCCGGGCTGTGTCGGCTTGTGGGGGGATGTACACAGCAGTGATAATGACCGCTGTGAATTCCCTCGGTAGCCAGAATGGTCGACACAGAAGCATGAGAAATTCCAGATCAGGAGAGCAGAAAGACCTGATAAAATGTACATTCCTCTGATCACACCATGATTTGTTGATCATAAAACATACACCTCCACCTCTGCTTTTACCTGAGAGGTCTTTCGCTCTGTCCGCTCGGTGCACGGAGAAACCCGTGGGTTCGATGGCCGAGTCTGGAATCTCCGCGGACAACCAGGTTTCCGTAAGACAGATAACGCAGCATTCTCTCGTCTCTCGTTGGAAGGAGATCCGCGCTCTCAGCTCGCAGAGCTTGTTGTCCAGAGACTGAACATTTGCCAGTAGTATACTGGGTAGCGGGGGGCGATTTGCGCGACGTCTTAATCTGATGAGAACGCCGGCTGTTTTTCCTCTTTTCCTTCAGCGTTTCCGCGGCCGGGCAGCCCAAACAAAGGGCTCCGCTGGCGTGTTTGTAAACCGCGGGTCGGCATTGAGGAATGTGAAGTCCGGTTTTCGGTGTGTGATTGCCAAACCAATGTCCAAAAGCGTTTGTCTGTCGTACACAATAAGGCAGACAACATCCAAGACAAAAAAACACAGAACTGTAAACAAAACAAACAATAAACTGCAGTGTTTTGACGGAGCTCGCGACGCAGCAGCCATACTCGGCGCCATCTTGAGATCATCTTATTGTATGATAATTATCCCCAATTTCAATGTCAGTAGCTTAATGTAATACAAAAAATATGAAAATATTTTATACACACACACAACAGTTATTTCCAGTCCTCGAATCTGATTGGACAAGAGACGTTCCATGAGCACTGATGGTCTCACACCATCAGCACTCGGACGTTTCACTGTGTGTATCACTCCACTTGTGTTCGTGCTGTTCTAAACTAAAGTGTAAGAGCAGTGCAGATGTGTTAAGAGCTACTGTTTGTCTTTTCTTTTTTTTTTTACATTACATATGTTAGCCAGCAGGTGGTGGCAAAAGATCATTTTTATGTGTAATATGAGCCAGTTGATGAAGTGAAGTAAATCTGCATCAGTCAGTGTTTACATACATCACTCCGTGATCGTTTGTATTACTACAACTAAAGCTATGGCTTTAAACAGCTTTAAACAAACAACTTCAGCATTATGGCTCATCACAGCCGAGAGACACAACAGACTGATTAATTACACAAACTCAAGACGCTTACCTCTTACTGGAGTTTGCACATTGGAGAGGACATATTGTTTAAAATGGTGGAGGAAATTGTGGTTTCTATAATGAAATACTTTTGTGCACTGGCTATCGATAAATATGGAGAAACACCCCTGAGTGGACAGCTATTTTTCCACTGAGAAAGCTGATCTTCAGAAAGCTGACAGCATCTCTGCTTGGGAGTGGGAACAGGCACATGCTCGCTCTCTCTGTTTCTCTCTCGCTCTCTCTCACACACACATACACACATCCATCCTTGTTTTTCCAATAACTTGTCAGAAACAGCACAAGCCGTGATACTATTTCTGAAGTGACATTTTTTATTTACTAATGGAGGTTTGGATGCATCATTTGTTTTGAACCAGCAACGGCAGATTCTGATCTGTCACGTAGGAAAGTAGATCTATGCACAAATGCGTTTTTATGACTACTCCTTTTTCCTAATTTTGTTTTTATTTTATATGTCCCTAAATCAGCTCTGCTGCGATTACCTACAGCACTCAGCCTGTGGCCGAATCACAGCAGTGCTGATGTAGGGACATATAGCACAATTACGAGTGTGATATTGCTTAAATATATATAACAGTAATGATTATGAGATTGTTTGTAGTTGTTTTGAAAATAGAATTGTTCTTGACAACGTACAGTACAATGATTACTTTATACAGTATTACAGTAGTGACTCAAAATTGCCACTATTTCTTGTCATTTCAATTTATCTCGTAGTTTCCCGTTTATTTCTGGAAATTTTATAATTGTCATTGCAAGATATAAACTTGTAGTTGCGACTTTATTTCTCAAAATTCCAACTTTATATTTTAAGCAATATCTAGAAGTAGTTGCATTTTCGAGATATAGAATTGTGAGATATAAAGTTAGAATTCACTTTTTTATTTTGTTATTCCATTCCGGGGTCAAGGGACTATATCAATCTTGCAGACTCTACTTTATTTCTCGAATTCATATATGGCAATTTCAGCTCTATTTCTCTAAATTCCGTCTTTGTATCTGACAATATCAACTTGAGACTTTCTATAATGCAATTGCGACTTTAAAACTACGAATTGTGAGATTTAAAGTGAGACTTCACATATTTGTTTTATTCTGTCGCAGGACCACTGTAAATAACAAGGGGCACTTATCATGAAAATTCTTGATTGTCCTAAAACCTTGATATGTTTATAATTTCATCCTTTTTTTAATACTTTTTTAAAGACATTTCTTCATGAGATTTATCCAATAATTGGTTTAAGCTGATATAAGCAGTACACAGCATAGCAGTCCCCAAGGGAATGAAATCCAACTACCCACCAAAATCATCATTTTAGCCCTTCAGAAGTTAGAAAATGATAGAGAGCTGTTGCCAACTCGCCCTTGCACGTGTTCTATGGGATACCCCAAACCAACCCTACTGCAATGCCAAAATTTATGTGGCTAATGGACTCCGCTCTAATTGAGAGGATGAACTTCACCCCAGGGGAGGTAGGGGTGGAAAAAGGAGCAAAGGAATAGAAGTGGTGTATTCTCAGCACGAAGGACGCCACACTGAGAGGTTATGGTTGAGGGTGGAGGATTCTAACAGGGAGCCATAGCAGGTGCTGTACCCAGCTGCATGAGAATTGCACATTCAGCAAGGAAAAATGAAGACTCAGGATTTTTGCAGAGAAACTGGTCTTTGGCTGCTATCTCATTCCTGACACCAAAGTGACAAGCCTTTTACTTCGAAGTGCAAAGTCCCTACACAAATCTCTCTTCACAGAGAAGTGGCACTCATTTATCTTGCAGCCCCATAGCACAGATTTCTTCTCTGTTTTCTGATGACGTGCAGATCTGTTGCACCTATGTGGCACAAAAGCTTGGAATTTTTGTGTTTCCACTTGCACCAAAGTTTCAAAGTGGGACATTCGTATAACCAGGCACATCTGGTCTTACTACAAGGCCTGGGAGGCCCTGCCAGCACCACAAGGTCAGGCATATTTTAAAAACAAAATTGAAAACATCTGCAGAAAATTATCAGCAGAGATTTTTAAAAACTGTGTTTTAACTAGAGTGTGCTATTGTTAGGCACCGTTTTGAAAGGTCGAAAAATACTGTAGGCAAGGTATGTGAGCGCAGACGCTTCCAGCTTCACAAGCTCGATTTTGTTCGTTGTTGCAATCCAAAATGTGTCAGACTTCAATTCAATCACAATGCGAGTACGCGTTGCATTCTCAACGTTGCCACAAGGGGTGCTATAACGAGATTAGTATGAACGGTCCAATATATTTAGAGCAACTTACCTGAAACATAACACATCCAGTTTAATGGTACAGACTTATGAATGTAACTCTATTGCCTGCTTGAGTACTGAGGTTTGTTACCTGCACATTAATGGAAGAACGCACATTAAGCACGTTCAACCGGACTGAGCATTGGCAGTGCATTGGTCAAGCGCTAATATCTGTTTTGGCATACATACCTACATAGACCCGAGCATTTGGCCAACACATTTTCAACACATGGTCTAGTTAAAAATACTAACATGCGTTCTTGCATTACTGTGGCAGTAACAAACCTTACTACTCAAGGAGTGAAAGAGTTACCTTCAAAAGGTTTTGCAATGAAACCAGATATATAACATTAAGGTAAGTTGATATAAATATATTAGCTATAAGTTCAGAATGGCATATTACCCAAACTACTCTTAGGCTACTGCTTCTGCCATAACAGTCTATGGCAGAAATAGTAAGTGTAGTACAGTACGTTAGTATGCCATTCCGAACATGGCCTTTGACTTTAACTTACATGCTCACAATAATCTTTTCAAAATGTTGCTCTGCCATGACAGTAGTTGGGTTGAAAGGGAAAACTGTCCAAAGTAGCAGATAGTTAACACTAATGTCCACTCTAGCGCCTCTTGTGGCAATGTTGAGAATGGAACACTTACTTGCGATATGTAATGAATTTTGGAACGCAACAACATATGAAATCAATCATGCATTGCTAGAAGCGTCTCTGTTTATGTACTTTCGGGCTTTAGGGTCTGGTAGTACATTAGTTGGTCAAAAGTATGTTCTCAGTTTTGGCTATTTCAACTACATTCATTACTGGTTCACAAACTCAAGAATATGGCCATGCAATCTCTTCAGGCAAACATTTTTAGTAGAATGGAGTGTACTTTTCCCGTTCCAGCAGGTTTGTATCAGAAGGGAAATTGATGTTCTTATCTAGATTGTAGATTGAGAGTAAAATGCTGGAAACCATGCAGGTGAGAGGAACAGAATGTGTTGGAACAATCTGTTCGAAGTGACAGAAGACAAAGTTTTCATTTAATTTGAATGATTATGTGGAGACAATGAGAAATTGGCCTGTAGGGTTTCAGTTTTCAGCTTTATTGAGAAAACAGAGAGAGAGAGAGAGAGAGAGAGAGACTCCTTGGAGCACATTGATCAGACAGTTCACTTGGTTTGTATTTTTCTCATTTACAGGACATGGGTCCCACCCAGTGACGCAACAGAGTCCATCCTGAATACTGAAAAGTAAAAAAAGGGGAAATTTTCTGTGTCGACATCAAAGTATAAATAAATAAATTAGACTGTGGCTTGTTTAACAATGTTTGTGAGCCTGATAAATGTTTAAAAAATGCAAATCAGCCAGCCAAATGAACACCCATTGCAAAAAACTAAATATATATAATCGATATTTTTGTCTTGTTTTTCAGTAACGTTACATTTACTTAAGAAGCAAAATATGCTTAAGATATAAATACTTTTTTTTCAGAGAATATATCCTGAATTATATTTTTTTAATCCCACGGGCAGTTTTTTCTTCTAGTTTTAAGCATAAACCACACTAAAAAAATTAGAGTGAGATTTATGCTTAAAATAAATGCCAATGGGGTAAACAAAATGAACTCAAGGATGTTTAGATATTTGTACTGGAAAACAAGTTACTGATTAAGAAAATAACTGTTTTTCAGTGGTGTAAGAAAAATAAGCTTGCTTTCTATATGAAACAAGTTTTTATTTATTAATTTATTTTTGTCTTACTGCATTGGCAAATCATTTTTTTTCTTGTTTTAAGCATAAATAAAATTGTATTATATTTCTCTGAAAAGATGAAATATCTCATGTCATTTTGCTTCTCAAATAAATGTATCTTAAGTATGTATAGATATTTTGGGGCCTGGGTAGCTCAGCGAGTAAAGATGCTGATTACCAACAATGGAGTCGCGAGTTTGAATCCAGGGTGTGCTGAATAACTCCAGCCAGGTCTCCTAAGTAACCAAATTGGCCTGGTTGCTAGGGAGGGTAGAGTCACATGGGGTAACCTCCTCTTGATCACTGTAATGTGGCTCGCTCTCGGTGGGGTGTGTGGTGAGTTGTGCGTGGATGCCGCGGAGAATAGCGTGAAGCCTCCACACGCACTATGTCTCCGCGGTAACGCCCTCAACAAGCCACGTGATAAAATGCACAGATTGACGGTCTCAGACGCGGAGGCAGCTGAGATTCGTCCTCCACCACCCGGATTGAGGCGAATCACTACTCCACCACGAGGACTTAGAGCCCATTTGGGAATTGGACATTCCAAATTGGGGAGAAATAAATAAATAAATAAATAAAAAAGAACGTATAGATGTTTTACCGGAAAACAAGACAAAAGTACTCAGTAAGAAAAAAACATTTTTGCAGTGGGAAACCACATACATACATATACACACACCCACAAACATGGCTGCTTAAGTGTGATTTCGAAGGACATATGACTGCATTGAACAAATATAGACATTAATTATACTACGGGCAAATACAGCAACAGGTAAACCATGTTAGCGGGCTTGCGTTGATGGATGGTGAAACTTGAGGTGAGATATTGCGGTGTGTATTTAAGTGCACAATTGTGTGTGTTAATGTGCATGAAGGCACTCTGTCGTAAATTAAAGTGAGCTGTACAATGTGTGCTAGAGTGCATTTGATGATACTGAGTGTTTGAAAGGCACTGTGCCTGCTGCTAATGTGGGCACTAATGCGTGTATCAGCACGGCTGTAATGAGGCTGTACCGTGTTTGTTATAACAGAACAAATGAAATAAAACACATTCAACACAAAAATAAGAAGTGATTCTTCTCTGGACACACTTTGTTTTCTGAGCTGATGAATCAAATTAAGTAGGAGAAATGCTGATTCAGATTGATTCGTTTTGCTAGAAACTCATTTCCTGTTCTGGCTAGGAATGAGAACAGAGATTTGAACTGGCAACTACTGCAATGTAACAGCTGGTTTTGACAATGGCTTTATACATCAGTGAAAGAGAACCTTGCTAAACTGGGATTTTTCAAGTCTATTGGAACCCTAGTGATGCATTTAGGGATGAAATTTTCAATATGGATGGTACTGTAACTGAAGCCAAACTTGAAGGTAAATGATGACAGATTTCACCCAAATATTTTTGGCAGATGCTATTTGCACACTGGGGCAAATAATGGTATATGCTATTTACAACCCCATGCAAATATTGGCAGAATCTATTTGCACCCATATTTAAATACTAACATTTAGCGTGTTTATTGTGTTTATTTAGAGTCCCACAGACACACTACATTAACCCCTACCCCTAAACCTATACTTACCTTAGAAAAAATTATCTTGCTTTTACTACAGTAACCATGGATTCACCATGGTATTTTGTGTAAATGTACAGTAACCACAAAAATAACCATGGTTGCTATAATACCACCAAATGACTGCACTAACACCATAGTTAATTGCATTAAAACTATGGTTTCTGGCAAGAAAAATGGTCACTAAAATATTAGTAATACAGAGATGCAATCAACAAACAAGCGATGCCAAGCCGCGGTCGAATGTGATCAACAGACCCCGCCTCTTGATCAAACCCTTTCTAATTCTGTCCAAATTACAGACAGCCCAGCAAGAGCGAAGACATTTTTCACTCTCAGCTACTTCTGTCCAGGAGCTTGGTGGCTAATCGGCATGGGGATAACAATTTTTTGGAATACCCTCTCTAGGGGGTAAGATTTAGGAAAAGCAGCGTGAGAAAGGAATAGCAACAGCAATAGAACGAATGAGAGTGAGAAGGTTAATATCTTGTGGCTTGGTTTTGACAGTTGTGTTTGTGTGGTCTCCAATAAAGACCCTGCTCCTAAAAATCCTGCCAATCAGCACTCAATTATTCAGGTCAAATAAACCCTGGATGCTTTTTTTTTTTTTTTTTAAGCAAGCCTTTTAGCCCTGCCTTGGGCCACCTTTGCCAGCGTGAGACTTTGGTCCATTAAAAGAACTTGGACGTGCACACTTGTGGCCATCGCACATATAAATAAGTAATTTCTCAATTTTCGTGCACCATCAAAGCAAATTAAAGGTCATAAAAAGACAGCTCACTAAATTACAGTGTTCCTTTGAACTGCCCAAATTGGGAAAGACATTTAGAAGAAGCAATCATCTAATGGATTGAACAGATTTGCTTGTAGTTTCTCTCTCCCTCGCTCAAACACACACCAGTGTGTGAAACTTTCCCATGAGAACAGCTCAGAAAACGAAGTCCTGCCCATTTTCTGTACACCCCTCACAAAACAACCAGCGAGGTATCCTGGCAACAGTGCTCTGAATAAGAGGCGAAATGAAATATGAAGAAATTATAACAATTAAAATCTCTACCTCTAAGCTCCCTGCTGGAGAAAAAACTGCTTAAACCAGCCTGGTTTGCTGGTCTTAGCTGGTTTAAGATGGCCTTAGTGGTCTCCCAGCCTGGCAAGCCTGATATAGATAGTCAAACCCCCTTTAAAACCAGCAAACAGACCAGCCTGACCAGCTAAGACCAGCAAACCAGCTAAGGCTTTTTTCCCAGCAGGGCTGCTTTCCATTCCTGGAAACAAAATATTAAATCTTCCTTATTTCTATTTCACACAGTAATTCAAATACTACTATATTGTGCTGCTCGCAGCCACTTTTTCATTAGACAATAAACAAATACAAAATTAAAAAAAACAATCCTTAAATTTAAACCAACCAAGGGAGTGAAGAGGGGGTTGTGGGAACAGCATGCTTACTGAATCCCTGGAAAAGGGCCAAGCTTGAACCCGCAGTGACCTCTGACCTCCCAGCTGCTACGGATGCGACCCCCTAACTGACCTAGTGGGAGAAGCCACTCACTGTCAATCACATTTGGTCACACCCCTTCTGTAAGGCACCGCTCAATGCCTTTTATATAATTCTTATTTTAGTGTGCACATAAGGTCTTGCTTTAAATATGCACCATTTGAATACACACATTCAAAGGCCTTCTGTGGGAGAGAGGCGAGAGTTGTAGGAAACTTCCCAAGGGAACACGAAATTAGAAGTGGGGGAATTGAAGTCAGAACAAGTCTGATTATATCTTAAGTCTTATTAAGTCTTAAATTCTCGAGGCGCTCCTTACTGTGAAAGCTTTGATAATGGTTGTGAGTGGAGGATTAATTATTAAAAGATAAAACCAGATTTAAATTAAAAGATAAAACCAGTTGAGCAGGTATGGCTCATAATCTCTAATATTGCTTTTGATATTTGGGAATTGGAGCCTTCACATTGAACATTTACAATTCAATAGACAAATATAGTAGGATTTCAGACCCCAGTCTTAAAAATGTAATTTCAAATTCCTTCCAAAATGTCCCATATTTGCCTTACTTGCAGTTTGACTGAAAACTCCTTGGTCATATCAAAATAAAGCAACCGTCCATGCGGATATAAATACAATTTTACATTAAAGTGTTTGGTTAATCCAAACCAGCCTCCGCCAATGTCCGTCTCCCATTGGTTGACCTTGTTGAACAAGCTTAGAGCTCACAATGTGTGTGTGCACGCAACTGCAAATGTGTTTACTGCAGTTTTAGGTAGCTGGGAATTGAGTAATTGAACATAAGGAAGTCCAATTTGTAGAGTTGGTAGAGCTGGCTCTGCTGCGTTGAGCTGATGTTGTTGAAAAATATTGCCGCCATCTGGTCGGTTGTACGAGTGGATTTGGCATACGATGGAAAACGCAACGAGTCGCCGACTCCAGCCAGCCTTAGCACGTTGTTGGCGTCTTCCTCCAAAGTCTCATATTTGCCGACCAGGTCATAGTGAATGTGGCACGGGTGGCATAGCGAGTAAACCGTCTGCCAGTGTTCGTTTAACGGCGCTTCTCTCTGAGTGGCCGGGTCCACCAGGTACTCCGCGAACTCCTGGAACTTGACATCGGCACCGTTTTGCAATGCCTCGACCGTCGCGTTCTTACGGTATCGCCGGACGATTTTTGTTCCGTAGCGTTTGTGGAAGGAGGTGTTGTAGCGTAGTGTGAATTTGTTGCGGTAAGCTGACACCAGCCTCTCGAAGGGCTCGCGTACAAAGAGGAACTTGAGGTAGCTCTTGAGGCGGTGGTTGATGTCGGGAATGCTGTACTGGTTGAGCGTCTTAAGGTTGGAGGGTACGTGGGCCTCGTTGGACGGGATCTCCATGGGGTCACTGTACTTGCCCCGGCCGCTCAGTACCATCATGACACGTTTCCAGTTGGTGCAGGCAACCTTGGGAACGTAGCAGTAGATGAGCTCATGCTCCTCGTCCACCACTAGGTGCTTGAGGTCGCTGGGTGTCAGGACACGTCTCTTGCGGTTGGATGCGTTGTGAGCACGACATGTGTCCATTACCTGATCTCGTCGGGCTTGATGCAACAACGCCACTGCAGAGAACTCAGCCTGGGAAAGAAAGGAAAAAAAGAGATTATTGTAAAGTATGGCCTAATAGATTGTTTGCTTGGTCGATTAACAGGAACACCTCTTGTGTTATTTTCACCAGAAAACTGCTACAATACATTAAATGAGCCATATAGGTATAGTAACGCATGGGTGGTTCTAGGGCTGGGGGCGGCTGTGGCTCAGGTAGTAGAGCGGGTCAGCTGCTAATCGCAGGGTTGGCGGTTCGTTTCCCGGCCCACATGACTCCACATGCTGAAGTGTCCTTGGGCAAGACACTGAACCCCAAGATGCTCCCAATGGCAGGCTAGCACCTTGCATGGCAGCTCTGCCACCATTGGTGTATGAGTGTGAGTGTGTATGTGTGTGTGTGAATGGGTGAATGAGTCACAGTGTAAAGCGCTTTGGTAACCTCTAAGGTTAAAAAAGGCGCTATATAAGTGCAGACCATTTACCATAAAACATTTGATATTTTTAATAATTTAATTTTATATATTTTAATATTAAGTAATACATATTAATGATACCTGTCTTTCTACACTATCGATAATACCAAATACAGACTCCATTTACGACACGCGTCTCGCTGGCTGCTCTTTTCCAGCTCTCATGTATGTGCGCACAAAAATACGAAACAAAAAAAACACCTGTCTCGAACTCTCAAGTTTTGACATGTTGGATGTAATCTAATATTTACACAGAACACAGAACACTTCTCCAGAAACATTATTCAAACCTACACCTAACCACAAACACTTGTCTATCTCTCCCTTTGTCTCTCTCACTCTCTCTCTCTCTCTCTCTCTCTCTCTTTTATACAAACCCACTCTCAAATTGAGCTCTCTGTTCAAGTGGAATTTTCCCAGCGAGTTGTATGGCTAGTATCTGTATTGACAGTTTATACGATTCTTAGAATCAGCAGATGAATTGGTAAGGAGATTTAAATCATGTCTGAACACATACAGAACATAATCTCATAATTCTTTCATTTTCACAAAGGAGATGTGTAAGTCCACAGTGATGAGAAATCATAGATGATATCTATTTAAAGGGATTGTTCACCCAAAAGTTAAAACTCTGTCAGCATTTGATCGTCCTTATGTTGTTCCCAACACCATGGAACAAAATGAGAGTGAATAAATAATTTTGGGTGAACTATCCCTTTAAATGAATCAAAGAACTCCATTCACAGAAGCATGAGACTGTGTGTCTCTGTATTGTGTCTAACGCCAGAATGAATTACAATCATTATCAAATTATCTCTCTATCTCTGTCTGTAGGATTGTAAAATCTTTATCACTATACACAAAGAGCTCATCGTTAACAGCAGCAGAGCACAGTATACAGTATTTGGCAGAGTCATTTAGAACCAGTCAGAGCTTTTCTGGGAAGCATTGCCTCTTCATACATATATAGCTAATGATATAGTGTCCACTTCACTTCCTGCAGACACGTCAGGACTTTGGTAATAGAAAACCTTGATCTAAAAGCTTTAGCTGCTCATCTTGCTGTTGGCTCTGCACTCCACAGATAAAGATAGGCTAAATAAGAATAAAACAGGAGGTGAAGAGGGAATGTAAGGTACATTACGATTTGACAGTTCTTGGTTTAGTCACTTTATGCAGAAATGTAGCTGCTTTCCCTTTGTGTCCCTCTCTTTCTCCTCTCTCTCTCTCTGATCTGATGAATAACACTATCAACCACGGATGCAATAAGCAACTCCACAACCATATGTCCATGGGGCCAGTTCAAAGCAAGAAGTGTGTGTGTGTCTGTGCGTGATCTGTGTGTTGAGAGGGCTAAGAACAGCTATATGCATGTGATTAGCTCTGTTCTAAAACCTACTGAAAGCTTTCTTGCTGCGTACTTTCCTTCATAGGCAGAGAGTATATTTAATGATATATACGTATTTTTACTGAGCTCATCAGAATGCATTCTGGGATTGCCTTCTACATGAAGGATACACTTGACACTATCTTAAAATTTGGCCAACGCAAAGTATCTTATGGGCTGTTTTCATCCATCTGTTGCTTCTCTACGTATTTCTATAAGCATGCACCATACAGATGTATTCAGTCTGATCTCATGAAAATTGTGTGACTGAGGTGACATTTTTGCTTATAAGAATATTATGTGGTTCATTGCACGTATTGTGGCAGTGCCAAGATGAAATGTCCACTGAGTGGCGCTACAAGTGGGTTTTTTAGCCCTAAATATTTCAAGTCGGTAGGGTACAGCAGGCTCCGCGGGGTAAAAGGCCCCATTGATTTTATTTTCTCCCAAAACACTAAATGATGCTTGTCACTATGCACTGGAAAACTTTCCTGTTCCATGGATCTCATTTTTATAATTTTTTTAAAATGTTGCAAATTTGTAAAGCTAATGAATATTCCCCCCTCCCTGAACTGCCACCTTAACGTGGTGGAGGGGTTTGAGTACCCGAATGACCCTAGAAGCTATGTTGTCTGGGGCTATACGCCCCTGGTAGGGTCTCCCAAGGCAAACAGGTCCTAGGTGACGGGTCAGACTAAGAGCGGTTCAAAAACCCCTTATGATGGAGAAGAACTTAATGACCGTGACGTCGCCCGGTATGGCGCAGCCGGGGCCCCACCCTGGAGCCAGGCCCGGGGTTGGGGCTCGTATGCGAGCGCCTGGTGGCCGGGTCTCTCCCCACGGGGTCCGGCCGGGCTCAGCCCGAAGGAGCGACGTGGGGCCGCCCTCCCGTGGGCTCACCACCTGCAGGAGGAGCCGTAAGGGGTCGGTGCAGAGAAGATTGGGCGGCAGTCGAAGGCGGGGGCCTCGACGACCCGATCCCTGGACACGGAAACTAGCCTTAGGGACGTGGAACATCACCTCGCTGGCGGGGAAGGAGCCTGAGATTGTGCGTGAGGTTGAAAGGTTCCGACTAGAGATAGTCGGGATCACCTCTACGCATGGCTTGGGCTCTGGAACCACACTCCTCGAGAGGGGATGGACTCTTCACCACTCTGGAGTTGCCCATGGTGAGAGGCGGCGGGCTGGTGTGGGTTTGCTTATAGCCCCCCAGCTCAGCCGCCATGTGTTGGAGTTTACCCCTGTGAACGAGAGGGTCGTTTCCCTGCGCCTACGGGTCGGGGATAGGTCTCTCACTGTCGTGTGTGCCTACGGGCCGAACGGCAGTGCAGAGTACCCGGCCTTCTTGGGGTCTCTGGGAGGAGTGCTGGAAAGTGCTCCGACTGGGGACTCCGTCGTTCTGCTGGGGGACTTCAACGCCCACGTGGGCAACGACAGTGACACCTGGAGGGGCGTGATTGGGAGGAACGGCCCCCCCGACCTGAACCCGAGCGGTGTTCAGTTATTAGACTTCTGCGCTAGTTACGGTTTGTCCATAACGAACACCATGTTCAAGCATAAGGGTGTCCACCAGTGCACGTGGCACCAGGACACCCTAGGTCGTAGGTCGATGATCGACTTTGTAGTCGTTTCATCTGACCTGCGGCCTTATGTCTTGGACACTCGAGTGAAGAGAGGGGCGGAGTTGTCAACTGATCACCACCTGGTGGTGAGTTGGATCCGGT
This sequence comes from Moxostoma hubbsi, assembly GCA_032164185.1. Classification (NCBI taxonomy): domain Eukaryota; kingdom Metazoa; phylum Chordata; class Actinopteri; order Cypriniformes; family Catostomidae; genus Moxostoma; species Moxostoma hubbsi. The sequence continues at coordinate 7,252,134 of JAVLUX010000043.1, forward strand.
GGCGGGGGAGGAAGCTGGACAGACATGGCAGACCCAAGCGTACTGTAAGGGTTTGCTGGGAACGTTTGGCCGAATCTCCTGTCAGAGAGATCTTCAACTCCCACCTCCGGCAGAGCTACGACCGGATCCCGAGGGAGGTTGGAGATATTGAGTCTGAGTGGACCATGTTCTCCACCTCCATTGTCGAAGCGGCTGCTCGGAGCTGTGGCCGTAAGGTCTCCGGTGCCTGTCGAGGTGGCAATCCCCGAACCCGGTGGTGGACACCGGAAGTAAGGGATGCCGTCAAGCTGAAGAAGGAGTCCTATCGGGCCTTGTTGGCTTGTGGGACTCCTGAGGCAGCTGACAGGTACCGGCAGGCCAAGCGGACTGCAGCCCGGGTGGTTGTGGAGGCAAAAACTCGGGCCTGGGAGGAGTTCGGTGAGGCCATGGAGAAGGACTATCGGCTGGCCTCGAAGAGATTCTGGCAAACTGTCCGGCGCCTCAGGAGAGGGAAACAGTGCCCTACCAACGCTGTTTACAGTAGAGGTGGGCGGCTGTTGACCTCAACTGGGGATGTCGTCGGACGGTGGAAGGAATACTTCGAGGATCTCCTCAATCCCGCCGTCACGTCTTCTATTGAGGAAGCTGAGACTGGGGTCTCAGAGGTGGACTCGTCCATCACCCTAGCTGAGGTCACCGAGGTAGTCAAGAAACTCCTTGGTGGCAAGGCACCGGGGGTGGATGAGATCCGCCCTGAGTACCTCAAGTCTCTGGATGTTGTGGGGCTGTCTTGGCTGACACGCCTCTGCAGCATCGCGTGGCGGTCGGGGACAGTGCCTCTGGGATGGCAGACTGGGGTGGTGGTCCCTCTTTTTAAGAAGGGGGACCGGAGGGTGTGTCCCAACTACAGGGGGATCACACTTCTCAGCCTCCCTGGGAAAGTCTATGCCGGGGTACTGGAGAGGAGAATACGGCCGATAGTGGAACCTCGGATTCAGGAGGAACAGTGCGGTTTTCGTCCGGGCCGTGGAACACTGGACCAGCTCTATACCCTCTACAGGGTGCTGGAGGGTTCATGGGAGTTTGCCCAACCAGTTCACATGTGCTTTGTGGATTTGGAGAAGGCATTCGACCGTGTTCCCCGAAGCGGCCTGTGGAGGGTGCTCCGGGAGTATGGGGTCCCGGGTCCTTTGCTAAGGGCTGTCCGGTCCCTGTATGACCGAAGCAGGAGCTTGGTTCGCATTGCCGGTAGTAAGTCAGACTTCTTCCCAGTGCATGTTGGACTCCGGCAGGGCTGCCCTTTGTCGCCGGTTCTGTTCATAATTTTTATGGACAGAATTTCTAGGCGCAGCCAGGGGCCGGAGGGTGTCAGGTTTGGGGACAACACGATTTCTTCTCTGCTCTTTGCGGATGATGTTGTCGTGTTGGCCCCTTCACACCAGGACCTTCAGCATGCGCTGGGACGGTTTGCAGCCGAGTGTGAAGCGGCCGGGATGAGGATCAGCACCTCCAAATCCGAGGCCATGGTCCTCAGTCGGAAAAGGGTGGCTTGCTCCCTTCAGGTTGGTGGGGAGATCCTTCCTCAAGTGGAGGAGTTTAAGTATCTTGGGGTTTTGTTCACGAGTGAGGGAAGGATGGAACGGGAGATTGACAGACGGATCGGTGCAGCTTCTGCAGTAATGCGGTCGATGTACCGGTCTGTTGTGGTGAAGAAGGAGCTGAGCCGCAAGGCAAAGCTCTCTATTTACCGGTCAATCTACGTTCCTACTCTCACCTATGGTCATGAGCTTTGGGTCATGACCGAAAGGACAAGATCCCGGATACAGGCGGCCGAAATGAGCTTTCTCCGCAGGGTGGCTGGGCGATCCCTTAGAGATAGGGTGAGAAGCTCGGTCACTCGGGAGGAGCTCAGAGTAGAGCCGCTGCTCCTCCACATCGAGAGGGGTCAGTTGAGGTGGCTCGGGCATTTGTTTCGAATGCCTCCTGGACGCCTTCCCCGGGAGGTGTTCCGGGCACGTCCCACTGGGAGGAGGCCCCGGGGAAGACCTAGGACACGTTGGAGAGACTATGTCTCCCGGCTGGCCTGGGAACGCTTCGGTGTCCCCCCAGAAGAGCTGGAGGAAGTGTCTAGGGAGAGGGAAGTCTGGGCATCTCTGCTTAGACTGCTGCCCCCGCGACCCGGCCCCGGATAAGCGGAAGAAGATGGATGGATGGATGAATATTCCTGAAATTAACACGCTCCTTTTGAGACTAAATACTTATTTATCATTTGCATTTTTTTTTTTTTAAGGTCAAATCAATAATTTTTAATTAACTGTCCAATAAGTGTAAGGATAGTGTTTAGGGTAAAAAGCCCCCTCATCTAATCATAATAGAGATTAGTTTGTTTATAGAATACTTGAGATGTAATAAAATGCTACATGTGTTTAAATTAACTGGAGATTTTTAACCTTTTCTGAAGTAGTTATTTTGAGTAGACTAAGCATCATCTTAATATGTTGCTCAAAAAAGCATATTGGTGTCTCAAAATTATTTGCATTAGTTGACAAATTTTGTCTTATAACTATTGGCCCGGTATCTACACAATATCACTTTAAACCCCCTAGGGGCCTTTTACCCCAAGTGTGGAGTAAAAGGCTCCCTCGCCACCTTTTTTTAAAAAAAAACAAGAATTTAAATCCAAACAACCTTCCATTCTTATTTATTTTCGCACAAGTTATGTTGCTCCATCAATTTTCAATATATTTTTTTTGTTTTTTGACCTTGATATATTTTGTGATCAGAAAAAAGCTACATTTCCTTAAAGGGTGCCTTTAACCCAATTGTACACTATAGCTGCAGGCTGGAGATCTCCAAATGGGGGCAGAATCTCCAACATAGGGCGTGGTTTATCCAGAAGTGGGCGGGGTTACTCCAAAAGGGGATGACACCTCCACAGATGGATAGGGTTAGGGAAAGGTTTACTGTAGGTAAGGGGCTCCCTTTGATGACAGTTTGGAGCTCCTGGCCCTTTTTTGGAGCTCTGTCTGCAGCTATACCCTTATCAAATATTTTAGGTTTTTAAAGGAAAATTCTCTCATCTTTATTCATCTTCATGCCATCCCAGATGTGGATGACTTTCTTTCTTCAGCAGAACACAAACAAAGATTTTTAGAGGAATATCTCAGCTCTGTAGGTCCATGCAATGCAAGTGAATGGTGATCAGACCTTTGTGATGTCATAAGGTAGCTTTGTGTGAGGAATAGGGTGAAAAGTATGTATTAATGAACTGATAATCTGTAGTTTTAGCACTTCTAGTGTTCATTTCACCAGGAAACTGCTATGATAAATACAAGCCACGAAAAAATCCTTTAGCAAAAAACTTAAGTAGAGTTATGTGAATCTACGAAACAAAGTTGGACGTGTTTGACTGTTGAGTCTCATCTCGCTGATTTTATAGCATCTCACGAAGAGCGCCGCATTTTTTATACATTGTGTCAAGTAAAAAAATAACTTCAGCTTTTAAAAACACATATTGAGACACCTGCGTTCTGTTTTGTTACGCTGCATCTATAGCTTTTTGTTTTTATGTGCAAAAACAAGTTTGGTTTGAACAGCCCCTTAGTATGCAGCATAATTAAGAAGCTTATTTTTTGGAGCACGCTTTGCATCAGACAGCTCACTAGGTTTTGCAGCAGAACAATTCACTCAGTAGGAATGCAGTTCACAGGTTTTTTCTTTGTTTATTTCTTGTCGCAAGTCAATCTTGTATCTGTTGGTCAGACTTCCATCTTGCTATCACAGAGTAGAAAAGGATGCTAAGACATATGGATTCTCTCTCTTTACACTTTAGTCTCTCTCTCCATATATCTCTGTCTCTCTCTCTCTCTCTCTCTCTCTCTCTCTATATATATATATATATATATATATATATATATATATATATATATCTGTCTCTCTCTCTCTCTCTCTCTCTCTCTCTCTCACAGACAAAAATACACATTCACATGGTACTCTGCTTGTCTGTAGACGCCCAGAGCAAATGTATTCCCAGCACACCAACCAGGCTAGCTGCTCTCCGCCACAATTAGATAGCTGGGATGCATTCGCATAATAATACTGGCATAAAACACACACACTCAAATTCTGGCAGAGGTTTGTAAGAAAGAAAATGAAACACTTTTCCATTCACGTTCAGAATGTTCATACAGACAAAAAATAAATAAATAATAATAAAAAAAAAAATTGTATTTGTGAATAAATTATCCTTTTGCTTTACAATGTGCTCTTAAATGCATTGTACTATTACTTTAATTTAGTTTGCTTCAAATCACACACACAGAAATGCGCAGCTGGCAGTAAGTTGGCTGCGGTAATTGTTCCATTTTGTCAAGATGATAAGCTACAAGGGTAGCATTGAGAATGAATTTGTGTTAGTGTGTTTGTGGTACGCTTGTGTTTGTATGTTACACCAACATGCGCACATTTGTCTTTGCCACGTTCAGACTCTCCAGCAAAACACCGTTAATACCAAACATAAATGGCACCCAAGAGGAAAGCATCAATTATCATAAATTCAAAGCCCTGGTTTGCATGCCAGAGAGAGTGCTAACATCTCACCGAGAGTTTAGTGTTTATGCTTTTTGCGAGATTCTATTACCCATAGGCTGTGTCTGAAACCTAAAGCAGCTGCTTTGCAGCCTCACTGCCCAATCAGTCAATGACTTCACAGGCAGCGTGTTTCTATGAAGGTACTTCCAAAGGTGGGGGGATTGCAGGGGGGTCCAGAACTCCCATAACAGTAAATGGTAGAGTGTATTTTTTCCACCAGCACAAACAGGATTGCGAGATATCATAGGTAGTGATGAATACATCTTTTCTGCCTTCAGAAACCAACCAAATAAAGGCATCTTAGAAAACAGGATGTGATGCAAACATTGGATTCGGCCATGCCTTTTCAGGTGCAGGCAGTATGAAATCGTTATAGCATAGGTTGTGATTTAACCCCGTGACCTCATATGCTGCTCTCAGACATGCAAGAGATAAATTATTAAAGAAAGTCAGACCCCTCCCATCTCTCATCCTTCCCTCCAACTGTCCCAATGCTGAGATTTATCATCCATTGATTTCAGCTCAGAGAGAAAGAAAGAGAGATTAGCACACTCAGAGGTCTGAAGATGAACTCACAAAATAAATCTGATTTGAGAGGGTCGCAGTAAAACAGGAAGGGTTACATTTTCAGAATCAATTTTCATTGACTGATCTGGCTCTACTTATGTCCCATAATGCATATCAAATATCTCAACTGTGCCTCCTAGAGAACAATAATATAAAAGAATAATCGAACAGGGAATTTAGATTTTTCTCCTGTGAAAGACTCTCAATCTCAGAATTCTCTCAAAATTCAGATTTGGTCTTCCCAAGACCAAATAAGTAGTGCTATGCTGTGCATATTCACTTGAAGGAATTTAAGAACATTTTAAGAACATTTTTTTTCATTTACTCACCATCAGGTTCCAAAGCAAAAATGTCAGTCTTTTCTCTCTCTCTCTCTCTCTCTCTCTCTCTCTCTCTCTCTCTCTCTCTCTCTCTCTCTCTCTCTGTATGAAAAATAGCTGCATGAATTTTCTTCAAAATTCTCATTTTGTGTTCTCCAGATAAAATAACAGCATACGAGTTTAGAACAATATGAGTGATTTGAAAAAAATGGTGACATTTTTTTTTGTTGAGTGGATTATCCTTTTCAAGTCTCATCTTTCACAGATCTTCTAAAGAGTGTCTGATTTGAACGTGCAGTGCCACAGATTAGAAGCACACACATCTGAAGTTCAGTATAAAATATCTAAATCAACAGATTAGATTCAATGCAAGTATAATTGGCAGAAACGATGCGCCACTTTTGTCTCATTTTCTGTTTGTTCTTATACTTTTTTGCACTTTATTACCATCCAGTAACTCACTGACATAATCATTGATGCATGCAGTCATGAAATCAGAGACCCCCCACTCAATTCTGAACACAGGTGTTGAAAAGCGACACATATTACCAGGTGTTGGCTAAATGGGTATGGGACTTGTGGTCGCATTGACGGAAACACATCTTTAATACCAGGCAATAAACAGCGCACACAGAGCGGACGTGAGAGAGAGACAAGTCTGAACTTATGCACTAGGTTAAAATAGATTTCTTGTTTCTTTTTTATTTGTCAAAATGACAGACAACATTTGGTATTAACCGTCAATGCTACAAAAAATTCGGTAAATGATGGAGAATTTTCGGTTAACACAACTCCTGCATTCAATCATAGTACAAAGGCTTCAATGCAAGTCCTAATGCAGTCTGAACCTCTCAATAATCCTATTCTGAAACAAAAGTATGCTTAAATTCAAGTAGAACTGGTCTCAGTTCGATGCTTATCATGCACCCATGCACCGGGCCCGTCAAGTCGGCAGCCCGCTTTGTTGCAGTGGCTATGATGACTCATGCCTGCTGAGCTGTGGTTGTGAGCGGACACTCAGCCCGGCTGAGCACTGCGCTAGTTAAAGTGAATGTGTATGTATGTATGTGTGGCTGTCTGAATTTGCTTAGTAAACACCAAACAGCATGCCGGGTCTCTCAGTACTGCACTGCGAGACAGTTAATACCTTTCTTTGCCCTCTTTAGACATCGCATACACTTGTCACGCATACTGCTGATAAAGGTGTCCTTGTAAGTATTACCCTGCACACTCCCAGCGGTCCCTGATTCGACGCACTGCTCATCTTGACGGATCTCTTGTCTATCTCATAGCGGAGGGCTTGATTTAGTTCTGCTGCAGTAAAATTGATCTGGTGTCAATGAGTGGAAGAGAACGAGGCGAACACTAGTCTGCCTGCATCTCCTATAAAACCTATAAAAGCACGTGCTTGATGATTCCATTATTGAATCATCCAATTCAATCTCTTTCCACTAAATTACTACATTAGTGGTAAGTCTCATTATTACTATTGCTCATACTTACAGTTAGATATTTGAACCTATATATTAAAATTTAGCATAACTAGTCCCGCAGTGTTTGTGATACAGATATGAATGATATCTTGAATTATGTGGCTTGTTGAGGAGAAATGTTCTATAAAATAGCACAATAAAATGGGCAAAGAAATACATAGACATGCATTAAATGAGGGAATGAGCCATATCTTAAGACCAGAATATCATAGAGGCTTGGGGGTGAACTCTTTTATTTGGTCCAGTTAGCAACCATATTACAACTACAAAGAGCACCATAGCAACCATCTAGCAACCACCCAGAACACCCTATCAACCATACAGTAGCACCCCCTCAAACCACAACACCCTTTTGCAAGGGCCTTTTGCAATCCTTTTATAGGGGCAAGCCCCACTCTAAAAAACAAATTTAATCATATTTATGTTGACGTTACTAGGGAATAGTTAAGGTGTATAAAATATTAAACCCTTTTAAGTGAACTTGCAATAAATAGATTATTTAAAAAAAAAAATACTGTAATATAATTATCTGGTGGTAACAATTAATAATTTGCCTTAAATGTGACTTCATTGGACCTGTAGAGAATATATAATAAGGTGTATATCAATGCTGGTGGTTATAGAGGGAGGGTGAATGGAACAGCAGGAGAGAGAGAGATAGAGAGAGGGGCTGAAAGGGAATAGTGTCAAATGACCTCCGCTAACACAGGAAGTTTCCACTGGCTTTGGCCAATGCTGCCAATGTGCCTTGTCTACTACCCAGGCACACGCTTCAACACACACAAATGCATGCACATGGACTTGCAGTGTCCTGGTTTGGCAGGATGCGTAAAAGTGCAGGGAAAATGCTACCATGTGTTGGCAGGGTGTGATGTTAGACAGAGGTTTTAAACTTTTTAATGCCAATGAACCTTAAATATAATGATCACTTTGAAAGGGACCACCTTTATAAAATATGAAGGTAGCTATATATTTGCATGTGAAAAGACGATCTCATGTATAGAAACATGAAACATCCATTTATACTGAATGTGTGAATAATAGATAGCATGGTAGTATACATACATGTATATTAAATAAAATTGTTATAAAAATGTAATAATGGGCTTTTATTGGTCATTGCACAACAGCTAAAACAAATTGTGACTTGTTTCATGCACTAAAGTAAAATGTCTCAATCTCATGCTTTCTTATGATGTAATTACTTTGTAATTATATCATAAGAAATTATCATTACTTTGCTTAGATATAATTATTTAATTGTTAGCTGAATATTTTGTTTTATTATTATTATTTTACTTAACTAAATTTATGGGTCTAATGACTCAAAATGATGGAGCAGGTCACAATTATTAATATATTATCTGGTGATTATTAACTTTGTATTAAGTTAACAGTGTACTTACTGTATCTTTCTTCCACCAAATATTTGTGTTCAACCTAATTTCATAATATTAGAGAAACCTTTTCAATTTAAATTTTTCATTATAGCTTTTCACAATACATTTTGTTTCAAAGCAGCTTACAGGAAATAGTGTACAACCAGTACACTAAAAAGTATATGCAGATTTGTTTTTTCTTTCTTTCTGTTAATATTCATTTGTGAAATATTTTATTCTCTAATTTTCTGTGGAACCCAGATTGAAATCCCTTGATAAAAGATTTAAGAGCATGCATGGACACATCTTGCTGTATACCAACCTACACACCAGAAAAACCTGCCTTAAAAACAACAAATAATAACATTCCCACCGAGCCAGTGAGAGAAAGAGACTCAGAGAAGGAAGGACGAGAGGAAATGAGGGAGGGTGGGGAGTGAGAGATCCTGGGAACTCATGTCAAGCCGGTGATTTTCCACCTCTCGCACCTGAAAAGCATCTTATACTGAGCTACAGAGACGCAGCATAAAGGAGTTCAGTTCAGCGAGTTCACAGACGAATGTCAGAGTCGTATGCTTGAGTGTGTGTGTGTGTGTGTGTGTGTGTGTGCATACATACATGTATGTATGTATGTGTGTGTGTGTTTGTGTGTGTGTGTGTACATACACGTGTGTTTGTGTGTGTGTGTGTGTGTGTGTGTTGAGAGAAATAGGAGACATATGATGCGATGATTATAGATCTTCTGTGAATAGTTTAAGTGTAATGAAAGGCTGCCTAAACTTTCACCAGATTATCAAAGAGTGCCTCAATCATACACACACACACACAACACATGTTGGTCTACCTATCATTATGGGGACTTTCCATAGACATAATGATTTTTATACTATACAAACTATATATTCTATCCCCTAAACCTAACAACCCCTAAACCTAACCCCCATAAAAAACATTCTGCATTTTTACATTTTCAATAAAACATCACTTAATATGATTTATAAGCTGTTTTCCTCATGGGGACCGACAAAATGACCCACAAGGTCAAACATTTCGGGTTTTACTATTACATTTGGTCCCCACAAAGTGATAAACACACACACACACACACACACACACACACTCACTAACTAACACACACACACTAACTAACACACACTCTCACACACACACACATACACACACTAACTAACACACACACACACACACACACTAACTAACTCACACACACACACATACACACTCACACACTCTCTCACACACACTCACACACTTACTAACATACCGATTATTAAAATTTTTCCAAGTTTCTTTTTAAATGTTTAAAAATATTTTCAATTACATTTAATTAGTATTTAATTACATTTTTAAATGCTTAAAATTTTCAATGTATGTTAAGTACCTTTGAACTTCAGATTTGCAACACCTACTAGAGGAAAATGTAAAAACTGTATGTTTAATAAAATAAAATGTATAAAATTAATCCTAATAAAATAAACATAATAAACTGAAATAAATTATGTGAAAATCACGTTAATTATATTTCAGTTTACAAATTATTCTAATTTTTTTATTCTATAGTTTCATCCTAGTTTTAGTAAACAACAATAGCCCTGAGACACACACGCAAGTAAACAGCGAGTTCATTTATGATAATCTTCGGTTCTGAGGAGCCAGTGAAGCTGAAACTAAAGCAGTACTCTGCTCTACGTGTGTGCTCCCTGACGTCTTGTCAAGCATTTAGTCCCGGCACAAACTCATGTCTGTAAACATCTGAATATGAAGCACCAAAATTGACTCTAAGATTAAAAGAAAGCAGTGAAGATGTTTAAAGCCCAACAAAAGAGACGCATTCTATGGTTGCAACAGACGGATGGGACTGCAGGTGTTTTTGTGTGTTGCTTCAGTTCGTTGGTATCTGAGTCAGATCCACTTTGATTAGGTATGTCTGTTTGCCTGTCTGATCTTGCATCCTGTTTGTGTAATCGTTTATGACGTTTGGGGTGTGTTCATCCCTCAGGTGTTAGCCATCACATACGCATTCTTACATACACAGTGATGGAATCATGCTCCATTGAAGAAGGCCAGAAGAGTCCTTAGATACAGAGACGCATGACAGCTGTCAGCCAACTGACTCCACAGTTCATGCCCATAAGCTCTCTCTCCCTCTCGCTGATGACTTTGATCAATTTGATAAATTCTCTTTCGGAACACAATCATGCTGCACATCATGTTTTTTCAGAATGAATATAAGCACAACTACAGTTATGTTGTAAAACTCATTAAGCTGCCTACCTAGACAGTATTTTAGGCACTTTAATTATGCATTTATGCCAATTGCAGATATATTGAATATACTGAATAAATACTGAAAAGTACTGAATGATATATATTTCTCATTCTTGATTCTAATAAAAATTGGACTATAATATTTGCATGTGCTATGTATTTTTATGCTTGTGTTGCATCGTTATCTTAGCAACATGCTAACATTGATCTCCAAACATTTACACTCTCTATTAATGGTGCATTTAAGTCCTCCAGGGAAGTTTGTACTAACGAGGTCGGAAGTCGGATGTGTGTTCAAGGGATTTTAGTTAATGAAGGCTGTTTTAGTATTGCTGTTTCAAATCTTTTTCTCTTTTTCACTTACAGACGCTTGACACTTAATTGACGCTTTCTATATCTTTTTTATATTTCTCGTGCCGCCACATATAATGATGGGAAATTATGTTTGTTGCACATGTCTGTTGCCTCATAAACTAGCTAAATGGGTCTTATTTTATGGCAAGCTTTATCGCTATATTTCAGAAACAGTACAGTACAAAAAATGTGGACAAACTAAACTGCGCAGTCAAAATTCACGAGTAAAACTGAATTACTATACAAATATCAGTTTGCTTTCAAAGTCAGGGCTCAATGAAAATCCCACTCGTAATTCCGACTTTGTGGTAGCGTTCATGTGCGCTCAACTTGTAAATACGATCATTCTGACATGAACGCACCAAAAAAATCAGTATTGCATTGTTAGCTTAGCAACATGCTAACACTAATCGCCAAATATATATGCTCTATTAAAATCAGTAATGCACAGTTAGCTTAGCAACATGCTAAGGTCAATCGCCAAACATTTCCACTCTCTATGTCTATTAACTGTGCTTCATGTTAGCAATGCTATTTGTGTTTTTGATCTAGAGCATTCCAAATCAGTCACTTATGCAGTTACATTTCAGTTAGGATACTAGAATGCTAGTATGACCATGTAGGCAGTAGAAAGCAAGGCAGGTCTGTATGTTTTGAAAAAGACCCTAAAGTCCATAACTTTTTTAGTAGGCCTACACAATACATTCAGGCCAAACAAGCCAAACTAAACTCCATTAAATAACTGTATCTACTCATCATTTTTATTATCATGCTTATTGCCTGAAATTGCAGTTGTAGCTAGACGTTAAAAAATAAACTATGCATCTCTTGGGATGTCCACATTATGGTTGAGATGGTAAGATTTACTATATTAAGCTCATTTACACAAAAAGAGAAAGTGGAAATGTTCAGCGATCGGGCTTGAGTCTCATTACACAGCAGGATCAGTAAAAAGCTGAACAGAGGTTCATTACAACCTGACTAAAGAGCTTTGCACAGAGCGAACAGCCAGTAAAAGAATACAGCGAGAGAGAGAGAGAGAGAGAGAGAGAGAGAGAGAGAGTAATCTGCCATAATAGTCTCTATGTAATAGTTTTAGTACCTGCCACAGCTCCTGCCTGAATAATAAAAGCAGTGTTGTAAAACTACATACTGCATCTAAATGGCTAGTAGAATGCTTTTACTGTATGGTATTTGGGTGTGTATAATGGCTGCTGAACATTGCTACATAATACCAGCACATAAGTAATGTATGTACAGTGTTTGGGTCTATTAACTGCACACATCAGCTGTGCGTGTGTGTGTGTGTGTGTGTGTGTGTGTACATGTTTATACTACATTGTGGGGACCAAATGTCCCCACAAGGATAGTAAAACCTGAGATCACCTACTTTGTGGGGCCCAGCCAGCGGTCCCCATGAGGAAAATGCCTTAGTAAACATACTAAACACAGTTTTTTTTGAAAATGTTAAAATGTTATAAGGTTTATCTGAGGGTTTAGGGTTAGGGGATAGAAATTATCATTAGATCTGTATTAAATCCATAAAATGCATGGAAGTCTGTGGGAGTCCCCACAATGATATAAAAACAAGTTTGTGTGTGTGTGTGTGTGTGTGTGTGTATTTCCAGGACGGTATTGAAATTTATAGATAAGCAATAGTCCCGTAAAAGTGTCTCCCAACTCAATGAATCTCTGTTGCCTTCATGTGTATCAAATGGCAAATGATTCACAAGTGGTCAGGCAAGAAAGACTCAAAGTCCTGGAAAAATTTATGAAACTTTACATTCGTGCTTCTGCATATGGAAAACTGACTTATGGAAAGTTAAAATATACTGTACCTTTATTCATACTCACTTTGCATCCACCCACATCAAAACAGGTGTGTTTGGGGACACATTTTGGGAACGTCCTTAAAAAAGCTATACATAAATCAAATAAAAATGTATTTTAATTCTAAATAAGAGGTTTTGAGTCACGGATAGTCTATAATTGTTATAATTTGCAATATAAGTCTATTGTATGTCTTCATTTAGAAGGCAAAGTAGTGTCAGATAAGACCATCTACTTCTACTTTTGTGATATTTTGTAGTTCTCTGAAGTAACTTAATTTATGTACAAAACATACTGAAAGCACTAGGACCGCCGTCTCAAGGTGAGCAAGTTGCGGAGCACAGGATGAAAACAAACCATTATTGCTACACCCACTGTCCTTACATTCTGGAACAAGAAGGTCGTCCGGGTGACAAAGAACAGTTTAAATGGGCTATCAATCACATAAAGTTGGAGGTGGACAGAAACAAGCGAGAAGGTGAGCGTGAGAAATACAGAAAGAGAGAAAGGTGAAATTAAACCGGATGAAATCAATCCACACATAATGTTCGCTTTGTGGTTGAGCGGATCTGCTCGGCTAAGCTGAGAAAACGCACATGTTTAACATTGGAAATGAAATGTGAGTGCTCTTGTGTGTTTCCATAGTAACACGTTCAGGCATTCTGCTGAAGGTCCAGAGGTTATTCTTTTCTGCTGTTCTTAATGCAGAGAAAGGCTAAAAGACTTAAAGACTCCACAACTAAAGCTTTATCAGACTTACTGTATGCATATACAGACGTAACTAAAAAAATTACTCCATAGTCCAAAGCCAAAATAACATTTGTGTCAACCATTATGACATCATCATTTTGCATTAATAGGATTATTATTAATGTAATATATGTCATCTGACATCTTAAATTTAGGGGTGTAACATAGAAAGCACTGATACCTGTGTAGGGTTGTAAAGTTCTTGTAAGGCGTTTCTGGAGCCTTTTCGGCAGCAGCCCGCCACTGTGAATGGGTTCCTCCTCATAACTGCAACAAAACACAGAGACAGAGAAGTGAACTGTTAAAATAGACAAACAGACAAGCAAAAGTGTGTTTTCTTACAATGCAATGTTTAGTGTTGTCACTCTCAACTGGTGGGTTGCAATTCGAAAATGGATCACAGATCTGTTCTAATAGGGTTGCATCCAGCATGGAGACAAAATAAATAAATAAACAAATCAATGGGAAATGCAAATAATAACATGCAACCAACCATATAAGTGTGCACAAGACACAGATTTGGTACCAAAACAGTTTATCATGCAAAAGTCAGCAAAATTGTCCTTAAAATAAATGATTGAAATATATCAAAATAATGAAATACTACTAAATAGGAATAATAATAAAATAATTAAAATAATACATAAGTTAACAAAAATGTTCTTAAATCAATTATTAAAATATATTAAAATAATTCATATTAATGTAATGCTAAATAAAATTCATCTCTGCAGTTAGAATAGTCAAATAATTAGGATGTTTTACTTTATACGAAATGAGGAGGAAATGCTTCCTATATTTTTTGTTGTTGACGTCATTATGCATTCAATTAAACTTTGATATCTTGCCGAAAATGTGGTCACTTGGTAGAAGCAAGCCTAATTTGGCAGATACCAACATGGACAGGTTGCATGATATGGCCTTATCCTTAAAAAACGTGAAAAAATTATGCAAGGTAAAAAAAATACAAATTAAATAGCTAAATAAAAAAAAAAAAAACATTAAAAATTCATTTTTGGTGATCCTGTTTGATCTCACATCAACTGCACATGTTATTCATATTCTAATGATATTATTATTATTAAATAGTTTGATATTAATATAAATAATTTCAATAGATTTTAATATTTGATTTTAAGCACATTTTTGTTTATTTTTTTATTGAAATTATTTAATTTTTATTTTATTTAGTATTATATTAATATTAATGTTTTCAATGCATTTCAATATTTGACTTAAAGCGCACTTGTTTATTTTATTTTGTATATTTGATATTCTATTAATATTAATTATTTCAATACTTAATGTTAAGCACATTTGTGTTAACTATTGTATTATTTTTACTATTTCATTATTATTTTAAAGTATTTTATTATTATGACTTATTTTAATACATTTCAATAATTCATTTTAAGGATTTTTTTTATTTACTTAATATTTTTGTTTGCATGTTAAACAATTTTGGTATTGTTTTGAGCCGCCGCTTGATGTCCAATGTAAAATCTGGATCTTGAAGTAAAACCATTTGAAAACCACTGGTGGATTGTTCAAATAGTCACTTGATATCCAATACGCACACACACAAACACACATTTGAGTGGTTGCCTTAAGCGAAAGGGCAAGATTTTACTAATGCAAAGCCGTAAAGCCATCCTACAAATCGCCTTATAAACAATAAAATTAATTTGTTCTTATTCTGCCTCACCTCAGAATAAACACGCTTACACTCACACACACATCTTAAGAGAGTGCGAGTATATAAATATGACTGTAAGACTGTGTGTTAGAATAAATGAATAACTGAACCATGCTAAAGCGTGTGTAGCCAGTCTGCCATGCTGTAACTGACAGTAATAGTTTTATACAGTTTGTCTCTCAACAGCCAGTCCATAGAGAGTGACCAGCACTGCTGAAATAACACTTCAGGAAAGCTAATGAACAGCACTGCTAAAATGGTGCCCGTGAAAGCAGTCTCTGTACCACACGCTCCCGTAGCACTAAGACTGACAGATTTAGTACCACATTCAATCGTTTATTCTGCCTTGCTCTCTCGCTCTACACCGTGTAACTCAGCAGACTTGCCTTTTGACCGCTCATGTAACATTATCTTGACTTATACCATGTATTTCTGTTATGTTAAGAGTCATATGTGTTCACACACACAGAGAGCATTGTTTAAAAGTGTGTTAATGCCTGTAAGTTTGCAACGTTCTCAGAGCGTATGATGTCTGACCCGATCCAACTTGAGGTAAGGGAACAGAGTAAAACAGAGACTGCTGGGAATGGAAGAGAGGATGAAGGAAAAGTAGACCATGTGTTAACATGTGCCTCTTTATCAAAAAGTTGGGCATTGTTTGGACTGGAGCATTAAGATAGGGGTTATGAATATTACGCTGTAAGATGTAAGGGTGTACACACTGATGAAATACTGACAGATCTAATGGCAATAACTTATCCCAGAGAGAAGGGAAACTATCGCCAGTAAAAGAACCCAAGGGCACAGAGATGTTATTTAGTCCAAGAGGAAATCAGACAACTAAAAACACAAAGCAGGAATGATGCTGTACAGTGTACTGCATCAGATATTAACCAGGTTTTGGGGGAGAAAAAAGACATGCCCATGAAAATGTAAATATAGAGGCAACAAACGCCCCCTTAATGAATTCATCTGATTTATATTTGTATTGTTATTATTAACGTCTCATATAAATATAATGAATATAAATTCATAAAATTGATATTTTATTCTAGGCCTTGTTATAAACTTTATCATATTAAATTCACATTAAATATGAGGTCATGTTAATTTAATTATATAAAAGGAAATCCATTCACATGTATGTTAATACATAGAATAAATTGAAGCATTACACATAAAAGCAGTATATTTATATAAAAATAAAGGTACACAAATGCCCCCAAATATAACATACAGAGGGAAAATATTGCCCCTTAAATGAAAAGTTAATATCTGACTCTGCCACTCAATAAGAAATAATTGTTGCATAAAATAAATAATGTAAGCAAAATAATATTAGAGCAAAATATAAAAGGGGCAAAGTGAAAAAGAGAGAGAGAGAGATAGAGAAAGTGAGAGAGAGAGAGAAAGTGTGAGAGAGAAAGTGAGTGAGAGAGAGAGAGCGAGAGAGAGAGAGAGAGAGAAATCTGAATGTAAAAACTGTCAAATAAAAATAGGCTAATAACTATACATATTGTTACTGTACATTAAATATGTGTTGATTTTGATTATAGGTATATAAACAAATTATTCCGATTGAGAATTTATGTTAATAAGTAGATTAAAGTGTTACACATAAAAGCAGTATATTTATATAAAAATAGGCCCTTGTAAATGTACAGAAGTGCAATTAAAAATAACATAAGGGGGTAAATATTGCCCCTTTGTTGAAAAGTTAATTTCTATCTTAATTTATGAAACAGAACAAAGCGATAAAAAAATAGAAATAATGTAAAAACTGTAAAGTACCAGATTATTTGATAAGTAACCCAGCTGTACACATGACCTTGTGCTGCTCATTGCCAGCAGGCCTGTTTCCTCCAACCCACCATCACACAGCTACACATCTGCAGCCGTCCATCAGCAGAGGATTATATTATACTGGAGGATTATCATTAATCTGCCTCTAACTGAAACACATCACTTCTGTTTTCACCGCTCTGAGCAGACAACACCATAAATTAGACTAGAGCTAAAACACTGTCATGCATAAACCCACATACACAAATATAAAATTATGCTTTCAGTAAATAAAGATTAAAGAGCTCTATTTCTTATATTTTTGAGCCACTTACAAAAAGTGTGAACAATAGTACAATGGTATTATCATATTATTTTTTTTATATTTGTGCCTGATGATGACCCAAGTGGTCAAAGCTTTGTTTTTGTCTTTTCTATTAAATAGCCAACATACTCTCATGGCGAAATCGTCAGGATTCATACAACTTTTCTAAATTTGGCTAATTCATATGATATTGTACGACTGCACTCGTACATATTTGTACGTCTTTCACTACAGCCAATGACGTCGCTGGACATCGTTTCCATCTAATAAGTGACAATTACTTGCTTCTGTCACACACACACACACAACAGCGTCCTATCATGTTTACACACTCTACTGATTGGTTAAGTTTAGATAAAGGTTAAGGGCATAATATTAATAAGCATGTCCTTAATGCCTCATGCACGAACGCTTACTTCCGCATTGGACATCCGGGCATTTGCACGTGATGAAATCGTACCATTTTATATAAATTAACTCGTACAAAATCATATGAAAAAGCCAACTCGTAAAATAGGTGCAAATGTTCATGAAACTGGGTTGTAAATAGCAGTGTGACATTCTCTTCTTGTTTTTTAAATATTACAGTATTTCTGGACATAGTACCAAGGCAAAGCCATATTTTTGAATATAGTACCATTTGTAGTACAATTTTTTGGACATGTTTTAAAGTAATTCCACGGTTTTCTTTTAAGTACCTTGGATTATCATGTAAAAACCATGGTATATGCATATGGTAATTATTCAGTACCAAGGTAGGGGTTTATCAAAGTACAATGGTACCACCAGAGCACGTTTTTGTAAGGCTCCTCTTCATCCATCATTTTTCTTCTGTCAAAACCAATGAGGAAACAACCTCATTATGGTTTGAATTAGCTCTCCACTGATAGTTCAACATTTACAGTGCGTTTGAGTAACTTCATTAAACAACGGCTAATAAGAATTGATTGAGTATGTGTGTGTTTGTTTCCCACAGGACCTGGGCATCAGGTCAGATTGTCCAATTGCTCTGGTTGGCTTTGGGGATTTTCTCATTTCTTTTTCACTCAAGTATTTATTCTCTTAATTATATTTCAATAACAATTACTATTATGACAACACAAATCTTAAAAAGACAGCTTTACTTTAAGAACATCTTCATGTCGTCCAATTTCCCTGATCCAGCTAGACGTTAAAATATTGTAAAAAATGTTGGCTAAGCAATTAAGTTATGAAATCTCTTATACATATAGATCAGGTGGGGTTTATTCAGGGCCATATCTCTTCTGATAACATTAGGCATTTCATTAATGTCATGTGGGCAGTGGTGAATGGCCACTGCCATCTTTGATGCCAAAAAGGTGTTTGAGATGGTTGAATGGGATAAACATTTTAAGATTTTTGAAATGTACGGGTTCGGGAATACTTTTATTAAGTTCTTTATTGACACCCAGTAGAGGTGGTTCAAATGAATGGATTAATTTCAGATTATTTTACTCTGGATAGGGGCACCCGGCAGGGTTGCCTTTTTTCCGCATTATTGTTCTTCCTTGCCCTGAAACCATTAGCAGCTAGGATAAGAAACGAGGATGATATTCCAGGGGTGGTGGCGGGAGGCGTGGTGCTGCATACGCATTTTACGCAGATGATATTTTATTATTTGTCTCTGACCCTACTAGATCTATGCCTTGCCTCGTTTTCTAAATTCTCAGAATACAGAGTGAATTGGTCTAAATCCGGAGGTTAATACTCTCGTTGACATATATGAGAGTGGAGTGTTGAGATCCTTTGAAAAATATGGTTCAACATTTTGGGATTCCCAGGTCTCAATTCTTTAGGTAATTACAACTGTGCCACCTGCTCTGTCTTATTTTTGGGAGTAGCATACACCCCCCAAAGCGGCAGATACTCTGGGAGTGGTGATTACTGCCTTTGGAAAAGGCCATGAGGCATCAGTATTAAACTTGGTATTGGAGGAGGGAGTGTGGGCTAGGGTTCTAAAAAACATCAAGTCTGCCTCTAGAGATGCAAGAGTGCGCCTTCGATTCAATTAGACCCCCTCTAGATTGTACAGACTTGGTCTTAAAGACACACCCACCTGCTGGTGATGCCAATCAGAAGATGGGGACACAACCAATGGTTTTTGGTGGTGTGCTAAGAGTCAAGAATTTTGGTTGAGGGTTCAGAGTTGTATGTGTGAAGTACTGGACAGTTAAATTTCATTTTACCCCAGACTCTGTATTTTAGGTAATGAGGCAGTTATTAATATAGGGGATACATACATAAAAAGTTGGGTCCTAGCCGGAGTTATGATTGGCAGACAGATTATTCTTAGGGGATGGAAGTCGGCTGGAGCACCCTCATTTCAGGAGTGGTGCACAGAGATGGGCAAGGTGGCGGCATTCTAGGAGATTACATGTAGTAAAAATTCAGAGAGGTTTCTATGAGGTTAAGAACTAATATTCTGACTCACTGCACCCAAAAAAAAAAAAAAAACCCAGGAGGAACTTTCCCATTCACCTAAGCCCTCATGAATTAGCTCACTCACCATGTGTGTGTGGGTGTTTGTATTGTATTAAGATCTTTTGTTGGATTGTTCTAACACATTTTTTGCCCTTTAATCCTCCTTTACAGATGTGAAAGAGCATTAACAATTACTGGCAAAGCTTGTGTCGATGTGTGTGTTGTGTAAATGTTGTGTGTTTCTCAAGGATGTTTAAATTTAGTGTTTCCTACACTTTCTCCAACTCAGCAGATCCTGTTTGAAGCCACAAAATATAGACCACAAGAGAAAGCCTTCAACGAGACATAGATATTTTCCTTGTGAAGACAATTGGCTGGTCCCTACAATCATGGTAAGTTAAGGTTTTACCTTCCTTGTGGGGACAACTGGTCTGCAAAATGTCTGTCTGTCTGTCTATGTATCTACTGTATCTATCAACTGGCTAGAAGAACAACATAGCAATGCCTTGCAACCAGCTTGAACACCCTCGCAACGAACAATCAGCTGGAACAGCCTAGCAACACATAGCAACCAGCAAGGGGTGTGTTTCCCATACAACAACATAACTCACTGCTTAACTGCAATAGTACAATGGATCATTGTAGAAATTATCTAGCATGTCACGATTGTTTTCTGAAAAACTACTAACTAATTCAGACATCCATAATTCAAACCACATTGGTCGAGCTGTCATTAAAGGGATAGTTCACCCAAATTTAAATATTCTCTCATAATTTACTCATCCTCATGCCATCCCATATATGTATGATTTTCTTTCTTCAGCAGAACACAAACGAAGATACACTGCAAGTGAATGGTGATCAGATATTTGTATCTCCAAAAATGGCATAAAGGAAAAATAAAAGTAATCAATATGACTCCAGTATTTAAATTCATATCTTTAGAAGATATATAATAGGTGTGGGTGAGAAACAGAACAATTTTTAAGTCATTATGTACACTAAATCTCCACCTTTACTTTCACTTTCAGATGTAAAAGTGAAAATGGAGATTTAAGGTAAGAATAAAAAAGGACTTAAATATTGATCTGATTCTCACTCACAACCTATTATTTATCTTCTGAAGATATGGATTGTGACCACAGTTGGCACAGTTTTTAAACAATATTCCAAATGAGGACATCCCCAAATATTTCCCAAAGGGACAATTTGGTCCTCAAACTATAGCTAAGTATATACACACACATACAAAAATGAAGTAGTAAATATGACTACGTACTGCAGTATACTCCACTGAACTGTACAGCTGTATGTACGCGCGTGTGTGTGTGTGTGTGTGTGGTGTTATTGTTGATTGTGTGGCATTTTATTGGTGTGTCATCCTGGCAGTGTGATGCCGACACAGCACTCTAAATGCATACTGAAGGTGGGCACACACACACACACACAGCTGTTTTTCTTATCCGCACTTTTCCTTGAGATGATCGGTTTGAATCTGCCTACCTTTATTTTCTGTTCTGTCCTTCATTTTTGTATTTCTGTCCTTGTACACAAAAATGTACACAAACTCACACACACACACTCTCTCTCTCTTGGCTTTGAGCAATCCAGTCATTATAATTTGTCTCGTTTGTCCCTTGGCGTCTCCATCCTTCCATATTGTCTCTCAGATCACATTACATTTGAAATGACCTGACAAATGCATCACCTTCAAAACTGACATTGAGAAACTACTTCACATCCCTCATGTACACACACAGAGACGGACATCACTGCAGAGCTTTGAAAGGACTATCTGATCCATATATTTCATGCAAATATTGTTTCACGTTTTTTTGCATCTCTGTGAAAGCTTTTCCTCAGCTGTTTTGATCTGCATTGCAGGTGGTCGCAGGATTATATGCATCTGTTCTGAAACACTGGCCAAAAAACAAAAAACAGCCGTACACAAACACACAACACATACATTTCCAAACATTTCCATAGCTATCTATAATAGGAGATAGACTTGTTGTTTCTATATAACCTAATTATAAATAATAAAGATTGACACTATAACCAAAACTCTAACTCAACCCTTTAAAAAAGCATTACTTATTTACTCATTTTCCCAAGTGAGGACATCCCCAAATGTCCTCAATTTAGCTAGGTAAACATACACACACACACACACACACACACACACACACACACACACACACACACACACACAGTATGAGAGTCTTAAATAGGGCCCTAAGTCAATGTCAAGATGCTATCACATTTAAAGGTGACCTGGCATCTCTGAGGGAAGATCTTGGTAAATGATACACTCCCAGATACACACATACACACACACACACACACACGTACACAACAGTGCCTCTTTATGTGGATAATGAGAGAAAGTAAATAGATCACAATCGGACACTATCTGCACACAAACACACACTTGGTGTCCCATTACTTTTTTAAATGCAATAAATGCACAAATCCCATTATCTTTAGAGAGAGAACTATAATATACATATGCTGATAGCATGCTGTATATTGAGTACATTTTTTTAAGGTTTTAAAGCCCTATTTTGTAACCTATTAGTGGAAAGTGTCATACTGTGTAGTATAGTATTTAAAAGGGAATCTCTTCCCCAGGATCAAACAATAAAGTGGAGATGCTGTTTTTTTCTTGCATTAGAGCAATATTGTGTTTTTGTGTCTCTGTGTGTGCGCGGACCCCCTGTTGTGTGATAACGCTTCTGTAGGCTGGAGAGCCATCTGCGACTCAAAAGAGTTAGTCAAACAATACATTCCCCCACAGTCACAGACCACACACACACACACATATACATACAGTATGTTTATGTTAGAGAGATCATCATGGCAAGGTGATGAGAGGTTTACAAACATGTACTTAAAGATATTAACTAATTATGGGAGTCTTTAACAATCAAAACATTTATGAGACTTAGGCTGGGTGATATACACATACACATGTGTATATGACGTCATTGTCCCTGTTGAAAAACAAAACAAAACAATAGAAATCCTCACAGAAATTCTAATGATAATTATGATAATTTTTACTGGTTATAATGAGAAATTTATTGTTTTAATGGAAACTATAATGGTCCCTTTGGGTCTAAACTAGTATTGTGTTCTTCTATTGGTGGCATGTTATGTCTTCTGGATACCATAAGGGACCATGACATACAGTACTGTGCAGAAGTTTTAGACACATGTGAAAAATGTTGCATAGTGAGGATGTCTTAAAAAATAATGCCATAAATAGTTTTCATATATCAATCAACGTCATAAAAGGTGCAGTAAACATAAAAGAAGCTAAATCAATATTGGTGTGACCACCTTTGCCTTCAAAACAGCACAAATTCTCCTAGGTACACCTGGACACAGTTTGTCTTAGTTGTTGGCAGATAGGATGTTCCAAGCTTTTTCGGAGGCTTGATTAGCCTTATACGGGACCAGGTGTGTATAATCACGACCTGGCCCCACCCTCCACCCTCCAATCGCCTAATAAAAGGTGTACTAAAATGACCACAATATCCATGATGTTGCTTCATTTTAAATTGGCAGAAAAATAATTGTGGATCCTGAATTATCAATATATTGTTAAGCACTATATGACCTAATGTAAAACTTATGTGATCCATCCAGAATCCTGTGTGCTTCCAGGTCTCAAGACTACAGTACAATTTTACTTCTATATACAAAATGTTCCCTCATAGACTATGATGTATTGTGCCCGCAAGAGACCTGTACAGCTCGTGAGGTGAATATCATTGTACGTTATGACATCATTGATGATGCAATAAAGCTTAAAGCCATCAACAACGTTTCCAGGCCATTGCTATGCTAAGCACTGCTCTGTGTGCCCATGTGGGTAATTAGCTGGTCTTGGAGATGGAAGGAAGTGCTTGTGTCAGCTAAAGAGAAGAGAAAGAGAGAGAGAGAGAGAGAGAGAGAGAGAGCGAGAGAGAGCGGGAGAGAGAGAGATCTCTAACCTGTAAATTCTGGCTTGGAAAAAAAAAGGAATCACGGTCCCTTCTATGTCTCATTTCATATTCATTGCAATGATAGAAACCACTTGAGTTTAGAAGCTTTGTCTCTTTCAGTCTCTCTTTTATTGAAGCTTTCTCTTTAATTAACAAATGCTTGTGCTTCTCATACTAAAGAAGAAAAGGTTTTTAAAAGAGTAAGTGCAAGTTAGCTCAGTAATAAAACCCCATGAAATCAAAATGGGAGTTTTGTGGCTTAAAAGGTATAGTTCAACCAAAAATGTAAATTTGCTCACCCCCCAGACTCCAGCCGATTAAGTAATGTCATCTGAAGTCAAACGATACGTTTGTGTGAAAAACAATCGCTAATTAAAATGTTTTTACCATTAAATCTGCGCTTCCGCCAGCTCTCTGTAGCTGTTTCAATTGACCTAACTCTCGCGTGAAACAGACTTTGGTAAACAGAGCGGAACTTCTGAAATCTCACGTGAACACGCCAATGTGACAACGTCACGCGACAGTGTTGAGGGACACTGAGTGTTTACAGGAAGCAGTTTTTTTAAGTTAATAAAGTTTTAATTAACGATTCGTTTTTCACACAAACGTATCGATTCACTTCAGTTCACTTCACTTCAAACAACATTTACTGCCTAGGCCAACG
This sequence comes from Moxostoma hubbsi, assembly GCA_032164185.1. Lineage (NCBI taxonomy): Eukaryota > Metazoa > Chordata > Actinopteri > Cypriniformes > Catostomidae > Moxostoma > Moxostoma hubbsi. The sequence goes on from JAVLUX010000043.1 coordinate 7,276,580, forward strand.
GGGCCACTCAGCCAGGCATACACCAAATTTATCCATCAATTCATAGTTATGCTGATTTAGTTAGGTCTGCCGCAGCCACGGCATGTGCATTTTAAGTCTAGGCCTTCAGTGTGATTCATGTTATTAAGAAAACTCCAGTTCATGGTGTTGGCTAGAGGGTAACTGGCCCCCACAGTGAGCCTGGCTTTCCCCCAAGGCAATTTTTCTTTTTTATCTTATGGAGTTTTGTGTTCCTTGCCACAGTTGACATCAGTTTGCTCACTGGGGTTCTGAATACAATTATTATTCAATTATTTATTTTCAGACACAATTTACATCATATCTGATTCAAACTGCTCTATGATTACTCTAAGACTTTATAGATATTACAGCTTTTCTGTTCATTTTCTGTTAAAGCATGATTTTCTGTAAAGCTGCATTGAAACAATGTGTTGTGAAAAGTGCTATACAAATAAAAATGACTTGACTTGGCTGGGGACAGTGTTTCAAATTTTGGTAAGCACAGACCTATTTTAGCTAAAGAAAAGTCAACCTAATGTTTATGATTTTACTGAGAGATCTGTCTGGCTTGAAAACCCCAGAAACTTTCAACTTTTGCTGTTTTAAAAAAATCCGCAAAACATTTCCTTTTGTCCTCCCTGGAAGAAAGTAAATCATACAGTGCATGGAATGATATGAGTTTAAGTAAATGATGACAGAACTTTTATTTTTGGGAGAACTGTCCCTTTAATATACTTTGCAATTGCATTCCCTCTTTCTAATTCTGATGCAACATCTCTCTGTAACTATTGCTAATTTCAGGTCATTGCAGACAATTATGTTGGGAAATACAGCAACTAACCACATCTGACAACACCACAGGGTGACATCAAACTGCAAACCCGGCAGATGGCTGACGTTTGTTTATACCAGGGACTCGGGAATAAAGTGATTGATAAAAGCTCCTTGAAGCAAAAACGAGGTATGTGATAAACTCACTAAAGTGTTAATGCGCCATAAGTTTTAGAGAGAATTTTGCATAAATTTTACCTTTTAATCAAAATGCTTCTCTAAAAACATATCCTTCTCTACCAGGTCTACCGCCCATCTCAGCGGCTTGAAATGCAACAAATTACATGAAATCGCTGTTCAGCAATAGCTTCAAAAATGGAAATAAATCACTCAAAATTACACTCAGCAATTAAATGTTATGGTGTGTTAGTCCTACAGTTTTGCACCCATAGGCATCAAAGACCCATATAAGGATGTTTTCTCCACAAAGAGCTCTAAACTTTCTTTTCTACTCCCTGCATTGTGGATTGTTTGCAGGGACTTGTCTAGAAAACCGCTGCTGTATTAAGTGTCTATTTCAGTCAGTTCCAAAATTTGAAGTTGTGTAATTAATTATAAGTAATTTGAAACAAGGAAGCATTTCTTCCCCTCCCCCCCCCCCCCCCCCCCATAGCAAACTATTGTATTGGCCAATTGTTGTTCTAAATAATCGGATTTCAGCATACATGTGTTCCACAGGATTTGAAAAGATGTGAGGGCCAGTAAATGAAGACAGCTTTTACATTTATTGATGATGCATTTCTTTAATTCTGATTCATACTAGGGCTACATGATAAACCAGTGATATGGTAGTATTGCGTTACTAATGCCTCCATATACTGGCGGAACCACAGTATTTTTTAAATGGTAATACCGTCAATATGGTATTAGATTACCGTAAATTACGTTGTATGTGCGGTAGTAAATATTATTTTCGCTAAAACCTTCATTTGAGTCAGACCTATGTCTACAATTCTAGTCTACAAGATGTCATCCCCTTCACACAGTGCCCTTTAAGAGCTCAAAATGCTGCTTGGATTGCCCCTTATATGGTATTGTTTATATTTTAATGTGTGGTTTTCCCATGCTTCAAACACACACGTCCGAATCCCAGTGTGTGAATTTGAGTGTTGTGTCTCCTAATGGATAATATGGGTTTAAATATAACTTTGGAGAATGAGAAGCTTTTTAAAAAAGACAATTCAAGTGGCAAGATTTTGAATTATTTTGGGTTTTGCCTGATGAATCCAGGAAAACCCAGCACCCAAGGAGGAAACACCAGCAACCTTATTAAACACCTTCGGACACATACCACTGCTTATGCAGAATACACACGGGTTAGTGCCACTTCAGTTAACCTAAATGCTATATATTAACCTTTACAGATTTACAGTTTCTCTCATTAAACGTTGCACTCGTGACATTTTTTCTGCTTACAATTGCATGGTGGCGGTAACCTCACAATTATGATCAAACCGGTTTGATCACATCCATGTTTAAGGTAACAATTTGTCCATTTGAGCCTTCTCCCAGTTCATCCATCTGTTATTTTTACGACTTCCAGAGCAACAAGTGGAATGGTTAGTTTCTAAGAACCACTTTACTATGACAAACTCAGAATACCATGCATCATTGCAAATACATTTACACAGTCTTTTAGCAGATGCTTTTATCAAAAGCGACTTACAACAAAGTTTAACAACATCTGCAGTATAGGACTGCCAATTCTCACAGTGGCTGGGGTAGTAAAGATGCTAGCACAGAAGAAAGAGAGAGACAAGGATTTTTTTTCTCTGTAAATTAAGTGCAGGTTAAGTGCAGTAGTAAGTGCAATTAGTGTGGTTGGTTAAGTGCTGATTCTTAAATGTTGAGAAGATAACAGCAGATCGAGTGGAGGTTGGAAGTTCATTCCAACATAGGGGAGCAGAGAAAGTGAATGATGGTGAAATAGACTTTGAGCCTCTTTGTGATTGGACCACCAGGCTATAGCAAATACTATAATAGCTATAGTAAAGACCACAGAGAGTGAGTTGGAGCATAGACCTGATGAATTGAATTGAAGAGGGTGCGGTTCCATTGGCTGTCCTGAAAGCCAAAGTCAAAGCCTTGAATTTGATGTGGGCAGCTACAGGTAGCCAATGGAGTGAAATCAAGAGTGGGGCGACATGAGCCCTTTTTGGCTGATTTAAGTCCAGACACACTGCTGCATTCTGGAATATCTGCAGTGGCTTATTTATGTTAGCTGGAACACCAGCCAACAGAGCATTGCAGTAGTGCAGATGGCTTGGACCAGGAGCTATGTAGTATACTCAGATAGAAAGGTCTGTGAATCTGCAAGACCGGGCAGTTGATGAGATGTGTGCAGTAAAATTAAGCTGGTCACCTACCACCACTCCCAGGTTCCAGGCTGTTCTGGTTGGTATTAGTGTAGTTGATCCAAGATGAATAGTGATGTTGTGGTTAACAGATGGGTTGGCTGGGATCACGAGGAGTTCTATCTTGGCAAGGTTGAGCTGAAGATGTCGTTCCTCCATCCAGGCCAAAATGTCCGAGAGGCAGGCAGAGATACGAACTAAGACAGTAGGGTCATCAGGCTGGAACGACAGATACAGCTGTGTATCATCTGCGTAGCAGTGACAGGAAAAGCCATGTGCCTCAATGAACGGTCCAAGTGATGTTATGTACACCGAGAAGAGGAGGGGTCCAAGTACTGATCCTTGAGGAACCCCAGTGGTCAGCTGGTGTGTCTTGGACACCTCTCCTCTCCAGGAAACCTTGAACGATCTGCAAGTGAGATATGACTCAAACCATCCAATTGCAGTTCCTGTGATGAACAGGTCAGAGAGGGTGGACAGGAGGATCTTATGGTTCACTGTGTCAAAGGCAGCAGACAAATCATGGAGGATGAGGATTTTGGAGAGAGAGAGAGAGAGAGAGAGAGACGCACGCTGCCGCGCTGCACGTTTGTTTATATTGGTTTTAAGTTTACCATCAAACTTTATGTTTACTGTTCAGCCAGTTCATGACTCCTCCTTGCCCATCCTTAGACTGTTACACAATTAACACATTATCGTGTGGTATCGTGTTACTACTTGGTATCGTGATACAGTACCAGATAAAGTATCATAAGACATGATTGTGGTATCTATACATCTATACATTCAGTATAGTATAATTGATTAATTGATTAGCAACCACCTTATTAAAAGAGAGAAAACTTATGAAATGTATAACATCAAGCAACAACACTTATAGTTACATATAGGTCTAGAATATACTGTAACTCTCCCTGTATGCTGGGCAGTCTCTATTTATATCTGCTCTAGGTCAGAGTTTCTCCACTTTCAGACACGCTCCCACCACAAACCTCTAATTCTGTATGACACACCCTTAGAAAAGAGAAGAGAATAGAAGTGAAGTGAAGAGAAGTGTCAGATGAAAACAGAAGCTGAAGGACATAAACATGACAGAACGACCATATAGCATGAATAGAAATTCAAACCCACAGCGGCCGAATCTAAACCTAAACACAATGTTAACTGATACGGCATCTTCAGAGGCTCTATAATCAGGAGGACCCATTGCAGGTCTAATGTAAGGGTAGATATGGAGTAGCAAACAGCCGTCAGCCAGATGCTCACAAGACAAATGACACTACAACACTTCAGCCACGGCGTTACTTCAGTCATCACCTCTGTGCTGTTTAAAAATGTTGAAGTGTTAAAACATGACTCAATGCACATCAACACCATAATATACACTATCTATCTATCTATCTATCTATCTATCTATCTATCTATCTATCTATCTATCTATCCATCCATCCATCCATCCATCCATCCGTCCGTCTGTCCGTCCATCCATCCGTCCGTCTGTCCGTCCGTTTGTCCGTCTGTCCGTCTGTCTGTCCGTCTGTCTGTCTGTCTGTTTACCAAAACACTATTATTTATATCTCCTAATTTATGTCTCCTCCTGTTCAAATGATTTTTGCCGTCAAACTGTCAAATTTGTTATTTTAATTTTTTAGTTTCTGATAGCATATTATGGGTTCCCATACTTTTCATGCCAGCAACTTTCCATGACTTTTCTATGACCATTCCAGTCATGTGGGATTACATTTGATTCAGTCCAATTTGTTAATGAATCATTTTTGTGAACTAATTCAAATGTCTCAAAAGAATGAATATGGCTTGAGAGCAAGGTTTACTCTAAACAAGGGCTGTATCTGGTCAGTGAACCAATTGTAAAGCAGAGCATGACTGCAATTTTTTACGGTATATTCATTCACTATAGACAATCAGTGTAATGTTTCTGAATGGCAAACATTCAGCACAAAGCGATGAAATGCAGTGCAATGCTGTCAGTGTGAGCAGGCACTGTTTAATACTGTTTTGGCACTATGTTTTGTGTTACTATTTGGAGCATGCTCAGAAAATCAGGCTCGTAAATCACCTGCCACCCGTTTCCAAAATCCCCTATAAGGGCCACTGAGACTGTTGCCATGGGAACACGTACAGGGAAGTGCACTGATGGGGTGTCTTAATGCCATGGCCAAGAAAATACCCTCCAAAAAACAGATTGAATTAGAAAAGCAAACACCAATTGTAGGAGAATGAATTGTTGCATTTGGACTTCTTAAAGCAATAGTTCACAAAAAAAAAAAAAAAAAAAATCATGGCCCTCATGTCCTTACAAACCTGTAACACACACACACACACACACACACACGCACATACCACAAAATTACAGACTGGAAGAGGAGTATGCAACAGTGAGATCTTAAAATACCTGGAAGGGAGAATGACAGTAGTCAAAGCAAAAGAGTCACACTGGACACAAATTATACCAGGACACTGGGACCTTTAACAGCGTCCTCTCTCTTTCACACTCATAGTTCCACTTAAGGGTTGTGTGAGACAATAATACCTATAGTTTTATCATATAAGCACACACATACTGCACGTCAGATTTTTCATGGTTTTATAGCATAACTCTGCTGCAGTTTATAATGCATTACACATGATGTCTCTATCTCTCATATTCGCTCAACACTCATATTATTTGCCATGTGTCACTTCAGGCCCAAAGCAATAGCTCACTTGCTGTCATTTCTGAAGAGGGATTAAATGAATAAACAAGCTTTTTTATTAATAGTCGTAGATACTCACTTTATCCGCCTAGTAATGTTTCCATCACTTTTGTCTTATTATTCAAAAACATTCTTAAGGGGTGAGTGCTCATGTCCACCATGCACAAGCACATAGCCTACAAAAGAAAAGAAGCACACAGATTTGTGGCATAATATTAATTAAAACAGAAATAATTTTGACTCATCCGTCCTTTGAAAAAAATTGAGGTTACAATGAGTCACTACAATGGAAGTGAATGTGGCCAGTTTTTGGAGGGTTTAAAGGCAGTAATGTGAAGCTTATAATTTTATAAAAGCACTTACATTACTTCTGTTTAAACTTGTGTATTATTTGAGCTGTAAATTGTCATTTTTACAGTCATTTTAGGGTTTTAGGGTTTGTTGACATGTTGACAAGTGACTCTGTCACACTAAAATCATGCTAACATGCACATTCTTTACTTCTTGTGACTTTTGAAAAAAGTGTATTTTAACGCTCAAAAATTGGCCACCATTCACTATAAGTGCCTCACTGGAACCCAGATCTTTGCTTATTTAAAGAAAAGGAGGGGCAAGTCAAAATGAATTTGTGGTAATCAACAATATGGCTCAAATGCTGTCAGTTCAGTTTAACTTGTATTTAACCAGGAATATTCCTTTAACTGTGCATTCAAGGTATTCCTTTTATCAGTCTGTGTATTCCCGGGAAATGCAACCTATGACTTTGGCAGTATTGATGCTGACTACCACCGAGTGCGAATCCAGGGTGTGCTGAGTGACTCCAGCCAAGTCTCCTAAACAACCAAATTGGCCCGGTTGCTAGGGAGGGTTGAGTAACATGGGGTAACCTCCTCGTGTTTGCGATTAGTGGGTCTCGCTCTCAATGGGGCATGTGGTAAATTGTGCATGGATCGCGGAGAGTAGCATGAGCCTCCACGTGCTGTGAGTCTCAGCGGTGTCATGCACAGCGAGCCACGTGATAAAATGCGCGGATTGACTGTCCCAGATTGAGACCGGATTGAGGTGAGTAACCGTGCCACCATGAGGACCTGCTAATTAGTGGGAATTGGCCATTCCACATTGGGAGAAAAGAGGATTAAAAAAAACTAAACAAAAAACATTTCCAAGATGATCCATCAAACACTGCTAGAACACGACAAATCAACTTCATACACTCGCAGATGCACACACATTAGACAAGCACGCTTGTTTGCAAGCTCTAGTGGATAGTGATTAATAACGCTCTCCTGTGGCTATTAATAGCCATTTTTGAAACACACAATTGTCAGGACAAGGCAAAGACACCTGTACATATACACACAAGTACACACACAGTACTTTCTCTTATTAAAAACCATGATTCACTGTAGCACTTTTCAAGAATGTAATTAATTCTAAATGCCTCCCTGGACTTGCTCTGTCTGAATGTGAAAAACTTTCAAACAGACAACTTAAGGACAAAGGAATGAAACTAAGATCCTAAGATTCTGCAAAGCTTTTCATTCGAAACATCTAGGACTGCAACATAAAGCAACCCTAAATATTTCATTATTAATAAAAATTACAATAGTTGACAGTGCTTGAATATAAATTAGCTGGGTCTGTCCTCTTGTGTTTAAACGTTTGTGTAACAGAGCTTGTATTTCAGGGCAAATGGAGGAGTCAGGAGGCAGCGGAAACAGTCAACGTGAGTACTTTTATTACTTTGTGGCCAAATATATACACACACGTACAGTAAGTCAATGAGAGTTCACTTCGATCTTAGAACACACACATAGCCGACTCTCTCTCTCTGGACTCTCTTTCTCCCAACTGATGCGCATGTTTACCTTTTCAGGTCTCCCTCCGCCATCACTATAACGAGGTGTTAAAGGTGCTATATGTCATATTTTTACTGTACTAAATCATAAAATGACCATAAAATGTCATTAGAGAATTAGGAAACATGCTAAGCTGAAATACTGGCTTCTTTGACAACAATGCTACAGCCAGTATATTCAACTTTGAAGTTTCCTTCAAAGTTTCTGTTTGTGTTTTGGCCTGTGTGAGCCCACCCACTGCCCACTCACCAATAGTATTTTGACACCACCAGGTTGCCTGATTTGAACAAGTTTGCAGGCAAGCAACACTGCCTGCTGCAGCCATGGAAGCCAGCAAATGAACTGGTTCAGAGATAACAGATTCCACCCGACCTAAAAAGCCTCGCCATCCATCTAAAACCCACCATGACTAGAGGCGTAGTAAAACAAGATAAATATTGGAGATGCCTTTGGAAGATTGAGACAGCTTAAAGCCCAGAAATCCTTTAAAACGGATGCTGAGTTGGCTAATTTGCATGTCAACATTCTGGCAATCCACATGATCTTCAAGTCTGCGGCGGGGCAGACAACTCTCCAATATTTAGAATTTGGACTGCAGTACCCATTTCAAATGCTTGTTTTCAATCTTACATAGCGCCTTTATATGACGATGACAGCCCAGGTGATGAGCCTTACCACTCTCCCTCTTCCGCAGACAGACACACAACCATACCCCCATCCCCACAGATTGTTTTTGAAACCTTTTTTGCACATTGTTTGAAGATAAGAAGATGTGGGTTTGACAGGATAAGGAATAGCCTGCCTGATCTAATAAAACATTATATGACTGTGGCGACATTTTTGCAAAATTATATTTGCATACAGTTATTTAAACATATCGCAAAAGCACCGAGGTGAAATGTCCACTGGGTGGTGCTAAAAGAGAGTTAAAGTTTTTCAAGGTTGATGTTCTAAAAATCAACAAAACCTACCTCTCTACCCTTAACCTTAAACCTAAACCTAACTGAAAGTGTCATAAATAGCAAATGTGACATGAAAAATGTAATTGCCGAAGCAATCACGTCATTTGTTGGAGCTTCTTTGACACTTTCAGCTCCCATATTGCTTTGCATGCTCTTCAAGACTCGTATCTGGTCATTTGCATTACAAGTATCAGTTGAGCTATACTTCGCAATTTGATCGGATATGCATAAGCTTGTAAATATGTTTGATATGTAGTGCAAATGTTAAAATGTATCACCTTACAAGTCATGCACTATTGTAAAAATTATTAGATGTCATAAGATAGATTTGTGCGAAAGAGTAAATTGAAAGTGTGTATGAACTGATAATCTGCCGTTTTACTCATGATTAGTGTGAAAGTGAATAAAAGTCATTTTTGTTGTAGTGCCTCTAGTGTTGATTTTACCAGATAACTGCCGTGACATGTACAACGAGCCACGTTGAAAACATTTGTATAGGATATATATATATATATATATATATATATATATATATAGGTTGGGAATAATAGCTTTTCTTATCAAAATCTGGAAAATGTGGCTTCTTTGTTATATAAATCAATGAAATAAACAACAGATTAATTGATTTTTAAAACACCTGACCATCAATGAGCCTGTTCAATTGTGCAATACATCTATAGTCCAGCTGATTTCGCCTTTGTGTGTTTTTACTAGACATTCTCATAGATGCTTCTACACTTCATTATGTTCACGGTGCATTCAGTCACTGACGAAAAATGTGGCTTCTCCCTGTTGTCATGGTAACGAGTACAAACAATGCCCAAATGTGGTTAGGGTCCCCATTCTCACATTATCAAGCTAGAGTCGCAGGGCAAGATCAATGCTTATCAATACTCCCGCCAGCAAAACACTCAATTCAGCACACACCGACACTCCATGTGTTGAATAATTATCACTGCAAGTATGCTGACAAAGCCCCAAATGAGACAAGCACACACAAACAGTGACACACAAAATATGCACTATTTTGAGGAAAGAAAAACACATATGAGGTCTTTTTAATTTCTCAATTGTTACTCCAAGACAGCAAATAGATTAAATGGAGTGTTTTTCTCGTGGGCAAAAATAGACCTCACATGTGTCTCCTCTAGAATTTCAGAAGAAATCAATGTGCTCAGATTTTCCAAGATACCAAATTCAATCATAAATCAGATATTTCAATATGAGATGAGGGGTCAAGTGTGGGTCATTCATAGCAGCAACCTCTATTTCCTGGGTGTCACTGGATCTACTCCCCTCCGCTTTTGTATCCACGAGCCTCCGACAATGATGAATGATGATATTATCCTCTTTATTGTTAGTAAGCATGTTTAATACAACATTTTAAGTCAAGGCACAAGCTGAATAGGCATTTAAGAACTAATGATTAATCGTTGTAGTAATCGCCTGAATAATCAAATAATCGTTCTAATAAACATTAGATTAGTCTATTATCAAAATAATCGTTTGTTGCAGCCCTACACACAACACAAACTCAACATTGCTATCTTTAACAAAATATTCAAAGCAGCAACTCCTAAAAAAGGAAAGTTGTTATATGGGATCTAGGGTATAATCAGCCATACACAGAGATCTCATAATTCTTCCAGCCATCCGGGCGATGGGGGTGGATGGCATCCAGATGTTGGATTTGACAAATGACACTTGTGCCATTTTCCATCATTAAGTCATGGCTCCTCCCACGTCAACACATTTTAGACAACACAAGCTGGGCTTAATGAGTCTAATGGGCTGACTCATAAACCACAAACATCTGCACACCTTTTATCTCAAACACTCAGCTCTGGGAATTGCTTAACAATTAACCATTAGAGAAACAGAAAGGGCAAGAGAGATGGAAATACAGACAGAAAGCATGTGTGTGTCTGTCAATGGAAATAAGCCAATCGTGCAAGATCTTTCAGATATGCGGGGGATTCCTACAGTTGACATTTTACACAAGATACAAGCTTATCGAGAAAGGCTGGTATATTTGTTGGGGCTGTGCAGGTATGATAGGGGCAGATGTTTGCCTGGCACCCCGACACCATAAATCAGACTGTGTGTGTATGTGTGTGTCAGCAAAAAACTACATTTGTTTAAGCCGATTGATATCAGACAAATTAGACAATTGGGAACCAACGATACAAGCTCTGGCTACACCCAGAACAACGATTGAGTCATAAGCGTTGGAGCAATCATTAGCGCAACAAAGAGAATGGGAATAAGGCCCATTAATCATATGCTGATCTCTTTAAATTTATGTTGCAAAGACAAAATTGTTCTTGCCTAAAGCTTATTTTGATAATGTGTGTGTCTGAATAATATGTTGATTCTGGACAAGGGTATTTTTCATAAATGTTTTTAAGTGTAATACATTTATAGAATTTATTAATTACAAGATTTTCTGACCAGAACAAAGGTTTATATTTTGTACATTAGGGTACAATGGGGCTAAATGCACAACTTAAGGAAAATTAGCTTTTTTTCTGGTCACAAAGTGTATCAAGATTCAAGAAATACATACATTTTTATTTAATATTGTTGGAGCAACATAATTTGTGTGAAAAGAAATAACAACAGAAGGTTGTTTTGAATTACATTTTTTAAATGTGGGGATGGGGCCTTTTACATACATTTACATTTATGCATTTGGCAGACACTTTTATCCAAAGTGACTTACAGTGCACTTATTACAGGGACAATCCCCCTGGAGCAACCAATGATGCTGGCCGTGGGGTTCAAACCAGTGACCTTCTTATTAACAGTTATGTGCTTTAGCCCACCACCCACTACACCACCACCACTCTAGTACATCATACCAAGTATACTCCATTTGACTGTGCGTGCATACACAGGCTGTTGGCGCATGCTTGATACGACCACTATAAAACACCAGACTATTTCTCTTCAAGAGTTTTGACCCATAAAAGTGTTGTGACAAGGCGGAGGGCAGGGCCGAGTCATGATTCTACACACCCGGCCCCTTATCAGGCTAATCAAGCCTCCGAGAGGGATAAAGGCCGACTGTGGATGGTGGTGCGACAGAGAGAGAGAGTGTTTACGGGCAGCTGTCCATCATATGTGTGTGTGTTTGTGCCTTTTGGTTTAAGTTCTTAATTAAATATAATTTATATTGTCAAGCCGGTTCTCGGCTCCTCCTTTCCATTAATCCCTTTACAGGTGTCTTTATATTCCTTCAGGCTATAATTATATAAATATAAATACAGCTATCTCCAGATCTCCACACACACGTGTTCTAGACGTGCACATCCACTGTTGTTGTTTTTACCTTCATCTCTTGATGTTTAGCGCTGATTAAATCTTGTTCTAGCGCTTCTTCGTGACAGCAACAGCTCAAAAGTGAGTGTTACCACCTAGTAGACCCACTAATAAGTGCAGATATCTCCAGGTGCATACGCATTCTGAGCACTCTGCTGATGACGAGAATTGCGCCACACGTCCTGAACTCAGACTGACCAAAGTCTACTTTTGGCTTAACCCTAATCCACCCTAAACCTTTTAACCCCTAAGTTTAACCCCTTATCTAAACCTAACTATAAAGGCTAACCCCTTAACCAATCCTTTAACCTAACCATGATTTTAATAGGAAGCTATCTTTCATGTTCCACACAAGAAAGAAAATTTTTGGGGTTTGGAATGAGAGGAGAGAAGCGTATTAAAGGTTACTGACATACATCAGTCATTTGTATTACATAAATTAATATATAATAAGTAACCAAATAAAATGTGACGATAACTATCAATTTTAAATTATGTTTGTTGATTGGTTGTTCTCAGTGGGAATAAAAGCCATACCTGTTGGTACGAGCCAAGTCGTACGATATCTTACGATTTCGGCATCTCTTACTAATCATTATGATTTGTCATGTGACTTTGATGCCCTATACAGAAATTGACTTTCAAAAATAGTCCTACAATGAGTATTATTCCCAGAACAACACTCTGGTGCAATCATTCAGTATGGGAATCAAGCCTATTAACCAAACACTAATCTCTCTAAATTTCTGTTACAAAGACAAACAGATTCTTGCTTGTAGCTTGTTTCGGTAATTTGTGTAACTGAATCACATTAATATAGTTGATTCCAGCTGAACTTCAGTGTCCACACCTCTGTGGCCAACTTAAGCATGTGTGTGTGTGAAGCTGATGGTGAGAGCTTGAAAAACAACAGGCCCACCAAGATCACACAAACAGGATATCCTACATTTGCATTCTCAAAAAAAAAAAAAAAGGACACATAAAAAAACACAAACAACAATGAGCTTGGATCTGTTTGCTCAAAGCAAATGCATACTCTTACAAAGTGGCAAACAGACTGTCTGAATTGATCTTTGGTATGCCATTTCTAGTCTGGTTGGTCGGATCTTCTATCAAACACAGAAATCATGTGCCAGGCCTCCTCAACAGTCTGAGAACACAAAGAAAGACTGCCAAACGTTAGCGAAAGTTGGCGACACAAACAGAGAAAGACAGCCTTATCTCAGTTTTAGGAAAGAACAGGGATTCTTTGGTCCACTGGTCGGAGTCCCCATCTTGGCCCAGAGTAACCAAACCTTAAGGAATGTTAGACCAAAGACATTCCATTTCTCTTTTCTCCTAGGAAAACTCATTTCGGTTACTCTCCACTTCCTTTCGGATTCTCTCTCTTTTTTCTATTCTATTCCTCTACTCTCCACTCCTGACACATGTGAGATTAATGGGACTTTATATCTGAGAAATTTGCACTCCATTTCCTGAAATCTTATTGCTGTAGGAGATATAATTGAGATATTAAAACGATCTAAACTGTGATTTTAATTTCCTATGGCTGTCCTCGTTTTCTGTATTCATCAGATTTGTACATAAATGTGCCAGCCCTGCCACTCAACTCTGGTTGCCACAGTTGCTCAGGTACACTCGAGGCACTCTTTAATGTGAGTGTATTTGTGTATGTTTGTGTTTCTTATGCTGTGTCAGTGTTTGTAGGCTAGAGTGCACAATCAGGTCACTAACATTCACACAGGGGGATGAAAGAAGAGAGGAGCAAGGGCACACACACAAGAGGAAACTGAAACACCTGTCAAGCTAATATGGAACATAAGGGAGAATGCTCTATTCAAAATTGTTCATAATCATGTTTGATGCAGTCTTCGCAGAGACGCTTTCATAACTAAGCAATTTTAGTAAAATTGGGCATCGCAGTAGACCATGGGATGCAGTTTTTACCTCAGTGACACTTTGAAAACCCTTAAAATTAAAGCAATAAAAGCGGATAAGGGATGTTCTTAGATACAACCCCCTTAACCATGGCAAAAATCATTGTAACGCACAACCTTGAGTGGCTTATTGCTTGTATAAAATGGAAACTACAGCAATATAATAAAATACATGAATGTTCAATAAACAAATGTATTAAAAATAACAACAATAAAATCACAACATGGTATTCTTCTGCAATGAAGTGATAACGTTCCTCAGCCTATATTTAGGCTGCCGCCAAGCAATGTAAGGGGCTTTACAGATGGAATACATTCGAGCAATGAATGTGTGCGGCTTGATTTTTCTAACCACACGTACTCTGAATGCACAGAATGTACCAGGAATTATTTGCACTAATTAGTGGGTCCGCAAGGTGGCAACACTCACAGTTGAGCCACTGCTGTCCGGAAGCAGCTCTGGCAGAAGATGTGATGGCCACTAAACATCTCGAGATAAGGGTAGAAACAACAACAGTGGATGTGCACGTCAAGAACATGTGTGTGACAAGATCAGGAGATACCTGCATTTGTGTAACTTGAGTCTGAAGGAATATAAAGACATCTTTATGGGTCTAAAGTAAACTCCAACAGAGAAATAACTCTTAGCAGTCGTAGCGCTCATGCGCCAACTGCCTATGTATATGTACACAGTCATTCGACTTAAGACAGATGCATTCGTGTCAAACCTGTAAAAACAAAAGTATACTTTAGTGGTTTAGGGTAAGGAAAAGGGTTAGGTTAGGGGCTTTGAATATTGTGGCTGGCGGTTTGGTTGGTCAATGAAAATGTGGATAAACGTGCAATGTGTACGACCCGCTCTGAACGGGATTTGAGCGGGCATCTCCGGATGTGGGAGGCGGGTGCGCTAACAAGGAGGCTAAAGGCTATAGCCCATAGTGTAAGTGCGCATCTTGAGGCCAGGGGAGTGATGCTTACATTGCACAGCAACCTACCAGCTGGCTACTGTTATACCCACCCCCCTAAACCGCACAACCATCCGGGTCACGGCACCACTGTAACCAGTTCTGCTCAACCCTGATGTCTCCAGTGTGGATGGTAGGCACGCTAAGCTACAAACCAGCTGGCTGCTGTTACAAACGCATATCAGATTCTCCAGATTTAGAGCCGAAAATTAATGATAACGTTTTATAAAGCCAGAATAAACCGCAGGCACTTTGCTTTGTGATCACTGCGCACACAATTCTTCTTCTCTACGTGAGACTGAAACATCATGATCAACCCTAGAGACAACATCTGCATGTGCATGAATGAGCTCATCAGTTCCAGCATCCCCAGTATGGAGCAACAGGTCTCATATGCGTCGAACGATGATAACACGGGCATTCCAGCGGACTTCTGCGACCCTTCACATGCCGCTGACGCCGGTGACTCACCGCTTCCAGAGACATTCCACCGTGCCGGTGACCACGACGAATGCTCACTATTGCACTGTAGGCAACTACACAGATTTCGTTGTCTTTGTCTACATCTTCCATCCGCAGCACATGGGCATTCCCAAAAAAAAAAAAACATCCAACACATGCTTTGGTCAAGCTCAACCAAAACGGTGGGCAGATCAACGGAAAAGTCTGCCGCGGAGGTGTAATTATACATCCTACATGAGTCTTCCATCAATCTACTGCATTACAATTTCTTTTGTCTATTATTTGTAGTTTTATTATAGATAGATAGATAGATAGATAGATAGATAGATAGATAGATAGATAGATAGATAGATAGATAGATAGATAGATAGATAGATAGATAGATAGATAGATAGATAGATAGATACTTGGTTTAAATAAATACACATTAAAACGAAATGAATGGCATTATTCCTAAGCAGGCAGCTGGAGTTTAAACCGGGTTTAGATGTGAGTCAGTACATCATTCACTCTCCCTGCTGCTAATCGATGCGCTCCTCTCAAAGACCTCATTGATTATTAAAGACATTCTTTCACACCGAAACAGCGGTCAGCACCATGTCAGCAGCACAAAGGAAAGACAAGAGCATCTCAAATCGGCAACGGCCATTTAACAGCCTTTAGAATAAAAAAACATCACGGAGTCCTACCTGGTTGGAACATACTTTGGAAATAGAAGATGACCAGAATAAAAGATCCTAAACAAGTGGCCAGCACCATCCGGCAGATCCTGCTCATCCTCATGAGTTCCAAAAACGTCTGTTTCATGGCTGGACACGAAGGGACGGAGGGAGGCTGGCTGCCGAGCCCCGTGCAGCGGGTTTGTGTTGGATGCTGATGGTGGCTCTCGCTGCCGCCTTCGTCCGTGTCTCAACGAGTTCAGCGAAGCTCTCTGGAGTGTACTACCTTCCTCCGCACACTACACTACAGGGGAATAGAGCGGGGAAGCTCCGCCCCTCTCGCTGCTGAATGAGCGCGCCCATGCCCTTTATTGTCTTAGTACTAAGAAGTCTCAACACACCAAGAGCACTGCCCTCAGGGCAGCTAGTCCACTTTTCACTGTCATTGAATGTGGTGCATACAGTTTTTTTTTTTCATGCATTAATGTACTGTCAAAGAATATCCATGTTGAGATTGTGTGTGTGTGTTACATAGAAAATCAACTAAAATATTATGTTAATATAAGCCATTTATTAACTTTGCTATTCATATTTTAGCAGTCATTTTGACACTTATAAATACACAACAAAGCCAATGCATTGGCTGAAATAATGCTTGGATTGATCACACACACACACACACACACAATGTTGGGTTTCCATGTATTATGGGGACTTTCCATAGACATAATGGTTTTATACTGTACAAATTATATATTCTATCACCTAACCCTACCCCTAAACCTAAATCTAACCCTCACAGAAAACTTTCTGCATTTTTACATTTTCAAAAAAAATAATTTAGTATGATTTATAAGCTGTTTTCCTCATGGGGACTGACAAACTTTCCCCACAAAGTCAAAAATGTCGGGTTTTACTATTACATTTGGTCCCCACAAAGTGATAAATACATGTTCAAACACACACACGCACACATTAAGCGAAATTATGTCAATTACATATCTGACTGAATGGAATTGCATATAGTTTGTTCTAATCGGGGCACGTTGTAACAGCATCCCCCATTAGCGCAACTGGTAACGGTGCATTTAAACCTGACTCGTCACTTCTGCTGGCTAGATAAGAATTACAGACTATGCAAGTTGCTATATATTATAAAAGTTTATATATAAACTATTATGGTAACCATTTATTATTTTT
Source organism: Moxostoma hubbsi (assembly GCA_032164185.1). Lineage (NCBI taxonomy): Eukaryota > Metazoa > Chordata > Actinopteri > Cypriniformes > Catostomidae > Moxostoma > Moxostoma hubbsi. The sequence continues at coordinate 7,293,844 of JAVLUX010000043.1, forward strand.
CTTGATTTTATTTTAAACAAAATAAAAATATATGTAGCCTATTTGAAAATACTATGGGTTGCTTATTACAGTTATTGTCATTGCTGTAAAATCATAATACATTCTGCCTGGCACATCTTTCTGTTATTTATCTGTAATGTTTATTGTTTGTTTATTTACGACAGTGGTGGCTAATGTCAAGTGTAATAACTAACTGTAGTATTGTGGGAGTTAAGGTTACCATGGTCATTTACAACATCTTATTATTTTATAAAACTGTGTTAAGTGTAATCTTAATAAACTTTACAACATTTGTAGAAACAATGCTTTCAAAGAGCTTTATGGAGAATATATATATATATATATATATATATATATATATATATATATATATATATATATATATACACATGTGCATAAATGTCTATATAATCAAATCAATAAGATCTAAACAGAAACAATATAGCAAGAAATTAAAACAAATAAACAGAATAAAATCACAAAAAAAGAACAAGGACAATTTAAGGGGAGCGTGAAAAGTCATATTAAACAATTACTGACATTATAATGAATATCATGTTTTAAATCTTGTCATTTCACTTTTATTGATATATATATGCAGTAATGGGTGTGCCTGGAGTGTTGGATCAATGCCATCTGAAGCAGCTGTCATCAGAGTAAGATCAATCAGTATTTTCTTGGCATGTTCATTAAAAGAAATCTATACATTAACAGACTATGGTCAAATTTGTAGGTAGTTTTGCAAAATCTGATGGGGAATAATAACAAATGGAAAAAGTCCTAATACACTGGAAATATTATTGCAGAAGGAAAAAAAAAAAACATAAAAGTAACATGCATAAATAAATAACATGAAAACCTCCACAGAACCTCCGAAGCCTAATAGAATATTTTTTATTAAATAATGATGCATGTATAGTTGTCAACATAATTCTCATAATTTTTTGCATGACTGCTTAACAGCATATACAAATTGTAAATTAAGGCTTATTTTTTTAAATGCAATGTATAAATAAATTGCCACAACATTTCCTCCTCAATAAGCAGTCACTACTTTAATAATGTATTCACAATCCACAGTATTAAGTGCTGAGTGTAATTTAAATGTTTAAAATTCACGAGTGATTTTGCATGCTGGAACTGCTGATGAAAGGTTTCTTAGGTGTGCATTCCCAAGAGGAAATTTCAGCACTATTACAAGGTCATGGTGTTGATGTCTTCTGAGGCTGTGAGGGGAGTAGAGGGGAGACTGTACAGTACAGCTGAATGATCATACAGGGGAAGCAAAGTGCCAAAATACAACTAAATAAAAACTAGGCTGGGTATAGAATAGGCAGCCATGACAGAGGTAATATAGTGTTATATTTTATATATATATTTGACCGTAATCAATTCATGTTATTACTTTACATGATAATGTTGCAAATTACGTGCTTGTACCGGTAGTTGAACTGGTAGAGCATGATAATTCTCTTTTGCCTGCACTTAGGCCAATGCATATCAGGTTTGGTAGTTAAATCGAGATAAGAGCACACGGTTCGGCATCAGTGCCCATCAGGACAGGGGCACAGCTTCATTATGATTTGCTTACTTATTTCAGTTCTCCCAGTGTGCAACCAATATATCACTTTAAGCATATGGCACTCACTCACACAGCATATGGTGATGCTTGTAAAACCATAGGTGCACCATTCAATAATTTTGAAAAAAGCACAAGCCTAAGGCAAAGAGCAGTTAAGCAGAAAAATTAGGTAACAAAGAGCAGCACGCCCCCTGCTGGTCGATGGCCGCGCGCGCAGGAGCACGGGCACAAACACTATCGCGCAGGTTCTTTCCGTCCAATCAAGTTTCAGCGCGAGCACGAGTCAGGTTCGTATTTGAGGCTCCGGTCAATTCTTGTGTTTAACGAATGGAAAATACTATTACCGGCAGAATTATTCAGTTTATACCGGGCGGAAGGAGCTGTTGAATGCAGGAAATGTTGAAAGTATTAATGTTTGAGGATGGGTAATGGTTTATGTGAAAGATGGAGGTTAAATGCACGCGACGCTCTCAATACATATTTATTCTCATTTAAACAGCATGTTTGTTTACAAGATAAAAAAAGATAATTTCTGATTAATGTAATGGAATTGTTCGGAAATTACTTGCCCTGTTAAACGTGTGCTATTTATTAGCTTGAGCTGGCTAGCAGTGCTTACCTGCTAGCAAAACAAAGACTGCCAGGGTGACAGAACAAATAACTGTGTAATCGTATTAAATGTATTAATAGTATATCCAGAGTTATGTTTAACAGATTCATTGCGTATTTATATTATTTTTCATGATATGTATTTAATTATTAATAGTATTACACATTGCCAAACATTTAAATTTGAAGCACGTTATTTTCATTATTGTTGTACATTGTAAAGCTGCAGTGAAATGCATGTCTTAAAGCAATCCACATAAATGTGTTTAGATGGACGGAGACAGCAGCACCACCGACACCACTCAGTTAGGAATAACAGGAGAGTATATGACCCCAGGCACTTATGATGTGCAGATCCAGGATGGTAAGAACATGGGTCTAACAGAAACAAGTATTTGTTTTTGTTTAGGTACAAAAAACTGCTGGAGATCAATAAATGGGAACAAAACAGCAGTTTTGTGTACAGGTACTGTAGAATTATTTTGTCTGTGTTCTTGTGTGTTTCCTTTATGTGCAGATGATGGAGATGAAAGTTTTAATGACCACGAGGATGGCAGTGGTTGCAAAGACAATTTCCGAGAGCAGGACATTTACCTTCCTATTGCCAACGTTGCTCGCATCATGAAGAATGCCATTCCACAGACTGTAAAAGTACATGCTACTACTGTACTTTTTATACACGCAAACTTTTTTGCATTTTAATTTCATAACAAAATTACAAAAAATTGATTTGTGTAACCTTTAACAAATTTAAATGGGGGCCTGGGTAGCTCAGTTAGTATTGACGCTGACTATCACCTCTAGAGTCGCGAGTTCGAATCCAGGTCTCCTAAGCAACCAAATTGGCCTGGTTGCTTGGGAGGGTAGAGTTACATGGGGTAAACTCCTCGGTGTCACGATTAGTGGTTCTCGCGCTCAATGGGGCGCATGGTAAGTTATGCGTGGATCGCGGAGAGTAGCATGAGCCTCCACATGCTGTTAGTCTCCATGGTCCCATGCACAACGAGCCTTGTTTGGTGCAGGTTGACTGTCTCAGAAGTGACAGCAACTGGATAGAGCCGAGTAACAGTGCCACCATGAGGACCTAGTAAGTAGTGGGAATTGGGCATTCCAAATTGGAGAGAAAAGGGGATTAAAAAAACAAAACAAAAATTTAAATGAACAAAACTCAAATAAATTTACGGTAAACATTACTCCGTTCAATTTGATGGAATTTGTTCTGAAATTAAAATGTTGAAATCTATTTTTTTGAGTGTATGCGTATTGTGCATTTTATATATAAGTAGCGACAGACTGTGCTAACTTCTGTGATCTGTCTCTGAATCACAGATTGCGAAAGATGCAAAAGAATGTGGTCAGGAGTGCGTGAGTGAGTTCATCAGCTTCATCACATCTGAAGCCAGCGGACGATGCCAACAAGAGAAACGCAAGACCATAAATGGCGAGGACATCCTGTTTGCCATGTCCACACTGGGTTTTGATATGTATGTGGAGCCCCTCAAACTTTACCTGCAGAAGTTCAGAGAGGTATTGCTAGCTCACTAGTAAATAAACATGCACTCACATATTTAAACATCCGGACACACTTCAGACCCTTAAACTTGCACCGATTTATATGTACTCATTCATTTTTTATTAAAGGTGCTGTAAGCGAATTTAGCTGTTCTGAAAATGCCATCACACCTGCTGTTGAATTAGCCAAGCCCCCACTTTCTAAAACTTTCCACTCAAAAGACAATCTCGCACAGACAGATAACAGTAGTGTGTTACACATTACAGTGTTCTTCTTCTAACTGAGGTGCACATTGTAAGATTATAACCACACGCTGCCAGACTTCAAAAACCCTATTAAAAATGCATATCCTGTTGAAATGTTCACACTTTAAAATGAGACTACCAAGCAGGAATTTATGCAAATGCCAGGTCAATGCAAGTTCCAAAAAATAAACAAACATTGTTTTATAATCATCATATTATTTTTATCTGTCATTATTCTTTTGCATTTTTTTCCTAAATAAAAATGTTTGTGTAGAGCCCTGATTTGTCCTTAAAACCTAAATAACCTTTTTCAAATATTCCATTAAATTTGTGTAGTACATTTTTTAAAATATTTTTTAAAAGTCTATTTAAAAAAAAAATAATTGTGTTTTGGAGGCATCATCATTTTAATACAGTTTATTTCACATTTATGAGGATGTACGCATCATTGTATTTTGAGGGAAAATATGGTGTGCCTTGGAAATGTAATATTTACAAAGATGTGGCTTGGTACAAAAAAGTTTGAGAACAACTGAACTAGAGAACATTGTGTTGGAGCAGATAGAGGGCGATGCCATCTGACCCTTAGCGTTTCGCGGGAACATGACATTGTACTGGCTACCGGCACTTATATGAGCGTATTATGGGCTGCCCTGTGAACTAGGGATGTACATTTTGGCAAATTATTTTAACCGAGGAACCGCCAGCATTAATGGGTTATTAACTGGTTAACCGATAAGCCATGAATCAAACAAGTGACCAAACAGGCACGACAAAGGTAAATACTGGCTGAAGCAAAACAGGCCAACATAACAGGTGTGCATATTTTGCCATAGTTATTAAAACAACATTTGAATGAACCACCACATTTTTCATTCTAATATTATAGCCCTATTAACCTACAAGGTAATAACTTTTGGCAGCTTAACAATGGAAGGATAAAAAACATAGCCTACCCATATATTGCTAATTATGTTTGTTTAGAAGAATCAACATATATAGATGGGCAGGTTTCAGTACATTATGCAGCTGGTAGATGGCAAGCCCTGGAACCCGCTCCGAAGGCACTGAAGGTCCCGCCGGTCATCGCCTCTCCCGAGAAACATAAGTGAAATTCAGGGCTGTAAACATATGCTCTTAGATGTAGAGGATTGTAGATAATTATTTTGGCACCAATTTGTATTCTTGCTTATAGTGTTACTAGTATTGGTCAAACAAATTGTTAATGCTGGTTAACCGGTTAACTGTCTACATGCCTACTGTAAGCACAATGATTGGCAGGCAGAAAGTCTTCTGATTGGCTAAACAAAGGATCTGACCGAATCTTTTCCCTCGCTGTTAATCAAGTCTAGGGCTGTTACAGAGACAGGTGTGATATTTCATGGCACCCATTTCAGTAATATCTGACTGGTAATAGGGATTTTTTTTCAGCATGTAATTTCATTTAAAAAAAAAAAAAATCACTTACTGCACTTTTAACTGTCTGGATGTGAGCTAAAGTGGTCTTTCAGATGTATCTTGAATATTGGCCAACATAATTTGATAGATGCAGTCTTTGTAAAACTTCATTTAAATTCTTAAAACAAAACTGATCCATTTGCGGTAAATGGGATCAGACAGAATACAGTATGTTTTTGTAGAGAGAGACATATCAGCCGCACTTATGAAACCATTACGAAAATTGCACTATGACATTTGTAGAGAACATCATGAATATCAGTCTGTTTTTAGAATTTTGATTGAAAGTTACACGTTCATGTTTCCAAGGTGATGAAGGGTGAGAAAGGCATCAATCCAGTAACAGTCACAGAGGGCCTCGGAGAAGAGCTCACAGATGACAGTTTCAGTAAGTGGAAACTCTTTCATACAGCTTGTATATGTGTCTTGAGAAATTCAAGATGTAAGAGACTATATAAGATTGCTCCAAACATCTTCAAGTTTCATCAGATCGAAAGTTAAAAGTAATGTTATTGAAACAGGTCATACACTGTTACCACTTCAGAGGGTTGCCATCATGATGTAATGTGAAGTGTTGTTACATTTTTGACATGCAGCCGGTCAGCTACCTGCTGGACTGATCACTGCAGATGGCCAGCAACAGAATGTGATGGTGTACACCACCTCATACCAACAGGTGAGCATGTACACAAACCCATGTTCTCCTACAGCAATATGTTACTGAAGATTCTTATTATATGAATGATAAAATAAGATGGTTCCAGTTGTAGAATGTATTGAATAGTTCAGTTATTTTTGGTATGGCAAACAAATGTATTTGTGCTCATTTAAAAAGAAAAATTAAAATGTTTTTCTGTCTCCTTTAGATACCTGGTGTTCAGCAGATACAGTTTTCATGACTGAAGAATAGGCAAGACTATGTCCAGTGACAGATTTAGAAGCTTAGAAATGTGCAGGTCAGTACTGGAAGACCAAGACATGCCTTGTAACAAGAGCAGGGATAAAAGTGCCTGTACATTTACTTAAGGGATGTCTTTGTAAATCATTCAGTTTTATATTCAGACAATTTGTTTAATTTGGTCTGTTGAAGGTCCATTTGGTGCAGGCCACACCAGATTAGGACTTTATTGTTTCAAAGTGCAGGTAGGGGCAGTGGACAGACAGGTAAACCAGATGGATAATTTGCATGGCTACAGTTAAGGGAATTCTGATTTGATGTCTGTTTGGAACATGTGTCTTAATTAATCTCATGTGAGTTGTCATGCTGAGTTTTGAATAAAATTTGTGATCTCTCTTTGTTTGAATTTTGTGCAACGATTTGCAAAACATGACAGTTGTTTATGGCATCTATATACATTTATTGAAAATATTCACAGGGAATTTTAACAAAAATTTTATAATCATAATAAAGGCTAATAAACATGTTCCAAAACAGATCTGAACAAATGTATGCCTTGAAAATAATATTTCCAAAAGAGAATTTACAGCAATATTTAAAAGTAAATTATAGCCTAATACTCAATAATATAGCACAGAAATGCTACTTTTAAGCAAAATGTTGTGAAAAATAGCAAAATAAAAAAATAACACTATTGGTTAACAATGTGGGGAAATAGAACGAATAAAATTATGAAATACATTAATAGATGATTATAAAAAAAATAGTGCAACTTAAAAACACCAGGAGGATGGAAAATGACAAACGTGTGTAAATATCATAGTTGTCTGCTCTAAGAAGATGCTAAAATGGCATTTAAAACTGTGTACACAAAAAGAAAAGGGTTACACATGGCATAATATATGTTGTAGATACTTAATATTAATTCTCTGTAATTTTCTAGGTTAATGAAATGGTAATGGAAGATAATCCAGAGACAGTGCTGTGAAAAAGTATTTTCCACATTCTGATTTCGTGTATCATACTAAATTGTTCAAAAATTCAAACATAAGCAATCTGAGTAAACATAAAATACAGTTTTTAAATGATGTTATTTAAGCAAAAAAAAGTTATCCAATACCAACTGGGCCTGTGTGAAAAATTATTTTCCCCGTAGTTACAAAATCCCCAAATCTATGAAACTGTATTCATAATGTGGTTCAGCTGGACTAGACCCACCCAGGCCTGATTACTGCAAGCCCTGTTCAATCAAATCAACACCTAAATAGAACTTTTTCAGCAGCATGAATTTGGCTAAAAGGTCTCACCCAGTAGCACAATATGACAAGGTTGAAACAAATTCCAGAAATTATGAGGAAAAAGGTAACTGAAATAAATCAGTCTGGGAAGGGTTACAAAACTATTTCAAAGGCTCTGGGACTCCAAAGAACCACAGTGAGAGCCATTATCTCCAAATGAAGAAAACTGACCCCCAAATATTTCATAGACAATTGGACAGTCGGTTAAAACTGGAAACTGTTATTCTTCGGTGTGGTCATTGTAGACGAACCTCACTGTCAGTTGAGTTTCAACCAGACAAGCTTGATGCCAGGTCACCATCCTCAGAAGGTAGGTAGCAGTATGTAACCTCACAGAACAGCGTTTTAAACACCCCAACATCAAGTGGCCACCCTTCCAAAATTCCTCCAAGTGCACAGCGACGACTCATCCAGGAAGTCACAAAAAAAACCAAGGACAACATCCAAGGAAATGCAGGCCGCTCTCATTAATAAAGGTCACTGTTCATGACTCCACTATCAGAAAGACACTGGGCAAAAATGCCATCCATGGATGTGTGGCGAGGCGAAAACCACTGCTAACCTAGAAGAATATTAAGGCTTGTCTGAATTTCACCAAACCACACCTCGATGATCCTCAACTTTTGGGAGAATGTTCTGTCGACTGATGAGTCGAAAGTGGAATTGTTTGGAAGATGGGTCCTGTCAAATCTGGCATAAATCAAACACAGAATTCCTCAAAATCACATCTACGGTCAAGCATGGTGGTCGTAGTGTGATGGTGTTGGAATGCTTTTCTAGGGTGACTTAATAATTGAGGCAAACATGAATTCTGCTCTCTACAACAAAATCCTAAAGGAGAACATCTAGTCATCAGTTCTTAAGTTGAAGCTCAAGCACAAGTGGATTATGCAGCAAGACAATGATCCAAAGCATTGAAGTCCACCTCTGAATGGCTCAAAAGCACCAAAAGTTTTGGAGTGGCCTAGTCAAAGACCTGACTTGAACTCGATTGAGATACTGTGGCAGGACCTTAAACGGGCAGTTCATGCTCAAAAAACCTACTTTTTTGAAAACTTGAAAACAAATTTAGTTTGAAAAATAAAAGAAATCAGGAAGGGTGCCAATACTTTTTCATAGCACTGTATAATCTCCAATGCACAGCTGCATAAACAATTATAGAGATGGTTTTAAAAAGCCCCTAGTAGATGTACTATTCTAGCTGTACTGTGTGAGTAAATGAAATGGATATATTACAAAGTATTTAAAATTAATGCACTTGGTATTTCATCCAAAATTTAGGATCGAAGTGTTCTATAAGCCCTTCTGTAAAAGGCTTGTAACAAGGCCAAATATGTTCCCAGAGGTGAATGCTCTGAAGGATATAATTAACTTAAGAGATTTCATCTTACTCATTCAGATTTACCCATAAAGGACAGACATTGCATATTCAACATGCATTATATACTAAGGCACAGGAAAGCGTATCCTGAAAATACACTATTCTATCCTAAGATATGTATTACATGCATTTTAAAAAGGGTGAGTTGCTCCGTTTGCACAAGGGTGTGGTCATATGTTACTCCCTAAAAATACGGATTTGGAAGGATATAAGACACATGTTGCTTTTTGGCTACAACAAGCCTCATTAAAAATATTATATTTTTGTTCAACAAAAAACTTTAGTTAAGTAAAGTGTACTGTGATCATTTATTATACAAAGACAGTAGGGGCATTGCTTTCTGAACATCTAAAGCTTACAGTATAAATGCTTAAACATTAAAAGACAAAGACATAAACACCATGTCCAAAGTGGACATGAGTTAACATCCGTTTCATCCATCAAGAGGGTTTGTATTCAAATATTAAAACAGAGCTGTCCTTAAAGCTGCTGGCTGACACATCAGGGTTGAGGGTTTATCTGCAGGTGGTGTCAGGATCTGCTGACTGAGAACTTGAGTCCTGCTGCATCACTGAGGATTTGCGTTTACTTGCATCTGAAGGACAACACATTCAGCTGTTAGGACTGTATTGATTGTTGCATTTTATATCTTTTACATTGTATGCATTGTAGATTTACTGCTGTTGTGTCAACAGTCACATCCACACAAATTTTTTTCTGTTTACGCATCTCATCCACGCTGGAATACTGTTGCATGCTCCAAAAACGGAGACTTTCGAAAACACTTTCTAATGCCGCATACTTTGGAAAATGATGACATTAGGAAACTGAAAGCAGATTAGCGTGGACTTTTGGCTTTTGCAGTACCTGAGCATAGTAACCAATCACAGACATGTGCGTGAATGCAGTAGTAAATCATGAGGTCAGTCATGAAACCCATAAGTTAAGATTTCAGACAATCATATAATTTCAACGGATGCACACCTTGTAGCCAGCGGATCTGAGTGGCTGGACCGTAGCCTTGCTCATTCTTCGCAGCGATGCGAAAGACGACAGCAGGCCGTGCCGAGCAGTCGATGTGCGCGTTGCTCAGCTGCGCTTCGCTGACTGTGCATGAAGTCTTGGTGCCGCGGTAGATTCGGATGAAGGCCAAATCGCCGGGTCGCTCTGTGTTGTTCCCTCGACTCTTCCTCACGGCCAAGTACATGGAATACTCCATGATCTTTCCAGACGGAGAGGTGGGAGGCTCCCAGGTGATGTGCACGGAGTCTTTATCCTGAGGAAGAAAAAAAACAAATCACAAGGTAGCATTTAAAAGCCTTGTTTAGTGAAATGTTATGTTTTCATCATTAACAAGAGGAACAGTACCTTGGTGATTTTGACAGCAGATGGTGCCCCAGGAAATCCAGGCTGACAGGTCTTAAACTCACTGACGGGGCTGAAGTCTCCCAGACCACAGCTGTTCAGTCCAGCCACCCTGAGCTTGTATGTGACCCCTGAAGCCAACTCCTGCTTCTCACGACCTTTGAAACTATGAGGACCCAAGAGCTTCCACTATAAAAGAGAAACGTACTGATAAAATATTCAACTAGTGACATGAGGATGCTACAATTTTAAGAATTGTTTTCAAAAGTTGACATTAGCTTTAACCTGACACGGCATATAAAAAGGCAGATGCTGTTTGCAACCAGATTTAAATACTAACATACAGTATGAGCATCATTGCAGTGAGTTTATTGTGTTTATGAATCCCACAGACACACTTCATTAACCCCTAAGCATAACCATAACCTTACCTAAGAAATAACCTTGCTTTTACTACAGAAACCATGTTTTCACTTGGGAATGAGTGTGATCGACAGACCTTGCCTCTGGATCAAACCCTTCTCTGCACTCCCCGAAATTCACTGTGACAAAATCACTACGATTAATTTGTATCTATTATTTTAAAAAGAGTAAGACAAAATTGTCGCTAGGACAACAGACCACATTCACACCTCACACCACTGCAGTGACAGCTATTGATTTGTTTGTCATATTTCTGTGGTTCCACCACACTAGTGGGGGGCAAATAGCTGCCCTGTGTGGCAGATGCTATTGGGGTGCAAATAAACACCTGTGCAATGACACTAAAACAATAGCTGAGCGTGGCATAACCATCGAAGACATACATCTAGCGCTTGTTTACATAGAAAAACAATGGTAAAAGAACACAGACGGGCAGAAAAAGGCCATTAAGGCGTCACAATTTACCTGTATTTGAAAAATCTGTTATGGCCCTTCACTTTTGGCCTTTCAAGTAGCTTTAAATCGTTTTTTGGTAAATGTACAATTCAAATTTGACCCCTAAATATTTCTTAGACAATTGGACGGTTAAAACTGGAAACTGTTATTCTTTGGTGTGGTCATTGTAGACAAACCTCACTGTCAGTTGAGTTTCCACCAGACAAGCTTGATGCCAGGTCACCATCCTCAGAAGGTAGGTAGTAGTATGTAACCTCACAGAACAGCGTTTTATACACCCCAACATCAAACCACACAGAGTCATTCTCATTCTGTAAAGGCAGACAGAGGAGATTTGTCAGTATGTTTTGGGAGTATTAAAAGTGAATGTTACAATTTAAGAAAGCACAGAAACACACCATACCTGTTGGGAAGGGATAGGAGAGGTGTTTCTTTCTGTAAATTAGAATATAAACAGTAAGAGAAAAGGAACAGAGTAACAAAATGCCAAAATGACATAACATCCATTTTCAATAGTCCCAATAGAACCAGTGTTTGTGTTGTAGTACCAGACTGTTTTGTAAGTGGGATTTTGGAAGCAGAGCTAGTTCCTCCTGTACTATTGTCCCCTGTTGATTGGTTGTCTGCCTCATCCTCACACGTTTCTTTAGGCCTCAAAAGGCTTTCCTGAAATGGGAGAAAGCTCATCTGAGAATGCCAATGTCCCATCAGAACACTGCAAAGCCCAAATTAGCTCCAACACAATCATATTGTTTTGGCTATTCGATCAGGAAAATTAATGGTAAACAATGCAGCATCCTGGTAAAAGATCTGATTGATGATCCAGATCAAAACTTGTTGGTGTAGTTCTCATTCTTTTTTAATATATTCTTGATACACTTTATCATGCTTGCTTTAGATATTTCACCCGTGATGAAGAGTCCTTCTCTCCTCCAACTTTGGCATCTACACTTCCAGTTTTATGAGATGGCTGGGAATCTGAAGAAATTATATAAATCACAATTTATGCATGTAAGTGAATATGAAACTTCTAACATCCGTGCTCTTTTTTTTACATTGTTAGGATTCATGCATTAAGGAAGGCATTTTAAATGGTAAATGCATTTAAAGTTATATTTTTTTCCCTTTGTAGTGACAGCTGTAAAACACACCTTTTTGTTTAGATTCCTTCCCGTGTCCTGGGTCTAGAGGGGTAGTTGGTGTTGACTGTGGTTCAATGGATGGGGAAGTAATGGGCTGCACTTGAAGCAAGTAAGAGTCAGCTGCAGGTAGGTGGCGCCAGGCAACATGCAGCATATTGATTGTGGATTTGACAAGGAACACCGCACCAGGGGTGGAAGGCCTCTCTAGACAAAAATAACAACACAAATACAATACTATAAATGATTAACATGTCCAACAGACATCCATTTACAAACATCATATCCATTGTCCTGTATCTCTCACCTGTTTCCAGGTACCAAAGATCTTTGTAGCACACCTGGTAGTTATTGAACTTTTTGTATCCATCTCGCCCACTCCAGATGTACAAACGAGTGCCGACAGTTGCCGCACAGTGCCCAGCTCTTGCTTTAGGCCAATGCGGGCTGCCTTCTTCCTCTTCAACTGACTGTACACCTGAATGACCCTGCTGATGTTCTTCTGGGGTTAGGTTGTGCCATGTCAGTGTGTCTAGAGTAAGCAAAACAAACCAAAAGCATTGATTGTTTTGAGCTTTCAACAATGTAAATTGAGAGGTTAGCAACACTACTACAAAAAGCTCCCCATCTAATGCTCAAAGACTTCAAGCACTTTGTACGGTCTACAAATAAGCATGCAAGGTCTGTAAAACAACGTGATGTTCTTGGTCATACCAAGGTTTAGCATGGAAAGAGAGTTGGTGCAGACCCATTTGACTTCATCAGAAGTGAGCGTGTCCTCTGACTCTACAACAGGAACCCAGCCTCCGAACACATATAACCTGCACAGAACAATGAGGATGAGTGAAATTGAGGAAAGGAGACAAAGGGAAAAACCATCACAAAACATCACGTTGACGAGGCCATTCCAACTGTTCTGAATCTAAATATTTTGCTTTGTCAAAAAATGCACATCATTTTAAGCATTTGAGAGAGGTATGGGAGATTATTGTAAATCTTTAATTTAATAGTGTAAAAAGTTTCTTCATTACTTGTTTCCTATCACATTGGAAGTGTGTAGACTCCTATGAATTGGGAACTGCCCTCTGGTTTGAGGTAATGACCAAGTCATAGTTTCTGAAAAAGAGAGAGCTGAGCTTTTTTTATTTGTATATTTGCTTATTACTTGTAAAAACCACCTTGTGTTTGTAGAAAGGCACTATATAAAATGAACGTATTATTATTACTGAACAACTGAACCAAATGAACACATATATTGACATACATGGTACATACTGCGCCATGATTCCAGCGAATATGAACAAGGACTTACCAATGTCTAGCTGCCACAAGTCATTCAGTCTATACCCACACATGCCCCCAAAAATGAAGAGCTTAGTGGCACTGCCACCCTTCCCACAGTACACCACAGAACTATGGGATTCCCTGGCAGATGGACCTCCACCTTTGGTTTCTGGAAAGTTCCAGCATTTGACTCCAGACTGAGCTTGCAGCTCCAATTCATAGAAGTCATCCAAATATCTGCAGAGTGATACCAATGTACAATATTCATGTGAGTAGGTATGTTTGAGTTGAATCTTACTTCTCAAACAAAAATCGGATTATTTGCATGTCGATATGCACACCGTGGTATATTGCCATTTGGGTCTTCACTGTCATTGGCCATCCCACCAAAGAGGTAGCACTTGTTGGCATGGAGAGTGAAGCTGTGACCAATCCGTGGACATGGAGGTGATGCGTTCCTCGGTGGCCGAGGCTTCAGTTTCTTCCACAGCCAGCGACTAGCCTGAGAAAAGAACAGAGAAGAACTTAGGGTCTACTCTAAATGTATACTACCATCATATACTACAACTGGCTGCTGTAATTATAATAAAGGTATACTTAATGAAAGAACTACTAATATTTCAGGGTTTACACTTAAGTTATAGTACAGAAGAACTTCTGAACAACTGAAGTTAAAGTTTGTGATATGTTAAATTGCATGACTCCACTGGAAGAACATTATGATGGCATAATGTGGCGGGAAGACAATGGTCTTCACCTGCAATTCATAGAGACTGTTGGTATATTGGCCAAATTCAACCATGCCTCCAAACACAAGGATCCGTGTGCCTTCACAGGCAAAGCCATGAGCAGCACATCCAGGTGGGATATCCCCTCTTACTGCTGGCTGAAACCACTGCTTGGACGCTGAAATGCAAAGATCAAACAAATATCAGCACAGATTTTGGTCTTTCCACGTGATCTACAATTAAACTGTTATTGAAAACACAACTGAATATTTTCAAGTAATATTATACAATATTTATGTACACTACCAGTGAAAAGTTTGTACATGCTTGACTTATTTATTTTTCTCATTACTTTAAAATAATTTGCTAATGTTAAAAAAAATTACACATCCTGAAATGCTTAAACTTATTTTTGTAGGCAAAAATCATCCTAGGTGAATACCACATTAATGCAAAAATCATCCTAGGTGAATACCACATTAATGCAAAAATCATCCTAGGTGAATACCACATTAATGCAAAAAATCATCCTAGGATAATACCACATTAATGCAAAAAATCATCCTAGGATAATACCACATTAATGCAAAATTTATCCTAGGTGAATACCACATTAATGCAAAATTTATCCTAAGATAATACCACATTAATGCAAAAATCATCCTAGGTGAATATCACATTAATGCAAAAATCATTCTAGGATAATACCACATTAATGCAAAAATCATCCTAGGTGAATACCACATTAATGCAAAAATCATCCTAGGTGAATACCACATTAATGCAAAGGGTGGCTACTGTTTTTATTTGTTTGACAATTCGGTCACTACATTATTCCCATACTTCCATTTGTGTTATTTCATAGTTTTGATGACTTTACTATTATAAATATGGAAAGTAGAAATAATAAATAATAAGTAGGGGTGTCCAAACTTTGAACTGGAAGTGTAATATTGAAATATGAGTATACTGTATATGCATAGGAAGCGAAGTTGTATGACATTTCTAACTAACTGAATGTACTTTCACCAGTAATATGGTATTGCTGGGAACTATTTTCCAAGTCTACAGTCTGCAATGCATGATCTACACTGATCATTAGGCTTAAAGCATCGACTAAGATGTTTTAGACAATATAGTATCTATCTAGAGTCCTACCACTGTTATAAACATGCAGGTTGGTCGCTATTCCCTCGTTTCCACCTCCAAACAATACCACCAACTCTCGGATGGCGATTGCCCGATGCCCGTGCCTCGCCCTGGGAACACGTCCATGGTAAGACCTCACCCTTTTCCATAAAGGACTTTTATTCACCATAATGGGTTATCTGTACTTTTTCTTTCATATAAGCTTGATATTGTACATTTACTCTGCAGTAAAGGCGGACATCATGCATGCAGTTTTAAGCACTTCCCCGTGCGTGAAAATACGTCTATGATTGGTACAACATCTGTCACGTGATCAGACAGCGCCGCACTCTTGACCAATCAGCGCCGTAGGCTGGTATATTACAATAAATAAGCCCCGAGGACAGTAAAATTAAATAATTGAAAATTATGATACATTAATGCGTCCTGGAAACAGTTAAACACAGCCATTTAATATGCATATATACTATATATATTATGAAAAAATATATTTTCTTTCGTAATACAGTAAGAGAGTCATGGAGACTGTAAAAAAAAAAAATGCAATTTCAGTACATTTAAAATTATTCAATCCAATTAATGCATATGATAAATTACAAAGTTATAATATTTTAATACAGTATGTGAGGCATGGATAAAATTCATGTAAATCAGTCATTACATTATGTACGTTTATGTCAATTATTTTAGGCTTTTTTGCTGAGGTTATTCTGGTAAACAGTTCTGTCTAGATATTTTACAGCTCATAAAGCAATATATAAGTAATATAAAAGTACTGCCCGTGACCAGGTGCATTTTAAATGGTAACATCTTTGGTGAAACCTAGAGGTCAGCAAAAGTCTATGAGGGCTTTGCTATTTCATAAGCATAGCAAATGAGGAATTACTATATAGACATACCACAAACGCTAGACATCATAATGGGTTTAAAGAAAGCTAGATTTACTCCCAAAAAACAATGTACTTTTTTGATGAAACCAGTAGACATTTTGCCCTAGGAATATCTGACTGTGGAGATAAGGGCTTGCGTGATTAGTTTTGTCCTGGTACAAGAATTCTCTCTCATCTACATTGTCCATGTCTGAACTGCATTTGTTCTGTGTGTGTGTGTCTGTAAGTGTGTGTGCTGCCCAAATGGTCTTCTCTCAGGCATGCAGGTGCATATGTGCAAGAACACATTTGACCTTTTAAAGGCTGTTTTACATGTAAAAGGCATTTACTTGGTTGCGGTATTGCGTAATGTGCAAGTCAAAGCATCAATTCCATGACTTGTTTTCTTTAAAGTTTTTTTTTTTAAATAAGAAATGTTGAGCACCTTATTTCTACGATGCCTTGAGCTATGTGAACATTGGATCTTAATGAGTTTAAAGTGGCATTGACTGATCCAATATGGTTTGGCTCTCATATGAGGATTCCTGCTGTGCTTCTAATTAATAATAATATTGAAGAAGAACTATAATGTTCCTGCACTAATGGTGCATAAAAATACCACTTATTTTGAAATATTGAAAGAGAGATAACCAGCTATCTGCCTATCCTTTTATAACAGTACTTTGTTTTTTGAATAAAATAAGAGAGTTAGAGGAGGTATAGTGAGAATAACTATTACTTTGGAAGTATGTTATGTGCCATGCTTTTTTAACTTATCAGAATCAGAATGAGCTTTATTGCAATGTATGCTTACACACACACACACACACACACACACATACACTCACACATACACGCATGTTGTGTTTCCATGTTTTATGGGGACTTTCCGTAGACATAATGGTTTTTATACTGTACAAACTATATATTCTATCCCCTAAACCTATCACAACCCCTAAACCTAAATCTATCCCTCACAGAAAACTTTCTGCATTTTTACATTTTCAAAAAAAATAATTTAGTATGATTTATAAGCTGTTTTCCTCATGGAGACTGACAAAATGTCCCCACAAGGTCAAAAAGTTCAAGTTTTACTATCCTCATGGGGACATTCGGTCCCCACAAAGTGATAAACACACACACACACACACACACACACACACACACGTACCCGCGCGCACACACACACATACAAAGGAATTTGTCATGGTGATAGAAGCTTTCAGTGCAAAGAGAATGCATATATATATATATATATGTAAACATTGAAATAAGAATAAAAAATCAGATGAATCAGATGAATATGAGGTGATCCTGCTAAAAAATAAATGAATAAAAATACATAACATATGCTGGTCTTCCATTTAAGATGGTCTTCCAGCCCGGCCAAGCTGTTGTTCAGTTGGTTTAGCTGCTCAAAACCCCTCTAAAAGTCCAGCCTCACCAGGCAGGCAGACCACTGAACCAGTTAAGTGCTGTTTTCCCCCCAGCAGAACAGAGACATTAATAAAGGCACTGACCAGAGGAGGAATATTCCTGTATATACTCAGAATGGTGGGAGGTAAGGACGATTGGGGGACTGTGGAAAAATAAACAAAGGGCCGCTATCTGGTGATGATGCTTATTTCAAAGAAGGAAGAATGATTTTGTTTGTGGGTGGTTGCTGGAGAGTGAAAGAATTGGAGTGACAATGGTGGAAGAGGTTGGAAGAGGTTTCAACATTGCTTACACTGGAGAACTGTGAGGACAGGAAGTGATGTGGAAGTGTAGATATAGTCAATATATTTCATAGTGTAAATTAAAAGAAGTGGGAAAAATAGCAGAGAAAGAATGAGTGGAATGATGTTGAGTATTAAGAGTAGGTGACAGACGGAGAGGTGAAGGAGATGCAGACAGATGAAGACACAAGGAGTGACGTGGATTGTGTTTGATATGCTAAGTTGCATTTGTTTTCATCTTCTTGTCATTGCGTTTGGCGGGTAGCCATCTAATCCTCGCTCTGCATGATGAAAGTGCTTCTATTTTAAATTCTCCCCATCAACAACAAGCCAAAGTTCCTGTATGAAACAATGCACTTTCCTTCCGGGCAACCTTGCAAAATAATTAAACAAATTGTGTAAGTTAAGAGCCAAGCTACAGAACAACAGTGAATGCACATAAATTGTTCTAAAAATTAGTAAAGTTCTTATTTAATAATCTGATATCCTTCTCTTTGTAGTGCGGCTTTAAAGCAAGATCCCAACCTTTGACAAAGTTCAAGTATGAAAAAAGATTCAAGCTTTGAATACTTGTTTGATGAAAGTCACATTGTCTAGTTTACCTGAACTTACCTGACCTCTCTTTGTCTTTCAAGGGCATATGAGTACAAGTACACCGTGAACCCAATCATGCCAAACAGTGTGGACCACTGACAGAGAAAAGACTATATATACAATAATGTGTACCATAGTACATCCGAGAAATAATGTGTGTGTGGTACGCGTGTGTATGTACTTAGTGTTAGTTTGGGGAAAAAATTGTCCCCAAAAGTGAGCTAAATCACAAAACCTTCCTTTGGGGTCATTCAGGGATGTCCTCAATTGGAAAATTGGTTGAAATAAATTGAAATAAAGTATTTTTTCTTTTATGGGTAGAGTTGATGTGTAGTGTAGTGTTTAGAAACAAAAGATGTCCTGGTGTGTCCCCATTTAGACAAGTGTGTTTGTGTACAGATTTGGTTATGCATGTACTTGTTAGGACCAAATATGGAAAATGTCCTCACAAATATAGTGAGACATGTCAAAAAATGACTTATGAGGATATTTGAAGTGGTCCTCAGTATTAAGGACTCATAAATCGTCCAAATCAGGTTTTGCTTTAAATCTGCTGCTATCAATCTGCTAAATCTGTGTGTTTGAAGAGAGGGTAATCAATGAAACACTTGGTCTTATGTCATGTCACACTGGTGTGGTCTGCAGATTATGGTGGATGACTCTTGGGTCTAGAGCCTTGATCTAATTTGGAAAGTCACACAAGGGCTTAATAGGGAGACATATGGAGGGAACCTCCAGTCTTTGTATATTTTTAGCATTTTTTTCAACTCTGACAAGACTATATATACAGTAATGTGTACCATAGTACAATTCATGTGCATTTGTGTGTTTGTTCACAGCGCTAAGGACCAACTGGCGGAGCTAGGGGGTGGCCACCCCTTTGGCCACCCCACTCGCAATTGTTGTTGTAGTCATTTTTTTGGTCATTTTTTGGCATAATTATTTTAGAAGTGAAATCATCTTTGTAATTTAACATGTGAGCACACCAAGGTGTGTGCAACCACATGACACCCTAGCAACTGTGTAATTATGCCCTGGCAACCACTCAGAACACCCTAGCACTGTAGTGGTGAGTTTTGCACAGGCAAATCTCCTGCATTTTCTTCAGAACATGTACTGTAAAATCTAGTTTTCTCTATTTCCCATGTACATTTAGATTTCAGAAGGGACGGTATATAAGGAACATACTTTCACAAATGTTATTTCTTCTTTTCTAATCGTGATTTTTTTTTCTCTACCTCCCAGACATACACAAATCAATGTTTTTTGTTGAGTTATGTAGTGTAACTAAGTGGTAAGGGACCTCTTTGTCTGATACAGTACCTGTGCCTGACTGTGTATCTCATTGGGATGACTTTGTCCTGGTCCCTTGTTATGTAACTCAGAATAAAGACACTGCTCGGTCAAGTGGAAATTACTCCCACAGTTCACCAGAGCTATGATAAGATAATTACGTTTATATTCCATCCCCTATGATCTCGGTGTCATTCCTAATAATGAAATATGCCTGAATCTGAAGGAGAACTGTCAATCAATAAGCATTTGTCCAAGTTTATTTTTGAGGCTTTGTGTTACAGAAATTACTAGATCATCGAAGGATTAAATGGATAATTCACCCAAAAAAATAAAATAATTTGTCATCATTTACTCACCCTTATGTTGTTCCAAACCTGCTTGACTTTCTTTCTTATGTGGAGCACAAACGAAGACTAGGCAGAATATTGGGGATTGACAGATTACTGAACATCCTGCCTGTAACATCTGCTTGTTTCTATTTTACATATGGAAGAATGTCAGATGGATTTCCAACAACATGAGAGTGAGTAAATTAATTTTCATTTTTGGGCAAATTAAACCTATAAGATGCTAACCAATGAAGTGAGACCTTGCTGATATGCTGATATTGGTTTGGCACTCGTAGTTGAGCAAAGTGAACATGTATCTACAGATATTGTTGTAAGTCACACACGTATACTCACAAAACAACATCAAACAGCAATATTTTATTTCCTCTGTAAAGGTATATTTTTATATTTACATGCTTTCTTTTGAATTATTCTCTTTACATGTTTTTGTTTTCTCAGGACACAACAAAATATACTCATGTAGCGAGGTTAGTGGGTTTTATACCAGACACTCTTTTTCACTTTGTTTTGCTCAGTTTAATGTTTGGTATGATCAACACAAGAGAGAACTAAATACCAGAACATTCTCAAATTTTGTTCAGTCTGGACTAACACTGACACACACATACACACACGAAATGTATATTTTTACTCCCACGCAATTAAAAAGAGATTCATGTTATTGGTGTAAACAAATAAGACACATGTCAGCCTATAAATGAGGCTGAAATTCTCATCAATGTAAGATGCTACTAAAATAAACCTGAAGTCACAGACTTTAGCCATAAAGAAAAGTGCAAAGGAAACATTTTTAAAATAAATGGATCATTTATAAGAATGCACATATTATAATATTATTTACATAATAAAAATATTATATGTATACTTCTATACTACTATATATACTGCATACACACACACATATATATATATATAGTGCACGGTATATACAGTATATATACAGTATATATGGAGTATATATTTATATATATATAGAGATATAATGTTAGTTTATAGGTATTTATAGGGCATCTGTTTAAGGTCTATACAGAACCATCAGTAATGCAGCCTGCACATGCACCTCTCAGATTATGATCTCTTCCACTGACCATGGATGTCCAATATTTTGTAGTTTAGATTAAAGCAGAAAATAGGCAGACTCAACTGAACTGCTGTGCTGTATACATAGCCATACTTGTCCCTGTTGTAAATAAATCTGATACAATAATATTACAACATATAACATTACAGTTTATTTAATTGTCTCTTTATTTATTTCCCCCCTGCCTTGCTCCTAGGACTCCATAGGCATGCATTGACTTGATTTGCGGGAGCAGTCCAGGGGAATACACTGACTGGATTTGCGGGAATAGTCTGGCCCTATAGACTGACTCGACTTTCGGGAGTTGCACGGGTCTTTCCAAGAGTCAAAGCCATCTTTGGTCATTCGGGTGCCGGTCAGCTTGTTCAGAAGGGTGTTCCTCCTAATGCTGCTGTCTGAGTCCTCTTTCCGGAACATGTTTCTGGGTTTGTTGCAACAAGGAAAACAGCGTAGGAAGTCGTAGAGGAGGTGGCCACTGAAGAGCATATATATCCACGGGTTACAGCAGCTGTTGAGACTTGCCAGCAGGGCTGAGAGGGTCACAGCTGCATTTTCAGAATCTGAATGAGAGAAGGATGGAGGACTTAGTGGTTAAAGATCTGGGCTGGTAACTGAAAGGTTGCAGGTTCAAACCATGTTGTAAAAAAAGGCCACCCTTCAGAAATGGACTCTTCCAAACTCCCCCGCCTCTGTTCGTGATTTGGACTGTTCCAAAACTTACCATGGGGAGTTGGAAAAGAAGATGGTACGGATAAAGGATGTGTAGATGTGCTTATTAATAGTGAATAATAGTTAAATTAGTCAGAAGTGTTGCCAGCTAAGGAATTTGTGGATTATATGTGTGCGTGCAACTTAATTAACCACACACAATAAATAATCACCCTGGTGTGAGACTTAATGTTCTAACCGGACATCCTGTAACCGTTCAATTACTCCGAACCAGAGTTAGAATCAAAAGTGAACAGCAGTTTTTACACATGTAGAGGGTGAACCATTAACTATCCTCATTGTGCTGCTGAGTAAAACACAAGGTTGCTCCAGAGGGATTTTCCTTGTAATATTTGGACTGTAAGTCACTTTGTATGAAAAGCATCAGCCAAATTAACAATTAGAATGAGTTTTGGGAAAATAAGAATCAAGATAAGTTATCAAAGGGGCAGGACCGAATAGACAGGCCACATTATTGAAAGTTGAATTAGCATGACTAATGTCATATTAAATGTACAGATATGTGCACATCTTCCCATGCGTAATTCCCATCACTTGGTTCCCAAGTGCAAATCACGGCATCAAAAAATAGCATCTACCCGGACTCAATTATTTCACAACATCTGTTTCAAATATGAATATAATGAGAGTGGATTGGATTAGGAGAGGTCTATTATATCTGAACTTTAATGCTTATTTGATACTTTTGCACACTATGAATACACACAGTTCGTCTGTAGTTCAGAGCAGATGACTGCGGGTTTGAAGAGCATTTTATGGAGTTTAAACAGTAACAGATCAATAACTCTTCAGAATTATGAACTTTTACAAAAATAATTTTCAAGGGGCACAAGTGCGTCTCCAGGTTGGAAGATGAGCATTATGTAATATATAATGTACAATGTTACAATTATATAAGATAATAATGAAAATAGTTATCAAGTAAGACATATTTGATTTATTTTCTTGTTTGATCAGGATTTATTATTATTATTATTATTATTATTATTATTATTATTATTGCAATGGAATGAACAACATGCACTGTTGGTTATCTGCAATGCATAACTTAAATGAGCCATTAATAACCTATATAATTCTTAAAATAAATGCTGTTTGTGTAACTTAGTCAATTCAGCAATGCTAAATTATATCTTTGGCTTGAATCAAACCTGTTATTTTAGATGTGGTCATGAAGCACAGGCACATGCAGAGGGGGGGCTCTAGGGGCTTGAGCCCCTGCCCTTTTGCTGAGGTGTCCCTCTGACAGAGCAGTGTTCCAGGTTTGTGCAAATGCCACCCAAAATGAAATGACTTTTTTAAGTTTTATAAAAGTATGTAGGGATGTAAAAATGCATCAACATTATGCTGAAACTTTGATTACAGAGTATAAAAGACTTTATTGATATTGGCTCAATAATTCATAACAACAGTATTATATTTCTTTTTTTAAATTATAGACCAAATCTCCCTGTAGTCCATTAATAAAAAGAATATTTGTAAAAGATTTTGAATCTTCTTACAGTTGTGCAATTTTCTGTTCAACACAATGCATTTCTTGTCCACAATTACATTTTTGAACCGGTGAATGTAACCTAAACTCAAGGTGTTTTTTTTTTTGTTTTTTTTTTCCTGTATAGTCAACTTATCCCAATATTTATATTTTCGTCTTTAGCATATTTTGGAAAATAATTAATATGGATACAAAATCATTTAATCGAGTTTTATGCCTAATTAGGATATTAATTGATACATTAACAGGCTTACCTACTCCATTGATAAAAAGTGTTATTAATTTCTTTAGTTAAGCTTTAAAAGTAAAACAAATTAAATAATAATAAAAAAATCACTATAGCATAAAATACATTGGGTCGCGCATGTGCACCCCCCAAACCCCTTCTAAAAGGTTTAGAGCTCCTGCCCCTCATAATAATTTTTTTTAATTTTTTTTAAATTTTTTTTTTTTATTGTAGGCTACTTAGTATGCAATTATAGATTTTTGGAAGTACACTTTGTTAGTATTAGTTTACGATTGTAATTAAATTTACATACAATATACCCACATGTGGCAACTTACCGTCCCAGGAGAAGTTCTCATCCCAGACTGACCACATCTGCACAATGAAGAACGGCGCCCAGCACACAATATAGGCCAAAACAATCACGAACGTCATTTTCACCGTTCTCAGTTTGGCTCTCGATATGATGGTGACGCTACTGACAGACGCCTTTCCGATCATCCCGTTATTAGTGTTGTGCGGCGAGCCTCTCTTAGTCTTGCACTTGACGTTCTTCCAGATACTGTGGCATATGAACCCGTAGCAGATCATTAGGATGATGACCGGGATGAGAAAGATACCCACTGTGATCCACGTGATGTAGGCGCGTATGCCCCACGGCTCGATGAAGTGCCCCCAGCAATCATATACATCCGAGCCGTTCTGGATCTCGCTCAGGGAGAAGATGAAGTATTGAGGGGTGCTGAGCAACAGGCTGCACAGCCAAGTGGACCCGATCATGATGTACGCGCGCTGCGTGGGCTGCTGTAGTGTCTTCAGCGGGTGGCATATGGCGATGTAGCGGTCCAGTGTCATCATCACCATCATATAGGTGGATGCGAACATCCCCAGGACTTGGAGATGCTTAACAATCCGGCAAAGGAAGTCAGGTCCGTAAAATCTGAAGGTGATCTCCCAGCACAGCTGCGGCAGGACCTGAAAGAAAGCCACCACCAGGTCCGCGAGGCTCAGATGCTTGATGAACAGGTGCATGCGCGAACTCTTCTTCTTGGTGTTGTGCATGGCCAGCAGCACGCTCAGGTTACCGATCACGGCCACGAGAAAAGTGACGCTCAAAACCGTGATCTCCATTTTGGCCACTTCTTCGTTCCGGCCAAATGGATCAGTGTAGTTGATTGCCGTGCTTTGGTTCGTAATTTTGCCCATGGTTGGATCGCGCGCGAGGTTAGGAAACACGGTGATATTCTCACGCGTAAAGTTGCGCGCGTTTTCCCGATGCTGGAGCATCAGGTATGCGGAGAGGCGCATGTTCTCCTGGGCTTCATTGCGCGCACGGTCGCTCATGCGTAAAAGACAACAGAGAGAGAGAGGATCCCGACAGATTCCCCTGCGTCTCAAACACCACGCTCAAATCGGAGAACACCGACGCGCTCAAGGATCCGAGAGACAGATCAGACTCTGGTACTCCACGTAACTGTGCCACTGCCACATTGTTTTGGTGATCGCCCTGTGTTCATAAAGATTGCCTGACAAATGTGGCATTCCTTAAATCCAGCCCCCAACAGAGGGGCTGAGGCCCCCCCCCCCCTCTCTCTCTTTCTCTCTCTTGTAGATTTCATGCCAATGACCATGATAAACAACTGGGCAGGCTGCTACTAAAAAAATGTCCCTTGACTTTTTGGCCCAGAGCAGCCCCCCAAACCCAGCCAGCAACACCACACTGGCCAGGGGCGTTGCTAGACATATAGCTCTACTGGGGCACAGGCCCCCCCATTACTTATATCACTTTTTGTTTTCTTTCTTGAAAGCCTGCTGCGTGCAAGAAGTGTGCAACACAATGCACTATACAAACTTCCCTTGCTTAACCCACTATTCCTACACTGCAGCAAGTACTGGGAAAGGTAAACATGTAGAGATATTAATCTTTATGAAAATATTTATATAGTATCTTCAACATACTGTACGTGAACATTCTCAACATGCTTTACGGCATAAAATGAATACACTGTATATGCGAATAACAAAACCGGAGAAAACTTTCTGGCACGTTTGCATTCTTCTATATTACACATTACACATCAGGAAAACCTCTGTCAATAAGTCTATGGAATTATATTATCCAATGTCTCAGGATGAGAAGAGAGTTGGTCGCTAGGCATAGTTAGTAGCTAAACTGGCTGAGTTCGGCTCTTAACTTGCGAAACTACTGAGCTATCTCTAACTTTATAAATGCAGAAGTGTCGTTGAATTATTAACTTGCTAGCTAACATAATTGGTGTAAGTTTAAACTGACGTTTGAAAACCATTAAGTTTACTTGCAACAACATCTCAAAACTAGGTCATTAGTACTCAGCAGCCATAGTTACTGCCAACTGTTTATGTAGTGTCCTAAACTAGCACTAGCGAATTAAATGATTCATTTCATATCCAAAAGATTGATTCGTTGTTATCATACACAATCAAAGACAGTACTACAGAACACAAAAACGTGCTTCTTTTCTCTGCCATTCCAGAGACTTGACAGAGGTTTTCCTGAGACTTGATGCTTTTTCATCTGAAGTCTGAAACCTGACTCTGAAGGCTGAGGATGTAGTTTATCAAGTCTTACCTCCCTCAAACTCATCTCTGCTTTCCTGTCCCTGCTTGATCCAAAGAATTTTCTGATGTCCATCTACAGGAGCCAATAATGTTTATGTCAAAATAAGATCATCAGTATTATTTAGAAACGTACTTTAGTTTCATCAAGTTTTAATAGCCTACCTCAATCCTGACTCGCGTGCCGACACCTGGTAGAGTTGCACCAGCTGTGCGTAAATTCACACTAAGGGCTCACTATTTAGTTTGTAAATAAGTCGGTGCTTAATTTGGTTGCACCACCTGTTCTTAAGTCAAGACTTAACTAGTAGGTCATAAACTCTCCATAATAAAGTAACGTGTAGCCGAACCCGTAGTAAATTTGTACACAGAAGTGTTAAAAAGCCGTGAATTTCAGTTTGATCTTGCTATATATTAACTGTATCTAAAATAAATAAGGGGTGATAAATAAATGCTAATACAACAGCCTGTAAAAATAGACATTTATTAATTTTAATATCTTATATACTTTGTATATGTTGACACTTGACACCGGACGACGCACACTGATAACTGCACCATTTGAACGGTTTCATGCTGAAGTGCCGCTTAAAATGAAGGGTTTTTATCTCTCTCTTGTAAATGTAAACGAGTGTAAATGCCAATATCATCATATTTGTCAAAATGATTGATGACTATCATGCAAAACACGAGCACATTGATGTCAATAAAGTAGTCTGCTTTTTATTTCCAACCATTACTCCTGGTCAGACGCTTCCGTACATATTTAATATATACGGTTACGTTCAACCTAAGTTTAATGGTGCAATGCTCAAATATTTAGAAGTGCGTAAGTTGTGACTTAGTGCCCATTTATGCCACAACTAGGCTAAATTGTAATGTATAACTGGTGCAACCGGCCCCTGGACTTGTGTGTGTTGCTACGGTGGCTTCGGTTATAGCAAGCGCACAGGTGTGCGCTGCATGAACATGGATTTCTGCGCGCATGCATCAGATTTGTGTTTTCGGATAAACTGCGTTGCTTTTACAAGCTTTGATTGTGTGGGTTACTATGTTGCATTTAGATAGATCCATTTATTTTTTCCAGGATTATCAATCAAAACGAATGCACTGACAAATAAA
This sequence comes from Moxostoma hubbsi, assembly GCA_032164185.1. Classification (NCBI taxonomy): domain Eukaryota; kingdom Metazoa; phylum Chordata; class Actinopteri; order Cypriniformes; family Catostomidae; genus Moxostoma; species Moxostoma hubbsi. Next base: position 7,321,444 of record JAVLUX010000043.1, read on the forward strand.
GCAAATTGTTAAAGCTCAAACTTGAGAATTTACTGGGGCACAGCAGATTTATCCTGGGGTACGTGCCCCAGTAAAAGGGGTCTATTGACGCCCCTGACCCTGACACACACACACACACACACACACACACACACACACACACATATATATTACTATATATCACACACACACACACACACACACATATATATATATATATTTATATCACACACACACACATATACATATATATATGTGTGTGTGTGTGTGTGTGTGTGTGTGTGTGTGTTTGTGTGATATAAATATATATGTGTGTGTGTGTGTGTGTGTGTGTGTTTGTATATATATATATATACACATGTATATATCACACACACACACACACACACACACACACACACACACACACACACACACACACACACACACACACACACATGACACATTAGACCTATGTTAAACCTATGTTAAAACTTTCTGGCACCAGGCATAAAATAGACACTGTTTAAATGTCACTGTGTAATTTAAGCTTGTAGTAATTTGGATTTGAATTAAGCAGCACCCTGATGCTTAACCCAGTTTTGTAATTCACAAGGTCTTTTTAAGTGACAGCTGACCATTACATCTCGCCTAAGTCTGTTTGTGTGTCTGAGAGAATGTGCATTAGTGCGTATGTTTCCTCAGTCTAGTACATTAGAAAAAATAGCTTTTATGGTCTTTCATTATTTATTTATTTGGTTTGCCTTTATCATATAGTTTGTTTTCGACTTGAAGCCAGCATTAGAATACTTATACTCTAAAATGCATTCTGATTCGGTGTGCAATTAATTCAAATGCATAGGCATAATTGCATTTGCATTTCATGAATGGTCTCTGAAAGGAAGTCTATTATGCAATCAAATTTCATACTGTACTGATCTATATTATTATTTCAGATGCAAAGCCAGCATCTGTTTATGAAAAATAAAGACGATGAGCTGATAAAGATCTTCAAGCCGATCTTGCAGTAACACTGTCACTGATGTCAGAACAGCTCCCCTAAACAGTGCTGTTAATGAGGAACAGGTGTGCCTCATTACCCATGATTCAAACAGCTACATAAAACAGAAGACCCTGCTTATGCTCATGAAAGCAGATTGCTTGAAGAGGCACAACGGAGTTTAAGAACTCCTAATGTGCTAATGCCAAAACTTTACTACATTTTTTTTAATTATCTGTAGGATTCAAATAAATGACTTGGAAGTTGTTGTTTTTTTTATTTTCACATGTGAAAAAAAATCCTGAAATGCTTCTTTATTATTTATTTATTTATTTTCTTCCCAATTTGGAATGCCCAATTCCCAATGTGCTCTAGGTAGTGTAGTGACTCGCCTCAATCCGGGTGGTGGAGGATGATTCTCAGTTGCCTCCGCATCTGAGGCTGTCAATCCACGCTATCTTATCATGTGGCTTGTTGAGTGCGTTGCCGCGGAGACATAGCGTGTGTGTGGGGGCTTCACGCTATTCTCCATGGCATCCACGCACAACTCACCACGCGTCCCACCGAGAGCGAGAACCACATTATGGTGATCATGAGGAGGTTACTTCATGTGACTGTACCCTCCCTAGCAACCGTGCCAATTTGGTTGCTTGGGAGACCTGGCTGGAGTCACTTAGCACCAGGGACGCCAAATTGATGCACTATGCAGAGTTCCAGGTGGTATGAGCGTGAAGCGATCGTCTGACTAAGGGGGGGAGATGAGTGCGAAGCGATCATCTGTGTTCCGCAGCTGCTTTCGGGTCCTTGAATAACGTATAATGTGCGAGTAAGGGCAGCCGGTAGACTTTCTGTTGCCTTCCTAGGATATGATGTGTGCGCAGAGGGGTGGTAGTCAGCATCAATACTCCCTGAGCTACCCAGGCCCCCTGAAATGCTGCTTGTCTTTTTCCTTGTCTGTAGAACACTGTTGCGGAGGCAGAGTGAGGTGAAACACTTGGGCAAAAGCAATGATAAATTACTGGGAGCGATTGTGACAAGGTGGAGTAACAGGAGAGAATCTGCTTTATCACGTAGCCTGGTAAGTGTGTTCAGAGTGCTTTAAGGAGTGTGGTGATGATACAAGTGTGACACATGTCAGGCGGCCAAATTTAGGTGGTTTCTGAGAAGACCGTTCACCTGTCTTGATCACCGATATCCCTTTTGCCCATTCTCCTTGAGGAGCCTCCACTGCAGACAAGTGTTATTGATAATTCTGTCTGCCTCATCCATGTGACTACAATCACCATTTGGTGTACACATGAAGTTCACCCTCACAAAAGGCATTTTTCTGAGAGAAGGCCAAACCATTTACTGTCTAGATAACAAGTGCAAGGCTGTGTAATCATGGAACGAGGGTGCTCAATTGGCTTTCCTGCAGTCCTGCCTGTCTCTAATTGAGAATGAGCGGAGCATTATGTAGCGCAAAATATGTCAACAAAGGCCCTGTGCAATTGTGCAGCTGAAGACCTGCTGAAGGGATGAATGGTGGAAAATTCTGCTTACTAAACTTAAACATGTGCCTTCAGTTCCCAAACGCTTAAGTTTTCTTGGAAGAAATGGTTATATTAAACAGTGGTAAGCACTCAACTGTCCCAACTTTTTTTTTGAGTGTGTTGCAATTAACCAATTTCCAATCTGCATGTGTGTGTGTGCGTGTGCGTGTATGGATATATACATTTACTTTGTTTTTATTGAGCATTTTCCATACTGTCCCAACATTTTGTAACTGGGATTGCACTTTTTTTTTTCTTTTTTTACCATGAAAGAACCTAAAGGTATAAAGTAAAAGACATAAAGATGTGTGTATAAAGGAGGGAACGAGAGCAAACACGTTTGTGCAAGTGAGTTCTGGAAAAAAAATATGACTTCTGTCATTTTTCCGAGTTTTAGAATTTGTTTTAATGCCCAATTTATATGCATAAAGTTTCAGGCTACACAAATTCAGCTTCTGGTGTTAGAGTTTTTCATGTCAAGCTCAACTGAAGCCTGCAGAGCAGTAAATAAAAATGTAAGGTTATGAAATATTTTGTGTATTACAGCAGTAACTGGAGAAGTACATTTCTTTAGGCATATGAGCCCTTTAGGGTCAAATAAAGCTATTTGTTTGCATTCCTTTTTTCTTCTTCATTATTTTCCATGGTCATAGAATATCAGTCTTTCATCAGGCAAAGCAGGCTAATATTTCTCAAAAATAATATTTTGCCCATGGAAATTGATGCAATCTGTGTGTTGGTCTGAGAGCAGGTCTGTTGTTGTCTATAAGCCCATTAAAATAAGTATTATTTGTTAAAGACAAACGTGCTTTAATGTTTCAAGTTCCTGCACTGTGTGTGTGAATGATTACTGCAGTGTGAATGGCCATAGTTATCCATTTAGTGTTCTTATATAAATCTAAATCAGATCTCTGATTATGGTGCTATTTTAACTAATCAGCTGGAAATTATGCTGATGACTGTGTTAAAGGGATAGTTCACCCAAAAATGAAAATTCTCACATTATTTACTCTAGACAAATAGAAAAAATCTTCACTCAGCAGGTCCTTAATATGCAAGTGAATGTCGATTTCTCTTTTGAAGCTCCAAAAATCACAAACGTCATCGATATGACTCCAGCGGTTAAATTAATGTCTTAATGATACGATTTCTTTTGGTGGAAAAAAACCCATCTTATTTAAAGTCGGCATGAAATGGAAGATGCGACGACTTCCATATTGTGACGTATTTTCGAGTGAAACAGCTTATCGAACAAGACAAAAAATTTAGGGTGAGGATTTGAGTTTATCCATTGGTTGTGGATTGGATTGTAAAAAATTGGGGCGTTTCATAGCGGAACGGAGGCAGATGTGAATACGAGTTTGCAGTGGACACACACACCCACCACCGAGCCGGTTGTCGATTAAATTTGAAGCAGCGATCTCAACACATTTATTACCAAACTGACAACATAAACGCACGAGCACGGTCTTTGCTTAAGAAGAGGCTGTAGCTGCTGATAAAGTGTGAATAAAAGAACCCTATTTTAAAGTTCTGAATCTCAATACACTAAATGCTGTGCATCCCAAGATAACTGCATTCAAATATATACATAAACTCCAGAGGCATCTGAAGTGTTCCGGTGCATTTCTTAGTGATTACCTCAGAAATTCAGGTGTGAAATATCTCGAGCACTACCTTGAATTCACCATCATATACCTTTTTCACACCAAACCAAAATCAACCAAGCTACTGTACAGCGTTCCTCCTCACTTGTAAACCGCGCTGCTCCTCCAGCTGTGACGCACAATGTGTCAGTTCTCGTGTGTCTCACGTGCTAAAGTGCTTACATCACACGCACACACCGCTGCAGAATGGAAGCATGATTTAGAGTATAAAAAATGACTTAAATATTTATCTTTTCACACCAAAAATGATCGTGTCGCTTTAGAAGACATTCATTTAACAGCTGGTGTTGTATGGATGAAGTTTATGCTGACTATCTGTGATTTTTGGACCTTCAAAGAGAAATCTCCATTCACTTCCATTATAAGGACCTTCTGAGCTAAGATTTATTCTATTTTTCTTCAAATGTGTTCTCTCAAAGAAAGAAAGTCATACACACCTGGGATATCATGAGGGTGAGTGAATCATGAGAGAAATTCAAATTTTTGGGTGAACTGTACCTTTAAAAGCAGACCAGATGTCAACAGTACAACGTCAAGAAAGAAAGAAAGGAATCTGGCTGTTGTTCAGATGTCAGAGTTGGTTGCCTAAGCAGTTGTCAGTGAAGATGCTGTGGAAACATTACAGATTTTGTGTTATCTGAGGTACCAGAGTAGATCCACAATGTTCAGGGTCCTTTTATCCCCCATCATTTGTTTGTTGAAGAAAGTAAAACAGCATATAGAGAGACTGATTCTGGACTCAAGAAGCTGCTTTTAAAGAGTGGATGTTATTTTTTTGTTGGCCAACAACAGATAGATGTTAAGAGGGTTCCTTGATATCACATACATTTAATTAAATCTCAGGTTGTTTGAAGATCGACATATGCTGTAGGTCTCATTAAAAAAAGGATAAGGGAAACAGAGGATAAAGGAGCAAGAAAGTAGTGTGAGTGCTTATTTGGCAATTTGTTCTCTACAGGAGTAGTTATTAAGAGAAACGTTAAAAGGAATAGTCTAAAAATGAAAACTCTATGATCATTTATTTATAAATGATATGTACAATTTATATATATATATATATATATATAAACCCATATGACTGACTGGCTTATGGGGAGCACAAAAGGAGAAATTGTAAGAATGCTCACATTGTTAGCAGGGGCTGTAAAGCTCCAAACAGCAAATATACCAAAATAAGTACCATAAGAGTAGTCTATATGACTTATGCACTATATTCCAAGTCTTCTGAAGCCACATAATAGTTTTACTTGAGGAAGGGACTGAAATTTAAATCCTTATGTACTGAAAATAAATTTGGATTTGTATGAAAATTGCAACGCACTAAATTTGAATATGCTCAGGCGCAAATGTCATTTGACAGCTATGGCAGAGGGCAAGAATTTCAAGAATAATTGTAATGTAAATTAGTGTCTTTGATTGTTCCATACTGTTTTAGTGAATAGAAAGCACTTCAATATTCTATATGAATAGACTACATTTAAATCATCAAGATGCAGCACTGTTTTAGTAGTAAATATGCATGCTTAAACTAGGTTTTTGAGCTAAAATACTATGCGCAAAATTGTCGAAACTGTTTAGTTTTTGGGGAATCTACCACAAATGGTTCAGGAGAAAGTATTTTAGCAATGGAAAGTTACATCACCTTTAAGATCTCAGTTCAGCTGCAGTGAAATTGTGTTAGTTTTGAGTTTGTCAGTTTGCCTTTGTGTTTTCTTATCACATTTTTAGTACTATGGATTTGCAAACTCCATCACAAAAGGGCCACATCTGCGGTTCGTAAACATCATGAAACCTTGACATGAACAAGTGCCTTGTCGTTCGTGATTTGAGTGTAAAAGCGTTTGTGTTTCTCTGAAGGTTGGCAATCCAGCGCAGCTGATAAGCTTGCAAAGCACACTCTTATGTCCATGCACTCAGCCCTGCAGTCATGGGTTCAGAGAACGCAAACTGTTTGCTCTGAGTGTGTGATTAGCATAGCAAATGAAGTTGAGAGGATTCTGAACATACAACAAAGCAGCAGCTCTTTGTTAAGCAACAAGACTCAGAGGTGAAGACACAAAGAATGTTAGTATGTAAGTATATGAATAGAGGGAATACATTGGAGTGAGACCAGATATGTGTTAGAGGATGTCTAGTCTATGATGGTGTCTATTCTCTGACTAAAGTCTATTGTCATGTGTGCCCATGACTAACTTGGATTTAATGTCAGACTCATGCATGTTATTGTTCTCTGAGACCAGCTTTTTTTCTGATTATCTTATTGTTTCATTCCATTCCACCCTTTTTGGTCTGTAACGCACACTTCAGATATGTCAAATGCATGTATTGGGACTGACAGGAGCACTGAACCTGAAATGGTAGGCCCTTTTTTGGTGGTCAGAAAGACTGGACTCTGGATCGGAACATTTTTGTGTAATCCACCAGGGAACTAAGAGCAAAGACTACTGATAAAGAGGTACTAATTTTCATAGCAACCGCAACACACAACACACACTTGTACACTTGGTTTCCGTTAATGAGTTTTCCAAGAACAGTTTTTTTTTTTTGGGGAGGTAAGAGATTCTTATCAGCTTTACTTATAGAGACAGACATTTAGCATAGCCTTTTACAAGAGACAGTCTGTGAGTTAAATTGTGCGTGTGCGCTCATAATTTTGTTAAAATTTTTTTTTTAATTCTGTCATTATTTCCTCACCCTAATATTGTTAAACCTGCATGACTTTCGCTCTTCCATGGAACATAGAAAGACATTTATGATAAAGTCACTAGAGTAGTATCACTCACTCAACCTCAAGCTATTTTTAAAGAATTGAAACTGTGTGTGTGTGTGTGTGTGTGTGTGTGTGTGTGTGTGTGTGTGTGCGCGCGCACGCGTGCATGCACTCTTGTGTTTGTGTGTGTGCATGCGTGCATGGATGTTTGTGAGTGTGTGTGCGTGTATGTGTGTGTGTGTGTCTGTGTGTGCGTGTCTGTATGTGACATGGTTTGAAAGACGCTTCCCTCATTGTGAGTGAATGTCCATTAGCATTTTCATTGCTTAATGTGAAACCAAATGTAGCTTTACTTGGGAGAAAAGAAACTCTCTGGCTGATGTTGAAGTGCACTTGAAATGTTGACTCAAGTGTATTTTGGTGTCAATCATTTCAGCTGAAAAACATTGAAAATATTTTTTACTACAAATTGGAAAATCTATTGTACAAAAAGCATTGCTTGTGAAAATTAAAACATGACGTTAGACCAGTGTCAGAAATAACATTGTATTTGCTTCATAAAGAGGCAACCATTGCTCCCTTGATTTGATTTCCAGGGGCATTTTTTAAATGTTTATGAGAGCATAATTGAATCAGTTCATTAACATAAGCTCTCCATATGAATACCATCAAATTAAAATCATTTTCAATGTGCCCCTCCTTTTCTTTCAAAAAAAGTGAGGCACTTTGTACAATGAAAGTGAATTTGGCCAATCCTTCAATGTTAAAATGCTCACTGTTTCAAAAGTAAAGCCCAAAAATGTAAACAATACGATTTTGATCAAATGATGTACTACTATTTTCTGTGTAAAGTTATATCCAATTTTGATAACTTTGTTGCTATGACAACATTACACTGTAAACCCTGTCAGTAAGTTGACCTTCTTTAGAAAAAATCGGATTAATCCCAGAACTTTTTCAGATGTTTTTATGAATAAAAAACAGAAAAGTTCATTACAGGGGCATTTTTTGTGCCCACATTTTGAATTTCAGGGGCATTCACTTTTGGTGTCATTTTTGCCATTAGCTCCTCTTAATTTCTGACTCTGCCTAAGATGTTAATAACCTACGAATGTACGTCCCTCTCAGCCTCATTTTTACATGCATCAATATAAATTTGTCATAAGAAATATTTGTCATATTCTCCAGTTTTATAGAGAGCTCTATTATCAGAGTTCTGTATTAAAATTTATTCTATTCACTCCAGACAAGTAAATTATAATAAGCTAGTCCTTAAGATGTTGTTTCAATAGTCACATACCAGAATATACGGAGGGGGGGATTACTTGCATTTTGGTCTCATGCTGCCTTTAAGCCCTCCTGGGTAGTTCCTTCTAATGGATTTGGAGTTGTAATTACGATGTGGCGTGTTCAAGTGATTTTGGCTGGTATGAAAGAAATCCATTTGGCAATTTCATATTTCTTTCTCCCAGAGCCCAGCTCTCAGACATTAAGGCATGTCAATTAAATAATCATGCTGGAAGTGTAATCATGCTGTACCTGTTATCAAGTCACAAACACTGTTGTAAAAATGTGATGCTCACAGTATAGTGCTGCCAACGTGCACTGTGGCATGAATAACATATGCTGTTGATGTTATACATAATTTACAAAGTCTCACCTTTTCTATTGATTACAGACTTACACGCACATGTACACTATACACGGTATATGCTATTAAACATGCATATATTTTTCTCCACATGAGGGCACTTAAAATAGCTACAACCCTTCTATGCATTCACATGTTAAATCACTATACAATATAAATGTAAAATACGTGACCTAGCTTTAATAGCAGTACACCTCTAGACACTTCAACTCTCTCAATGCACCAACTGACCTCCATATGTCTATTTATGCGGCAATTTATCCAACGAGAGCCACGTGTCAGAGAAATGTGCCAGTCTTCTATGCTGCTATTCTGCCTTCAGGACACGTTTGAATGAATATATCTACGAGACGAGAGCATGTGCAACCGCAGCGTTGTAATTATCAGTTGGACTCTCAGGATTTTTTTTAAGCCCTGACTTTCCGAGTTGAATTTCAGTTAAAGAATCATGACAGAAGCTAATTGGTTTGGGTCATAATTGAGATTTACTTGTGAACGTTGACTGTATAATTTATTTAGTATAGATTTTGAGTACTGTTAATGAAGCATAGTGCTACAGTTTGCCAGAAAATACTTCTCATTTGCAATATTTGTCAATATTTGTTTTATAATAAATGGTTGATAAATAAATGTAATTCTACAAATTGTTTGTCAGTCAGTGTAAAAGAGAGAAAGAAATATTATATTGCTCAATGAATCCATTATATTTCTGACATAATCACTTGAACACCTTACATCGTATGACTTCCAAACTCACATGCTTGAATGCGGCAATATTTGACAAACACAGGAAATGCGTCGGTTTCCATACTGATTTTAGATCTGTGTCAAACTGTCAACACCTGTGTGACCAACTCTGTTTTTTATCTTTGAAGAGCTGATGGATTGCACTGCCAAACAAATAACAGTTTATGATTAATTCATTCATGTGCTGCATAGCCAACACACTCTCATGGCGAAATTGTCAGGATTCGTACGATTTTTCTACTTTTGGCTAATTCGTATGATTTCGTGCGACTGCACTCGTTTGAATTCCTACGACTTTCAGTACAGCCAATAACGTCGCTGGACATCGTTTCCATCTAATACGCGACAATTTCTTGCTTCTGTCACACACAACAGCTTCCTATCATGTTAACACACTCTACTGATTGGTTAGGTCTTGATAAGGGGTTTGGGTAAGGTCATAATATTAATAGGTATTTCCTTAACACTTTGTGCGCGGAACTCACACTTACTTCAGCATTACACATCCGGGAATTTGCATGTGATGAAGTCCACGGATTTTAAGCGAACAACATTGTGCGAGACCTTATGAAATGGCCAACTCGTAAATGATGTAGGACTTTTCATGAGATTGGGTTGGCATAGCGTTGGTTCTCATCCAAATGTGGTCATTCCGTGAATGTGTTCAAATGTAGGATTTTCTGTACACTTTCTGTGGCATCTGCACTGCATCAAAAATTATGGAAAACAAAGCGATGAGTTTCAAATTAGGCTTCATTTTAATCTAATTTGAATTAGGTCAATCTTCCCAGCACTCCACAAGAATGAAACATTACTTATGAATACAGAAGCAGCGAGAGATGTTTTAGATACTTTGAAAGGACCTTGAATTGAATTTCAGAGTTGCCCTTTCCTATGAATCAGCAGGGATCTTTTCTGTTTAGTCATTCACCCTAATTACTCTAATTAGACCCCTGTAGACATAGACCTAGAGCACTGTATAATCTAACACAGTGACTGGCCAATTCTTTCAATGGACTCTGAGCATTTATTGTGAATTATTTACAGCTAAGTATTTTAATTATATTAGTATTTTTCAATTAGTATACTCTGTATTTTCAAGGGTTAGAGCTAAATGGACAATACACAATATTTTTTGTAACAAAAAAAACAACAGTTATGGGATGTCCTCAATAAAGTGGAACAGACTGGTTCCCGAAGTAAAAATCTCATTCATTTTTTCCATATTGGGAATTGATTATTACCGATAATTTATAAATCTTTAAAGACAGTCCAACGGTGATTTCTGAGTTTGTTGATTGATGGTATTTGATTTCTTTGAAGCCAGTAGTCTGTGTTATTTCAACAAAAAACTAATTAAACAAATTTAAATAAAAATGTGTTTAATAGCTAAATTCGTGGTGAAGAACTTGATTACCCATGATTCGGAGATGGAATATCCACCAATCACAAAATGGCAGCAGAAGAGTCTAGAAGCACCGGTCCACAACCTTGACGCAATCAAGTTGTTCTCACTACACTCTCAAACTACTTTTACTGTTTATATGTTCTGTATATATCTGAATATTTTGCAATATACTTTAAATACACTGATTCTATAAATAGTTTTATATATACAGGGTTGGGGAGTAATGGAATGCATGTAATGGGATTATGGATTTAAAAAACAAAATATATGTATTCCACTACAGTTACAATTTAAATCATTGGTAATTAGAAACAGTTACATTCAAAAAGTATTTTGATAACTGAAGAGATTACTTTGCATTTTATTATCATTTAATATTTAGTCCTTTCAGATAGAAAACATTTATATATATAAATGATGTGATCCAAAGTGCATTTGAACAGTGGTGAAACACTTTCTTATGATGTTTCATTCATACGAGCAGACAGAGAAGTACATTTGAAGTAAATTTGGAGCAGAAGAAATAGAAATAAACCTTGTGTAAATTGTCAGCTTTATGCTAAGATAAAATGCTATTTCTAGCCATTTTACGTGCACATGTTACCAGACACGATCATATTAGAAAATTCATGTTGGATCCTAATTTCTTTTTCTAGTAAGATTTTGATACTAGGACAAAAATCGTATTCTTGATAATAAGTTTTGTACTGTTTTCCTTTAAAAAATATCTAAAAATCCTTCAAACAAGATCAATTTGATTTTTTTTTTATTTTAGAAACAACACTGCATAAGATATTTAGGTTTTTCAGAGAATGTATTTTTAGCATGTGTATTTTGTCTTACTGCACTGGCAGAGTTTTTGTCAAAACAAGTGAAAAAATCTACCAGAAAATGTACCAGATCTACCAGAAGAAGTAATCCAAAGTATTTAGAATACATTACTGACCTTGAGTAATCGAAATAAATATGTTACAAATGACTTTTTACAGTATGTAATCTGTAGTGGAATACATTTCAAAAGTAACCTGCCCAACCCTCTATATGCAGTATTGTTCAGTGTTTTTCATCGTTTACGTCTTTTGTCTAATTTTCAAAAACTGTTTTGCTTGTGATTCACCTCAGAGCTGAATGGTTTCAAATCCCTATGGAAATAAATGAATGGGAAAAACACTTTCAGAACCAAGACAAAAACTAAATAAAGACACTGTTGCAATTTATTGGGAGTTGTATATCTATATACAGCAAATACAGTGTTTTTTTGTTTGTTTGTTTAATCCTAAAAATTCTAATTATGGTTAGTCTATATTCATAATAATTAGCTTATTTAAAGAAACTGAGATCTACAGTTTGTTCCTGTTAAGATAGCAGATAAATCTATGTGTGGATATGTACAATATAGGGAAAAAATAGACAAACAGATGAGAAAATGAAGAGTAGGGAAAAGAAAAACTTTTGCATCCAGGCCAAAGATGTACAGATGAACAGATTAGAGAGTTTGATCAAAGTTCTGGGCTCCTTTCTCCTTTTTACACCCGAAGGGAAAGATTATTGCTGCTGTTAGACTTTAGTGTGTTATGAAGGGAAGAGTTTGTTACAATCCTGACTAATCAGAGACATAGTTGTTAAAAACTTGCTTGACTTGAGATGAAGGTTTCGATGAAATACTGCAAAAATATGCAAAGCTAAAATCTCAGTCCCAGGGAAAATAATTAAAAATATATTAATAATTCTATTTGTGCTCAGTATAGTATGTGTGCATCTGTTAAAGGAAATTTCACCCACAAAATGAAGATTCTGTCATCATTTATTCACCTTCATGTTGTTCCAAGCCTGTATGACCTTCTTTTTTCTGTGTAGAACAAATATAGTTTATAATGATTATTAATAGTTTTGGTTGATATGAGTGTGAAGCGAACTCCTGTGTTCCACAACTGCTTTCGGGTCCTTGAATAACATATAACGTGCGAGTAAGGGCAGCTGGTGAACTTTCTGGTGCCCTCCTAGGTTAAGTTGGTGCCCTACGCAGACTGCGTAATCTCTTTATAGGGTGCGGCAGTACTGAGCATACTATCTTTCGACTTACTGCCCAGTATATTCATTATATTGCCTACTATTTAAAAACAAAATGGTAAATGAAATAGTACGCATTATGCAAGAATAAACATTTCGAATTATGCTACATTGATGTTTCTGGACCTCACATGAATGCAGGTGGCATCCAGATATCATCTAGGAAATACATTTCTATTTCAATTGTGTTTAATTATGTTGTATGTTAAAAGGTTTTCCATAGTGAAAATCGTGGTTGCAATTACTTCCGAATTATTTTCCGAATTATTTCCGAATTATTTTCAGTTTATCTCATGGTATCAGGCTTTTCTGCTTTCAAAAGGCCGCCATCCAAGCCCATCTCAGAGATTTTTATAATGCTCTATCTCTCTGTCTGACACACACGTTGTCTTAAAACCTGTATCTGCAAAAAAGTGTCACAGTGTCTGTTGCATTCCACTAATTCACTTGATGACCCACTGATAGTGGCTTCCGTTCATGACCTGTTTGTCAATTTCTTTAAAACTCTGTCAAAGCCTGAAACTTGATAAGAACAATATGAGAAGCAACTTTTAACAAGAAAACATCTCTGGGGGAAAAAAAGCAGCCATGTACTATTTTAGGTGGGGGAAAGAAAAATATTTCAGTGTTAAAGTGAAATGACCTTCACTTCAGTTGAAGTGTTTTGTGCATAGTTTTTTTTTGGACAGTCTGGCTATGGAGTGGTCAAGACAACAGCAAAAGCTCTATATTGATTGTATAGCCAAATTCTAATCCATTTTGAACTAGTTCTCCTGATTCCCATCACAGATCGATCTGAAACTATGGATCCAAACCTCGATAATCTGTCAATCGGTACAAACCATGCCTGTCCTTACTTAATCTTGTGTGAAAATTGTTTTACATTTTGGTCACTAAATCATGTGTTTGTATATGGACAATCTGGGATGAGTCATGTGGTCAGGGAGTTGGGATACAACGTTGAGTCCTTCATGTCCTGCCCCATGTTTAGCTGCTTATTACGGCCAATCATCTACAATAAGTGGAGAACACACATAATCAGCCACACTCACACTGCTTTTTTGTTTTTCTGTCATAGTGGAGGCTCTCCTTAGACTTATATTGTTGCTAACTGAATATATTTTCTATCTGTTAGCCCTACCCATACCTCTATACCTAACCCTCACAGAAACCTTGCATATTACATAGTTCATAGTTCACCCAAAAATGGAATTTCTGTCATCATACTCACCCTGATGTTGTTTCAAGCCTATATTACTTTTTCCTTGTAGGTCCTGGAACAACATTTTCATCAAGCAGTCAAATTTATGGAAAGGGTAGGGTTAGAGTTAGGCTCAAGGCTGGGGATAGGGTCTTGTTACAGTACACCATTCAACCATTATCAACCATTTATTTCTCTTAGATTTTAGGGATAGGTTACGCTTAGAGTGAAAGGTAGGGGTGAGGTCAGGACTTTGGAATGCTGTCCAAAGGACAACAAAAGATGTTGATCCGAGAGTCATCGTGAGGTCCAGCCTCATGTGAGAATGTGGGAATGTATGTATCAAAAATCTGTTGATGTGGGAAACTGCAAAGGAAGTCAAAGCATAAATGTGGGACAGAAGGAAAACGAGGAAGATAAAAAGAAAGAGGAGAGTGTCAAGAGAGATAGACAGATGGGGGAAAGAGTAATGTTTGAAATTGGATGCCATTAGGGTTTGATTTGGGGCTTTGGGGGATAAAAGTCAGCTGGCCAGGGAGTAAGGGTCTCACACACATGCATTCATCACCGACTCAGTAGGGAGTTACAACAGAGGCCATAACATGCTTATCCCTTGACTATGTCTTATTATCAAAGCATGTGGTCTTTGGAGAAAAGCTCTACGGCCACTACTGTTCACACTGGCATAAAATGAAGAGTGAAACCAGATCAGAATGAGTGTGAAATATGCAGCTCAGATGTAAGCAGATGTTATCTGCCCAGAGCTTTTCATTCAATCGATGTTTGAGCGTTTCAATCCTCCAAAAGCCTACAGAAGCTTTACTGTAGATGTATGTGTATTTGAGTTAAAAGTGTGAGAATTAGGTTAAGACCGTTTGAAATTGCAGGCTTACAAAGGTAGGTTCTTTATTAATCAATGTCTAATTGAGTCTACTCTGACTATATTACAGAAGGTGATTCTATGAAACTAGGTTGACAATATTATATTGTATATTAATACAGCAAAATATAGTATATAGTGTAGTTTGCACTGCAAAAGTCTTGTGAAAACATTGAAGACAAACTTCGATCCAAGAGCCTCTGCGATGGCAAGGTAACAATGGTGTGGATGTGCTTTTTCCATGAGAATGACCCATGGTCCCACTATTTCCCATCCTGTTTCATTGTCTCCACTATTAATATTTTAATACTACTTATATTAATTAATACAAATTTATATAAACGTTGATTTCCTTTGGCGAGTTGAGAGAGGTTTGAATTGGGTAAAATTAACCTTGGTTTTTCTAAAGTAATGTTTTATTAACCATGTTTTTTTTTCATAGTTTTAATAGAATTTACCATGGTTTAACTACAGCAATATGTTTTGAATATAGTAACCATGTTTCATTTTGTGGCTACCATGATTTAACTACAAATACCATGGTGATACTCTGGTTACAGTAGTAGTTTGTTTGTGTGTGGAAAGAATGAGAGAAAAACGTAATGTTTAGTGGTCTGGCACTATAGATCCATTAATTACCTCTGATTTTAGTCTAACAAACACTCAAGAAAGTCTCTTGATGAACCAGCCTTATAAGTCTCTATTATGCAGCGCTCTCTCTCTCTCTCTCTCTCTCTCTCTCTCTCTCTCTCTCTCTCTCTCTCTCTCTCTCTCGTATGGGAAGATTTCATGCATAGCCAGTTTATTTTTAAAGTGGTCCATAAGTAAGGCAGTGTAGTGGAGATAAACTGAGGTCTAATGTGTGTGTTCCACATGCTGACACAAAGGTTTATTGAATAATGAAATAAACAGACTTTGTTGCTGTCTTCACTTTCAAACTGATTTTGAGTGTGAATACCAATATGTTAGAAAAGTATATTTATTCAAAACCATTTCTCAAGTCAATGGCCTTTATCAATCAACAGTCACATGTCAGAAGCAGAGTGAGGAAGGAAACTCAACATCTTTGTTGCTCTTTTAAGAAATGTTGAAAGAAACTAAAAGTTAAGTCAAGTCAAATTTATTTGGATAGCCAACAGGCATTGTTTCAAAGCAGCTGTGCATGAACTTATGCTATAACAGAAAGTTAATCAATATAATGCCAATATTAGATATTTATGCTTAGAACTATTAGTTAGTAAATTATTTTGTATGAACTATATGTTTTACTGTTAAAGTCCTTGAAGTCATCCCGAATTAACTGAAGAAATCCACATAGATGCACTGTCCTAATGCACTGTCCTATGCAGGCTAGTGTTAGCGGTTAATTCATTTTCTATAAAGTTCTTTCTTTTTAAGAGTGTGTTGTCCCTACTTTGACCAAGTTGATATAAATATCATTCAGTGAGGAGCATCGCAGTCCGGCTGGAAGCTAATGGCAGGCAATTTTGGTGAGCGCCATCCTGAGCCCATGCTTCAGACACTGGCTCATGAAGAATCTCATGTCTTTGAGTTTGCATCAGTTCATCCTCTGTGGGTCTTAGTTGACCGAAATAAAGTCTGGCTGGCACATGCTTCAGTTGGACATCATCACTCAGCGACACAGTGGGAGTCGGGCATCAGTCTCTGGTAACCTCGGGATATAATCCCAAGGTTTAGACAGGGAAAGAAATAGATTCAAATTAGTGTAGACCCCATTTACTTTAAAGCAGGGTTAAAGAATAAGAGAAGTGTTTTCGGTAAAGACTAATGGTTTTTACAACTAAGTTATTGTAGTTATTGGTGACCTCTGTTGCAGCATTCCACTGTGTCTGTTTTCAAGATGCATCAGAGCTGTGAAAGGAGATTTCTTAAGATATGTTTATAACATGCTGCTTTTAGTTTATATCATGAGAACTGATCCCATGGCACAGTTTATGATTATTTATATTTGTAAAACACAAAATCCCCTTAAGGCCTATTTTTCAGTTTATTAAACACTCTATATATAGCCATATAACTTAAATCCATTATGTTCTAATGCATCTATTCACATGAGAATGCTATAGGAGCAAGATATTGTAAAGAAGACTGTGTACTGTATACTTTTTGTGTGCACGTGTTTGTGTGTGGGCTTTTATGCTCTTTTAATAGGCGTTTAGCAGGATTGGTGGTCTTTTTTGTCGACGCGCTCATCAAGCTTGAGGAATCAGTGATTCCCACTCTGATCCCCATTTTATTACACAAGCTTTACATTCAGAGATGCACTGAGACCAGCACTTAACTCAGATTACCACCTTGTTTTTATGCTTCCTCTTAACCTCACCTTCTCTCTCATTCTCTCCCATCAACTCACCAACCTCGAAATGATATATGAGGGCAAGTTTGTGATCTCGACCATGTGTTTTAGAAGCTAGTGTGTCTGTGTTTTAAAGAGTCTGTCCTGTATTTCTATCTGTCAGTTGGTTGATGGTCATTTGCGACTTTATGTGTCTTGACATACTAGTTTGGGGACAAAATTGTCCTCAAAAGTGAGCTAGATCTGACAAAATATTCAAGGAAGTCCTCTATTGCAAAATTGGTTCCTAAAAGTACAGTAAAGTAGTTGTTGACAGATATGGGGTTTTTAAATGACTGAAGCCATTATCTATAAAGCAGTGTGGCAGATGGCTGATATAATACTGCTATTTATTATATGGCCCTTTGGAATACTCTATTCTGATTGGTCAAATGCACCATATGACGGTCTGATTTCTATGAGTAACAACTGCACATCCGGGCATTAAGACGTATTAGACCGCTCATTCGGTTATTGCGAGTCATTTTTCCTGCTTCTCAAAAAACTGTGCGATCTCCACAAATGGGCAAATAAATTAATTTCAGCTTAAACCAATGTTTCATGTTGATTTATTCATTTCATTTGGCAAGTAGTCTTAAGTAGTAATAAGATGCTTAATGAACAGTCAGACTATTAGCCTATTTACTAAATAAACACCATTAGAACTCTGATGCAACCAGAGGTGGATTTCAGCTGATCAGTGGTTTACTACTTCTCATATAATTGCATAATTTCAATGCAAATCAATCTTTTATATCCAGTAATTTATTTATTTGGTTAGTAACCATGTAATAAGCGGGATAATGTACAGTCAGCCAGTTGTTATAGCAAATAAACCCAGACGCAAAGCGTCGCTTACATAAGCAATACAATCTGATGAAATTTGCTGCAATTAAATGAGCATTTATTTCACACAATACAGTATTTAATATTAAACATAATAAAATGAATTCCCATTTTTATCGTCCAACAACAATTGCTATTGGTAGATTTTGAAATTGACATAAAAAGGAACAGCCAATTTATCAGCCTTGCCAATATTGATCTATTGGTAAAAAAATAAAGCATTTTTTAATTTGGGTAATAGTTAATCAACAGTTATTATATTTAGCTTCATAGAAAAACAACAGAGGTCTATGCTATGTTCCCATTTAGACAGCTAAGTAAACGTGTGTGTGTGTGTGTAGCTCTGTCAATGTCCTTTAGCCTAGAGCTGATCTCTGATTATTGCTTCCTCTCTCACTGGGCAGGAACAGCAGGGCTGTGACCAGACTCCCAAACACAACATCTCACACGCTCCATGACATACTTGTAGACGTGTAGCTGATCCCATATATCTGCCCTACTTCCACAGTCACACGCACACAGACCAAAACGAGTTATATGGAGGGGACTTTTTCACTGCTCATGAACTGATCAAATCCTTCTTTAAGTGAATGAGGGATTTTGTCAGAAAGGTTTTCCTCTTCATTCATTCATTCTTAAAAAATAAATGTTCTTTGATCTTTGTGTTTCAGCTGATTTATTCTTTTCAAGAATCGTTTTCCCCCGATAAGTTTAAAAGAAAAACTGTATTCTTAATCAGTATATTTGTCTTGTTTTCCTGTAAACATATCTAAACATTTTTAAAACTAGAGAAGTTTACCCGAGAAGCAAAGTTGTATAAAATATGGGTTAAGATTTGCTTTTAAATAATATTTCTTGAATATAAGTGTCATTTTTCTTGTCCCATTGGCCTACTGTATATTTGTCTTCCATTCACATGTGTGGACCATTGGCACATTTTACACTTGCTTAAAGCACAAACATCAGTAAATGTATTATGGTTTTTGCTTAAAGGATTAGTTCACTGAAAAATTATAATTCTCTCATCATTTACTCACCCACGTGTCATCTCAGGTGTGTTTGACTTTCTTACTTCAGCAGAACACATTTGATGAAAAATATCTCAACTCAGGTGGTTCTTAAAATGCAAGTGGATGGTGATCAGACCTTTGAAGCTAACATGCCAATGGGAATACGTCACACGAGAGACCTCGTGAACTTCACCCTCTTGTGAACCCGCATACCGCTGCTGACCAGAAGCGATGACTTACAGATAAAACGTATAAACATTTTTATATTTTTCACACCAAAAGTGATCATGTTACTTTAGAACACATTAATTTAACCACTGGAGACATATGGATGATATATATGCTGACTGTCTGTGATTTGGAGCTTCAAAGGTCTGATCACCATCTATTTGAATTTTAAGGACCTACTGAGCTGAGATATTTTTCTGCTGAAGAAAGAAATGGTACACAAATTTGAATGGAATACAAATGGCAATAATAATAAATACTTACATTCTTTGAAAATATACTGAATATGTTCCACAAGTGTTGTTTGTGAAATTCTTATTGTCCTGGTGCACATTAAGGTAAATGTATTTGGGGTGCTGTTCATAGTGGAGGGGCTCAGGCACAGGACTGGTCTTGAGCTCTGAGATCCCCCCAAAAACATGAGGTTATAACAGGAAAGAGAAAGACCATTTTGAAATAAAAAAAATGGTGGAGATGGGGAGTTGGAGGGATGCCGGCAGAATCGTCGCTGATGCGAGAGAAGCAGCCACCGATGTTTCCTTAGGAATGATTGGCAGGCCTAGATGAACAAGGTCCTCCCAAACTTATGTTTGGAAATTATTGTATCATTATGTAATTTTGATTCTCAGGTAAATATATCTTGTGTTAAACATGTTTCAACATTTAAATTTAGTTTCTTACATAGGGCTCTTCGGTTAGCTTCATGGTTCTTTGGAGATTCAGAAAGTACTTCATATTATGGCTTTTGGCTTTCTTTAAAGCACCAGAACTTTGATGGTTTTCTAAAGATCTAAAGAGTAATACGTTTTGTGGATCTTCAAAAAGTTCTCATGACATCAGGCTAGAAAACAGTTTTCAACCTTTTTATGTAATCAGAGGTTCCTCAGATACAGAAACCCTAAAACAAAAGCTGTTTTTGCAGTTTTTACTCTATATGTTTGTGTTATGTTAAGGAACATCTCTCATATGATCACAGGGTGGTCTGCAGCACACACAAAACCTCATGTTGCCGGTGCCTTTTTAGGAAAATTCATGTAGGGATAGCTACAGGTTTGAGATGAAAAAGACAAGTGAGATTGGAGAGAGGTATTGCTCATGTTAATTGTTTTTGCATTCCTAAAATATGAATAATCCACCCTTCATATTTCAAGAATTATGTTGTTACTGTTACTGATGCTGCATCTCACCACAGTAATTTTCTCTACTCTCATAAACTGTTCCCTGTAATGTAAGCAACACAGTAATAAAAGTGACAATGATAGAGTTTGGGGATCAGGGAAAGTTCAGTAGTCTGTTATCATTATTACAAGAGAACCTCTTGCTCTATTTTATTTTAGTAGTTAATCAGGTTGCTTAAATTTATACCTCTGAGAAAACACCCTGTCTCTTAAAAAGGGGTGGAAAAAAAGTGTATTCCACTGTTTGAAATATGTAGAGAAGCATTGCATTATAGCATCCCACTTTATCATACCTGAATATACATGTCATGAAGTATAAGTGTTTCTCTGTCTCAAATGGCTTTCTGTTAAGAGATGTTTAAAGACAGATCTCTCCCAGTTTGTTTCAGGAAAAGAAGAAATCCTTATAATGTCAGTAATCATTTCCAGATTGTTGAAAGATACTGACATATATTCAGATCAGAAAAGTTTTGCAATGATTAGCAAATTCCTGGTTTATACTCTGAATCCCTATGGGCTCATATTGCAGTCTCTGAGAAGCACATGTTCTGTTTATTTACATTCCATATATACATTCTACATGGGTCTGTTATGTGTGTCTGTGTTGACATCTGTATGTCATTATGATAGTTCTTGTATGATCAGTCTTCTTCAAAATGGCCAAAATATGATATGTATGGAAGATGATATTAGAGAAATAATAATCTCTCCATTTCTCTCATCATCTTGTAATTTTTTTTAGCTTTGTCTAGTCCCTTTTTTATTGTCTAATGTCATCTAGATTTTTCTCTTTTCTTCTTGTCTCTTTTTGTATGGTCTCATCAAATCTAGATTTGTCTCTTTTCTTACTGTCTGATCTAATCAAGATTAATCTTTTTCTGTCTTGTGTCTTCTCTTACTGTCTCATCTCGTCTCATTTATATCTGTCTCTTTTTATCTTAACCTCTTTTACTTTCTCATCTCGTCTAGATTTGTCTCTTTTCATCTGAACTCCTTACGTCTTGACTTATCTAGATTTCTCTTTTTTTGTCTCATCTCATCTAGATTTGTCTCTTTTCACCTGAACTCCTTACGTCTTGACTTATCTAGATTTCTCTCTTTTTGTCTCATCTCATCTAGATTTGTCTCTTTCCACCTGAACTCCTTACGTCTTGACTTATCTAGATTTCTCTTTTTTTGTCTCATCTCATCTAGATTTGTCTCTTTTCACCTGAACTCCTTACGTCTTGACTCATCTAGATTTCTCTTTTTTGTCTCGTCTCATCTAGATTTGTCTCTTTTCACCTGAACTCCTTACGTCTTGACTTATCTAGATTTCTCTTGACTCATCTAGATTTCTCTCTTTTTGTCTCATCTCGTCTAGATTTGTCTCTTTTCACCTGAACTCCTTACGTCTTGACTCATCTAGATTTCTCTCTTTTTTGTCTCGTCTCGTCTAGATTTGTCTCTTTTCACCTGAACTTCTTACGTCTTGACTCATGTAGATTTCTCTCTTTTTGTCTCGTCTCGTCTAGATTTGTCTCTTTTCACCTGAACTTCTTACGTCTTGACTCATCTAGATTTCTCTCTTTTTTGTCTCGTCTCGTCTAGATTTGTCTCTTTTCACCTGAACTTCTTACGTCTTGACTCATCTAGATTTCTCTTTTTTTTTGTCTCGTCTCGTCTAGATTTGTCTCTTTTCATCTGAACTCCTTACGTCTTGACTCATCTAGATTTCTCTTTTTTTGTCTCGTCTCATCTAGATTTGTCTCTTTTCACCTGAACTCCTTACGTCTTGACTCATCTAGATTTCTCTCTTTTTGTCTCGTCTAGAGTTGTCTCTTTTCACCTGAACTCCTAACGTCTTGACTTATCTAGATTTCTCTTTTTTTGTCTCGTCTCATCTAGATTTGTCTCTTTTCACCTGAACTCCTTACGTCTTGACTCATCTAGATTTCTCTCTTTTTGTCTCGTCTCATCTAGATTTGTCTCTTTTCATCTGAACTCCTTACGTCTTGACTCATCTAGATTTCTCTCTTTTTGTCTCATCTCGTCTAGATTTGTCTCTTTTCATCTGAACTCCTTACGTCTTGACTCATCTAGATTTCTCTTTTTTTTGTCTCATCTCGTCTAGATTTGTCTCTTTTCATCTGAACTCCTTACGTCTTGACTTATCTAGATTTCCCTCTTTTTGTCTCGTCTCATCTAGATTTGTCTCTTTTCACCTGAACTCCTTACGTCTTGACTTATCTAGATTTCTCTCTTTTTGTCTCGTCTCATCTAGATTTGTCTCTTTTCATCTGAACTCCTTACGTCTTGACTCATCTAGATTTCTCTCTTTTTGTCTCATCTCATCTAGATTTGTCTCTTTTCATCTGAACTCCTTACGTCTTGACTCATCTAGATTTCTCTCTTTTTGTCTCATCTCATCTAGATTTGTCTCTTTTCACCTGAACTCCTTACGTCTTGACTCATCTAGATTTCTCGCTTTTTGTCTCATCTCATCTAGATTTGTCTCTTTTCATCTGAACTCCTTACGCCTTGACTCATCTAGATTTCTCTCTTTTTGTCTCGTCTCATCTAGATTTGTCTCTTTTCATCTGAACTCCTTACATCTTGACTCATCTAGATTTCTCTCTTTTTGTCTCGTCTCATCTAGATTTGTCTCTTTTCACCTGAACTCCTTACGCCTTGACTCATCTAGATTTCTCTCTTTTTGTCTCATCTCATCTAGATTTGTCTCTTTTCACCTGAACTCCTTACATCTTGACTCATCTAGATTTCTCTCTTTTTGTCTCGTCTCATCTAGATTTGTCTCTTTTCACCTGAACTCCTTACGTCTTGACTCATCTAGATTTCTCTCTTTTTGTCGTCTCATCTAGATTTGTCTCTTTTCATCTTTTCTCTTCTTGTATTGTCTCATCTCATCTAGATTCATCACTTTTCGTCTCTTATTTTCTCATCTTATCTAGATTTATCTCTTTTTGTTTCATCAATTGTTGCCTCATCACTTCTATTTCCCTTCTCTTATGTCTCTTCTCTTCTCTCTTCTTATGTTGGCATAATCTGAGAATTACAGTGGATGGGACTGGGTATTTCTCTTCTCGTTTCTCTCGCTTCACTTCATTTCTCCCTCTAGGTTTGGAGGTTGTAATATGGAGTTCTCTAAAAAGAGTAGATGTATAAATTCAGACTGGCTCCATCACAATGTGAAGTTGTGGAATATTACTCCTACTCATTCAGGTCTCTCTCACCAATCACAGCTCTATCAGGCTGATGCCAAGCAGGCATCTAATTTCTCAGACAAGCATAGTTGTAGACAGCATCCACTCCATTCTGTCATCAGCTCTAAAGTGTAACTGATTCTTTACCTTTTATTTCCACATATATTTATGTGTGAGTGTCTCATATAGAGTGTGTATTTAAGTGTTATAAACTGTGTGTCACTTTTATATCTGACAGGCTTACCTCCCACACATTCGGTATGTAGAGATTACGCCTTGTAAACAACTCCTTATCAATAACCCTGATGCCAGGGTCACACACGTATATAAATATCCTCACACAAACACACATATACATATACACATACAAGCTCATTTAGGATAGAACTTTATCTATCCAACTTTATCCAAAATGTAAACTTTCAAAACCAATGAGAGTTTCAGGCAGGTGGTTCCCGTTGTGCTTTTGAAAGTCCAATTTGCTATATTCCCAATAGACTACAACCTGTCATTACTCTTTCTATACCCTCAAAAAGATCTTTCACACCTCTAGCGTGTTGTGTTTAGGGACTGTAAGACATAATGGTTAGCCTGATGTACAAATATGTGGCTCTGAGCCCTATAATGATATTGACACAAGCAGGATGTTGGTCAGCTGCTTGGCCACAGTGCTTCTCAACATTTAATGAATCTGACATTCCCCACAACATTGTCTTTAGGATTGCAAATGGCATCCTTTCTCAATGTGTAGTGAAGTGTGAGTGTGTGCATCGCTGTTTAAATTCCACTTGCGGTTTTGTTCCGATTGCCCTAATGAAAAGTATCTCCAGCCTCACACTAACAGTCATCATATTTGAACAGTACACAAA
This sequence comes from Moxostoma hubbsi, assembly GCA_032164185.1. Taxonomy (NCBI): domain Eukaryota; kingdom Metazoa; phylum Chordata; class Actinopteri; order Cypriniformes; family Catostomidae; genus Moxostoma; species Moxostoma hubbsi. The sequence continues at coordinate 7,345,958 of JAVLUX010000043.1, forward strand.
TATCACAGCTTTTTAAAAAACTCAGAGCAACAGAGGCCAAGATATTCTCCTGTCAACATTAAGATGATACCAATAATGAGTGCAGACTTGACCGTTTTGTGCTCAAGCATCAAAGCTTGTCCTCTGTTTTGTTTGTGTTTTGTATAACTAAAGTTTATGCATCATTGCAGAGCTTATAAGGATGCTAAAATTTAATATGCAATAACAATGTTTTGATGCTATGAAAACATCTGAATTTGGATGCTACCATTGAGTAATTAAATCTGTCAGTTATGTTGATAAGTAATGCACCTGCTGTTGGATTTTACTGATTTGATTTGAAGATCACGTAGTTCATAGTGTGAGTGAAAGCCATTGATTTGCAGTCATTTAGTGCATTTCTACATAACTAATGATTAGCTTGGAAGATAACAATTAAACAAATGTATCTGTGGTCACTGGGTTCAGGTCTGGACAAATGATACACAGCCAGGAGGGTCTTGACCATGTCAGAAACAGAATCCATTGTGTGAATAAGCATTAACCCCTGTGCTGTGTTTGACCCTGGAATTTATTATTTATTTATTTTTATTGAAGCCAATAAAATAGATCAACACAGTCTGCTTAAACAAATAACACACAAACAGTGATACATTTTCATGTCTTTGTTGAAGACCTCTGACCTTCTGGGGTTAAAAAATGTTGCATAAAGGGTTACAAAAGTATTTCTAAAAGATGTTCTCTAAAGGTCCTGCAAAAATTATTGCACAGAATTCTCAAATAAAAAAATATCCTCTGCTATAACATTTCAGAATTCAGAAAATTCAAAATCTAAAATATATCTTTAAATATTTCAACTACTTTTAGCACTGTATTCACTGCAGTATAATTAGATATAATACATGTTTTTCTTTTCCTCTTAAGTCCTAATAATACTCACATTATGTGTTTGATGTTGATGCAATATGGCTCCCCCCCCCTTTGATGATGTAATAATTACCTGACTAATCTACATGTGACTTTCCTTTTTTTTCCACATTTCTTTTTATAATCCATTTATTTATTTACTTATTTATTTATAGTAAGTTACTCTTAGGCAGAATATTATTGCATGCTGAAAACATCCTGGCACCCTCTGCTGGTAAATGCCATTCTGCATCATTACAGGATGATTCATTTTATGATCATTTTATAACTTTTGCATTTTCTTTTTTTTTAATCTTGCAGCATAACTTTGTGTTAATTAGGCATTGAAAATGTCACTGACATCAGTTGAGATGAGATACATAGTCCAGACTAATATCTTGAGAACATTTCAAACACCTGTGTAAACCCCATGATAAGGCATGATCATCTCAGATTTGGCCCCTTCATGCTGAACTACAAAGAACTTCCTTGGCTCTGTTGTCATGGCAGCAGAGATTGAGGGCCACAGGCTGTAATTCTGGTCAGCCCACCAGGAAAGGGGATATAGTTAATGAGGTTACGCAGCAGGAAATTATAGTATGGGTGAAAGAGGGGAAATGGATCAACCGCTAGTCAGTGCTGGTGATATTAATCTGACCTTTATATAACCCTGCCTTGGGGCAGATAGCGGCAACAAACAAATAGTGATATTTAAGAATAGCCCAACACAAATTTCAAAGTTTCAAAGGCCAAAGGATGACATGGATGGAGATGTCAGTGGCAGCTCAATATAGTGCTGTTGTTTTAGTCTCCTACTATGTGTACACCACAGGGTTAAATAACAACAGGAAATATCAAATACAGTGTTTATATGACCTCAATAGCCTTTCCAGTTTGAGGAGAGCCACTCTAAAGGGTCACATCCCCTGTAGCTATTGCACTGTGTCTGACTTTCTGAGTTTAATCCAATGTATTCCTAAAAAAATATTTGATTCTGTTTGTTCAATTTGTTCTGTTAAAACTAAAACTTATTTAGCTACATTAGGTTCAATCTCAAATCACATTTACACTTATTCAAACTTTTACAAGACTTGCCAAAACCAATGCCATTTGGTGTCAATTACTTCAAATTTGAATATGTGCAAGATTAAATATAATTTGAGAGCTATTGTAACAGAGAGAAAGACTGAAATTGTGGTCTGTTCATCCACAAAGTTACCAAATGACTTTAGAAGACTTGGAATATTACACTCAAAAAAAAAAAAAAAAAAAAAATCAGATTTTTTTTGTCTGAGAATTGTGACTTTATTTCTCATAATTGTATAATTGAGTTTTTATCTTGCAATTTTAAGTATTATGAGTATATATATTGTAATTATGAGAAATACATGATGCATGATATAAACGTGCAATTATGAGTATTAAAGTCGCAGTTATGAGATTTTAAGTCAGAATTGTATTTTTTTTTCGAGGCAGGATCAAGGCACCATAATTCAGAGATAAAAGAGTAAAGAATTATGGCATGGTGGAGGGCGGGGTCATGATTCCGCACACCCGGTCCCTAATCAAGCTAATCAAGCCTCCGAGAGGGATAAAGGCCGACTGGAAGCTGCAGTGTGACAGAGAGATTTACGGTTACCGCTGCCAGGGGAGACCCCTACCGTCCACCAAAAACACGGCGGGGTGTTCTGTCCGCCAAGGGCCGGAGGTCTGCCTCCGATCTGTCCGGGGATGCGCTGCTGTCGTCCATTAGAGTGTGGAGGAGTGGCCGAGGACCAAGCTATGGCGTATTGGAGAACCAATGAGTAAGTGGTTTTTTTTTCTCTCTCTCTCTCCTCTCTCTCTCTTCCACTGTCGCTCCGTGTTGGACTTTCCTCTCTTTTTTTTTGTGTTTTGTTAATTTGGCACGATCACGTTATGGCGTGTTGTTGCTACACTTTGTTTTTGTTTGTTTCCCTCCCCTTGTCCCCTCACTCATCCAGGTACATGGGAACGACCTGTCGCAGACGGTGCGGAAGGCACGCCCCTTCCCAGGAAAGGGTGGAGAGAACGAGGGAGGGATGTGGCAGGGTAGAGGGTGGGAAGTTTGGGTTCCACAGAAGAAATAAGGTAACATGAGGATGAGTAGGCCTACATTTTCATTTCCTATTAAAAAATTTGGGTGAACTGTTCCTTTAATTAGGTCACCTTCATTAACAGAATTGCATAAGTCAGAGATATTTCACAGCAATATTACACAGCTGTGATTGTCAGGTTTGTGAGAGTATAGGAGAACAGAACCTGTCGCTTTGGAGACCAGCTGAACACAAAAATCACACCATTATCATTATAAGCACCATTGTCTGACTGCAACAGAACATTCAAAAAAAATTGAGAAAGATGACCGGAAAGAGGAAAACAAATTGCTGGAGACACACATTGTACTGTACACTTTACAGTATGAAACATCTATGCCCCCCTTCTCTTTGTTTGTCTTGGGTTATCCCCCACTGTAATGAGAGCTGTGTAATTACTGACTGGATGTTGTAGATGTTTTTCCATGCCCAAATATGGGGCATAGTGTTTAGGTTGAGATAATTGTGTTTATTGTATAGGAAACTATATGATAAACAGACAACTGATCCCATCAAAACACTAATCTGCTCCTTTCACATGTATGGCATCACACATCCACAACAGGCTGCATTAAAGGAATAGTTCACCTAAAAATGAAAATTCTGTTGTTATTTACTCACCCCCATGTTGTTCATGTCCATGGAAATGAAAGATTTTCACTGAAAACCTACCCACCACTGCAGATGTCAAATACAATTTTTAATTCCATAGATTTTAACTTGCTGCTGCGATTTGTGTTTGGTTAGGAATCAAGAAAGAAACTATTTTGTGAAATTGACATCAAACCTGCCTTGAAGTTAAAATATGCACAAGCAACTATATATGTATATATATACACTGGTGACCAAAAGTTTGGAAAAACATGCAGATTTTGCTGTTTCGGAGAGAAATTGGTACTTTAATTCACCAAAGAGGCATTTAACTAATCACAAAGTATTTCAGGACATTACTGATGTAAACAGCACCATTACTATGTGAAAAAAAGCCATTTTAATCTACAAAGGCCCCATTTCCAGCAGTCATCTGTCCAACACCTTATCCTTGAGTAATCATGCTAAATTGCTAATTTGGTACTAGAAAATCCCTTTCCATTATATCAAACACAACTGTTTTGTGTTTGTTTTGTGTTTGTTTTGTGTTTGTTTTGTGGTGGTGGCGTAGTGGCTAGAGCACAGGGCTGCTAATCAGAAGGTCGCTGGTTCAAACCCCACGTCCACCACCATTGTGCCCTTGAACAAGGCACTTAACTCCAGGTTGCTCTGGGGGGACTGTCCTTGTAATAAGGGCTCTGTAAGTCGCTTTGGATAAAAGCGTCTGCCAAATGCATAAATGTAAATGTTTTTGAGTTGCCACAATATGCAATTGACTGGCATGTCTTAAGGCAAATATTAGGTAAAAAAATGGCAACAAAAAAAAAGAATCCGCTTTCTCTAGAAACTCGTCAGTCAATAATTGTTTTGAGGAATAAAGGCTATGCTTGAAATTGCCCAAAAAAGATTTCATACAAAGGTGTACACTACAGTATTTAAAGTCAAAGGAAAACTGTCTCTAACAAGGACAGTAAGAGATGTGGAAGTCCAGATGTACAACTAAACAAGAGGATAAGTACATCAGAGTCTCTAGTTTGAGAAATAGACGCCTCACATGTTCTCCGCTGACAGCTTCATTGAATTCTACCCGCTCAACACCAGTTTCATGTACAACAGTAAAGAGAAGACTCAGGGGTGCAGGACTTATGGGAAGAATTACAAAGAAAAAGACACTTTTGAAACAGAAAAAGAAAATGTTTGAGTGGTCAAAGAAACAGACATTGGACAACAGTGGGAAAACAGTGTTCTGGATCTTAACCACATTGAGCTTTTGTGGGATCAGTTAGACTGTAAGGTGTGTGAGAAGTGGCCGACAAGACAGACACATCTATGGCAAGTGCTACAGGAAGTGTGGAAGTCTCTGGAAAAACTGACAGCTAGAATGCCAAGAATCTGCTAAGCTGTCATTGCTGCACATGAACTCTTTGAAGTAGTTTAAGAAAAATAATTCAAATTGTAATAATAAATGTTCACGTTATTAATGTCCTGACTATACATTGTGATCAGTTGACAAGTTGCAAATTCTGGCTAGTACGTAACTTAGTTCAAGTTCACCTGTCCATTCGCTTCAGTGTCTGTGCAGATGTAAGTTGTAATATTGGGTTTATGTTTCTAATATAGCTGATTAATCCAATATATAGGATGCATTTGAGAAAGATAATTAACTTGTTTGTGAAGTGGGGAAGTTACTAACATACTTGGAATATATTATTTGAGTCAATTCTTTCTGGATTTTTCTTTAATCAAATGCGCAGGTAGCTGTCTAAACCTGCTGTGCATTATTGCCTGCCGCACCTCCGTCAGTGGAGTAAAAAAGGGTGAGAAAAAATATTTTTTCTGGCATTTGTGGATGGCTTATCCAGTATTTCGACTTGAGAACATGAAAAGCAAAAATTAACTGGACAACTACATGCTGAACATACACAGCTGCTCTGCCATGAGCACGGCTGTAACAATATGTTCTGTCCCGAGGCTTATCGATAACTGACTGAATGAAAGCAGATATAAAAACACACTGTCTGATGTGTCTCACACACACTTAACACATACCCAGAAGCTCTAACAGCCCTCACTGGACATAGAAAGTATTCCTGCAATGATCCATTCAATGGGGGGTAGGGGCGTGCCCGGGGGACACCTTTAAATGTTCTGTTGACAGAGCACTAAACAATTTGTTTGATACACAAGGTTAAAAATGTAGCTCAGTCACATGATACAGGGTCCAATAAATCATCTAAAACAACCCTCTGATGTCTAAAAATACATTTAAGTGCTTAAATGCATCATTAGAGTGTGGGCGTGCTCTGTGATTGGAACAGATATACATTTCCTGAATAGCCATGGCTTGAGTGTATTTGAGTTTATCACTAGTTTGTTTCCTACCCTAGCCTGGTGATGTCAAATAATCCTAAATAGACGCATAACTGAGTAGAGATGAGCTTGCTAAGGATGTTAACAGTGCATCAGTGTCATACGAGAGGCCCTATAGTCTCATAACCCACAAACAACACTAACACACCCTGAACACGAGTCTTCATCTTACGTAACCAAGGTCATGACATATGTTAATATACTGTATGTTAAACAGTAATGAGATTGTGGTTATGCTGGATGGTCTCATTTTTATCGAGAGAGAGCATGTTAGTTTTGTTTTCAAGCATTGCGGTAAGTTTAGAATTTCAATTCATTCTTAAATTTTTATTTTATTGCACAAGTTTATTATAAAGTAATTGATTATGATGCACACAGTGATTTGGTTATCGGACCATATTTCAACCCAAAATCGAAAAGAAAAATAAGTAATAATATTTTGCTTAAATAAAATACAGACCATTTAGGAGCATTAAGATTTTTTGCATTGTGACATCATTTTCATGACAGTTAAACACATGCTTCACAGTTGAGAATCAAAGTTATAATGAGAAACATCATCATAAAGGCAGTTCAACAAAAACAACCATGATGGATATTTGACAATTTAATATATATATATAATTTTTGTGTCCGGGTCACATTTCAACCCAAAAAGAAAAAATAACAAATATAAATACAGAAAATACAGCCTAATTGTATTTGTAATAATTGTTTGTGTGTGTGTATATGTGTGTATATATATATATATATTTAAAATGAGTAAATATCATGTTTTTACTATTTCTGAAATTAATGTGCAAGCAAGAATACAAACTCAGAAGTATAACATCTGGATGAATTACAGTAATGTGCATTTTAAATAATGACATAACGCATAATATCTTACTTTTAGGTTGCAACATGACCTGTGTAGGTTAATGACAGTCTCAAACATTTTCACTCTTTCAGTTTATTTAGCCTTAGTTTTTGTATTGTTCTATGAACTCAGATCAGTGTTAACAGTATTTGGTCCACGTGCTGATTTTCTAATCTTTGTCTCCCCCTACTGACACAGCACAATGTTATCCTAGTTAGTGTGTATGTGAGGGTGAAAAAGTGACCCATAAAGCACCCCCTACACCAATTACACCACTCAACCACTTTATGTCTAACTTAAGAGCAGACAAGATCCTTTCCATCGGTTTAATGTATTAGCTTTCTGTAGTTGCGCATATCCACCTGCAGAGGGCAGACATGTGTTTCGACATCTGCTGGGTTTTTCGAAGGTTAAAATCAAAATCTGGTGTGCACCTGTTATCTATGTGCATTAAATACCAGATTTGGCTATGAAATTGTACTCATGCGTCTAAAATATTTACCTGCCCATTTTCAACTCGAGTCAGAACTATTGTAGGCCTAGGCCTATTTGTATTTCTAAAATAAAATTTGTATCAGACATTAGAAGATCAGTTAACATAATAATAGTTCAATAATATAACATTTGAAATGTTAAAATACAAATAAGTTAAAAAATCAACATAAAAACAATATTTCTGCCGTTTTATTTCATATCATAAGATGTGCAACTCATCTCAGAGGACACGCGCTCTGTTGGCACTATAGAGCTGCTTTCATTAAATATCACCAATTAACCAATCAACCCTTAATTGGTAAGTACCCAGTCTAGTGGTTTCCTAAAATAGGCATGACGTAACAATAGGACTGTAGGATAGGAATAGGTCTGTCAATTTTGTGTGTACCTGTTACACACACACACGCACGCCCCAACCCGCCACGCCCACCTATTGACAGTGTAGAGAGCGCGCACTGGAGAAACGTACACAGTCAGATACACACACACATTCACACTCACACCATAGATTAGGGACCGCATGAGCAACAGTTTTCATAACCTCGTGTGCATCTTTCTTGTTTATTGGTGTGCGCGCTTAACCCGCGCGTAATATTGATGCGGCCACTCGCATCTCCAATAATTCTTGAGAAGTCTCATTCAAATAGCGCCTCTTGGATAATTCCTTGATTCTCCGTTACTTTCGTGTGTCTCTCTGGGTGTGGGTCGATTAAGCATTGATATGCATGATTGAATGTCACTGCATTTCTTTACGGACTCCAGTTTCTTGTTGTTGCGGATCGCCCGCACGGAACCTGTGGTTAGATATGACGCATCGGTCACAGTAGGGACGCGTCTGGGAGAAGCAGAAGGGTTGCAGTGAAAAGTGATCACCAAATCTGGACTACATCGGCGAAACGCGTTCACCTGCTCGTCATGTCGAACACGGCGAAGAGCAAAAAGGAGAAGGAAATCATTACTGAGTATGAGAGTCAAGTGAAAGGTAAGAACACCATCTCACACCTGAAAGGTGCCTGGACATGGTCGGATCTCAGGCATCGGACTTGTGCATGCAATGATTTACGGCATAATCGCCAACTAATATTTAATCATGTCATCTTTAGATAGGCTGTATAATCACATCATTGCTGCCTGTGCAATATGAATTACACTACAAAAAGCATATTACACATTGTAAAACCATGCATCATTTGGTTAATATGGTTAAGGGAGCGAGTTCTAAAAATGCATGTTAGTTTTAATTAAATATATGCACTTTCTATGTAATAATTCACAAGATAATGGGCAAATTATATTTCACTATCCGTTATATATATATATATATATATATATATAACGTTATATATATATATATGGTATATATATATATATATATATATATACCATTTCTAAAAGGTATAATCCATGCAACTCTTCATTGATAGGCTTCAAGGGATAGGGGGGCTAAAAGCATTAAACACTGTAAACCGTGCATCTCTTTATTAATGGGCATAATAGAGCGAGTTACTAAAATGCATGCTGCTTTTTGTATTTAATACATGCACTGTCAATGCAAGGCCTAATTATATTATACATTGCCAAACCCAAATAGGCTAATTGCTTTGTTTAATGTGTATCACTTCTCAAAAAGCACATTAAACATTGCAAGTCATAATTTACATAGTTGATATGTTTAAAAGAACGAGTTACTAAAAATACATGGTTCGTTTAATGAGATATGTGCACTGTGATTTAATAAACACACTTAATATATTCAGTCCGCCCCGTTATCATTTATTTGCCCTTACAGCGGGGCGACTGTTTGTGCGCGCGCGCTCGTTTAACGGCGTTTAATCGATGAAATGGAGAGGGGCGCGCGCAGCAGCGTGCAGGCTCCATGGCAACCGGAATGGCAACCCCTGTCTCCCGCGCTCGAGCTGTAGTCAGGTGAAGGTGTACGGCTTACCTAGACAGAGTCGTTATGTTATTAAGTGAGCTGTTTAAGGGGAAATGTTTATGCTAGAACTATTTTGAAGCAACAAGAGCACGTTTTTCACGCTTTCATGTTACTGTGTGAGTTGCTGTCTCAGCTACTATTGGCCAATGGTGGGGCAGGGTGAAGGTGGTCTCCAGGCAACTCAAGTCATGTACCTTTATGCTGATAGATTGGCGTAGTATTTGGGCCATTGCACTAGTGCTTGCATGCTTGGCCAAGAAAGATGAACATATGGCCATCTCTTGATTGTCAAATATCTGGGCTCTTGGGTGTGTGTGTGTGTGTGTGTGCGCGCACACTCATGGTTTGCACTGTGCCTAGGTACACTCCTTTTTAAACAAGACAACAGACTCTTGCTGCATTGTACATGTTTCCATGGATACTCAACCACCAGTCTGGCTGTGGATGTCCAATGGGAAAGCGATGGGTGTGTGTGTGTGTCAGAGAGCAGGATCAGGGAATCCTCCTGCCGCAGCAGTGCTGTTTAGTATGGACTGCACGTACAGCAGTGTGTGTGGCATACAGTAGTGTGACTAAGGATGGACTTGAGACAGATGAGTGATTTATGGTCTTAAGGAACAATGCTGCTATTCTCAGATGTAACAGACACATGGTCAGACAATTAATGTGTTTTGAGCTAATAGTCCTTAAAGGGATAAGGTCACCCAAAAAAAAACAATCTCTCATCATTTACTCACCCTCATGCCATCCCAGATACGTATGTCTTCCTTGCTTCTGCTGAACACAAATAATTTTAACTCTGCACTAGGTCCTCAAAATGCAAGTGAATAAAGACCACAATTTTGAAGCTCCTAAAGCACACACGGACAGCATAAAATAAACCCATAAGACTCCAGTGGTCAAATCTATCTTTAGAAGAAATATGATAGGTTTGGTTGAGGAAATAGGTAAATTAAGTAATTTTTATATAAATCTCGACCTTTAACCAGCTCACTCTAGTATGTGGTGATATGCATCAAGAATGCAAATTGCCAAAAACAGAAGAAAAAAGTGAAAATGGAGATTTATATTGAAAAAGGACTTAAATATTGATCTTTCTTTCACCCACACCTGTCATATCGCTTCAGAAGGCATGGATTTAACATACTGGAGTCATATGGATTACTATTATGCTGTCTTTGTATACTCATCGAGCTTCAAAGTTTTGGTCACCATTCACTTGCATTGTATGGACCAGCAGAGCTGAAATCTTTGTGTTCAGCAGAAGATAGGAAGTCAGACACACCTGGGATAGTGGGAGGGTGAGTAAATGATGAGAGAATTTTAATTTTTTGGGAAATATTGTCATTATTTACTCAACCTCATGTTGTTCCAAATCTATTTGACCATTGGGGAGTATCTAAATACATGTAACATGATTACATATTTAAAATACAAAATATAAGTAACTGTATTCCACTACAGTTACAATTTCGATCATTGGTATTTAGAATAAAGTTACATTCAAAAAGTATTTTGATTACTGAAGAGATTACTTTGCATTATATTGTCATTTAATATTTAGTCCTTTCAGATGGAAAACATTTATACATATAAATGATGTGATCCAAAGTGCATTTGAACAGTGGTGAAACACTTTCTTATGATGTTACATTCATACGAGCAGACAGAGAAGTAAGTTTAAAGTAAGTTTGGAGCAGAAGAAATAGAAATAAACCGTGTGTAAATTGTCAGCTTTACGCTAAGCTAAAATGCTAATTCTAGCCATTTACATGCACAAGTTACGATCATATTTTTTATCAAGAAAAATTACGTTGGATCATAATAATTTTTTTTTCTAGTAAGACCTTTGATCTTTGATATTAGGGCAAATTGTATTCTTGATGATAATTTTTGTATTGTTAGCCTGTAAAAATATCTAAAAATCCTTAAAACAAGATACATTTCATTCATCTTGTTTTAGAAACAACACAGCATAAGATATTTAGGTTTTTCAGACAATGTATTTTTAACGTGTATTTTGTCTTTCTGTACTGGCAGAGTTTTTTATAGTCAAAACAAATAAAACAATCTACCAGTGCTGAAGAAGTAATCCAAAGTACTTATAATACATTACTGACCTTGAGTAATCTAACGGGATACGTTACAAATTACATTTTACAGCATGTAATCAGTATTCTGTAGTGGAATACATTTCAAAATTAACCCTCCCATCCCTGTGCAAATGTGATTGATTGAAGAGATGCACTGTGTGTGTGTGCTTTGATTTGTGATGGTGCATCTCCTAAATGGTATCTGACTCTTTAAAAATGTACTCAGGAACATGTAGGAGTTTTCAATGTCTGAACAGGAAATGGTTTTCACTGAGAGAGGAAGTTAGAAGAAAGGAAAGGCACATGACCTTGACTCTACCTGGAAATACACACGCATGCACAATCACACAAGCATAGATATCACACATAGATGGCAAGTCATTTTAATGTGGCAAAAACCCTGTATTAATTTTGTTTGTGTGTGTGAGAGAGAGAGAGAGAGAGAGAGAGAGAGAGAGAGAGAGAGAGAGAGAGAGAGAGAGAGAGAGAGAGAGAGAGAGAGAGAGAGAGAGAGAGAGAGAGAGAGAGAGAGAGAGAGAGAGAGAGAGAGAGAGAGAGAGAGAGAGAGAGAGAGAGAGAGCACACTTATATTTATTTGTGCTTTATCAGCAAGTAACAGGACTCATGTGAGAGGGGTTTTCAGTTTGGTAGAGGCACATGGGATGCTTGTATTATAAAACAGCTTTAGACACACGGACACGCTCAAAAACATTACTCTCTGCCCCACCCTCATGCTGACTATCACAAGTGTGAGCCAGTGTGCATGAGTGTAACGACGTGTGTCCATGTTATCCTGAAAGTCTTGGTCTTTTTCCAACATTCATACATTAATGGGATAGTTTAGCCAAAAATGAAAATTCTGCTGTCCTTTACTCCATGTTTCTTTCAAACCCAAGTGCAAGGTTGGGAGGATTACTTTTGAAATGTATTCCACTACAGAATACTGATTACATGCTGTAAAATGTAATTTGTAACGTATTCTGTTGGATTACTCAAGGTCAGTAACGTATTCTAAGTACTTTGGATTACTTCTTCAGCACTGGTAGATTGTTTTATTTGTTTTGACTATAAAAACTGCCAGTACAGAAAGACAAAATACACATGTTAAAAATACATTCTCTGAAAACCCTAAATATCTTATGCTGTGTAGTTTCTAAAACAAGATCAATCAAGTGTATCTTGTTTTAAGGATTTTTAGACATGTTTCAGGAAAACAGTACAAAACTTATTATCAAGAATATGATTTTTGCCCTAATATCAAAGGTCTTACTAGCAAAAATAAATTATGATCCAACATGAATTTTCTTGATAAAAAATACAATCATGCCTGGTAACATGTGCATGTAAAATGGTTAGAAATAGCATTTTAGCTTAGCGTAAAGCTGACAATTTACACAAGGTTTATTTCTATTTCTTCTGCTCCAAACTTACTTCAAACTTACTTCTCTGTCTGCTCGTATGAATGTAACATCATAAGAAAGTGTTTCACTGCTGTTCAAATGCACTTTGGATCACATCATTTATATATATAAATGTTTTCCATCTGAAAGGACTAAATATTAAATGAAACAAATGACAATAAAATGCAAAGTAATCTCTTCAGTAATCAAAATACATTTTGAATGTAACTGTATTCTAATTACCAATTATTTAAATTGTTTCTGTAGTGAAATATAGTTACTTATATTTTGTATTTTAAATACGTAATCATGTTACATGTATTTAGATACTCCCCAACCCTGCCCGCGTGTAGCACAATATGAAACGTTGGGCTTAATGTAAGGGACTGATAGCCTCAGTCACCATTCACTTTCATTGTATGACAAAAAGATGCAATGAAAGTGATTCAGGTGAATAATACTCTGCCTTTTGTGTTCCACGAAAGAAAACATCATGCAAGTTTGGAACAACATGAGGGTGTATGAATGATGACAAAATTCTCATTTTTGTCTGAACTATCCTTTTAAGAGAAGAGGCCAAATAAGCAGATAAAGAGAGCGAGAGAAATGGAAAGACGACGAGATGTCTTACAATGTGACTGTCATACTGCTGTTCTTTAGCTTGTTACTCTATCATGAGACTTGATGTTGTGTTGCAGTTCTGGCTGCTGTCCAAACCAAAGCCTGCATTCGGACCACACACACATGAACAACTGCACCACAGACAGACACATCATATTACACAGACTGACTCAATGGTGTACTTCCTCTGCAACTTTATGAATCAACATTTTTGGACATCACAGGGGATCCATGCTGCTTCCAGACATTTCATTTCTTACAATCGGAGTCAAAATGTCTTCGAATAACTGAGATTGATTACAAAGTGACACGAAACAGGTTGCACACATTTAATGAGCAATGAGTAACATTTTTGGCCGGCTTGTAAAGCAACGCACTGCAAAACAAGGTTGTTGTTGTAAACTACAAATGAAATGGAAACTAAGTTTAGACTCTATAATAATTATTATTAGCAAAATATACATTTAGCTTGATATAAAAATATTACAGTAAGTCTGTTGCGTGCTCTTTAAAAAAAAATAGTAGATAAACGTGTGTGTGTGTGTGTGTGTGGTGTGTGTGTGTGTGTGTGTTGTACAATGTAGAATCGTCCCTTCCTTATATACCCACGGGAAATTATTTTAGACTTTTAGCCATATGTCATGTTTCAAAATTATAGTCGGAAAAAAGCATATTTATGCCCTTACTTCCTCTATTGGAGAATAGAGAGAGAGAACAAATAGCTAATTTGGTAGAAACTGAATTATTATTATCGGACTCAAGACTAGACAGATTTCACATCCGGGCACTTCATGTATTTATAACGGGAGCCCTGTAAGTCTCATTAATCACGTATAGATATTGATCCAGTAATCTATTTAAGGCCTTGTGGGCCACATTTGCTACATTACTTAAAGTAAGGATTGCAAGCCTTAGACTAAAGCTTGTCTTTGACTTTACCTTTTGGGTTAGAGTCAGAAAAACTTTTCAGATTATGTTCAATAAACTAATTTCATTAAAAAGAAAGTTCATGTAAAAAGGAACATTCTCTCATTGTTTACTCAGCTTCATGCCATCCCAGATGTGTATGACATTCTTCTGCTGAACACACCCGAAAAATGAAGAAAACTTTTTTTTTTTAGAAGAAAATCTCAGCTCTGTATGTCCATTTAATACAAGTGTATGGTAGCCAGAACTTTGAAGCTCCAAAAAGGATATAAAGGTAGCACAAAATGAATCCATATGCCTCCAGTGGTTAAATCCATATGGTGAGAAACGATCAATATTTAAGTCGTTCTCTATTATAAATTCTAATCCCTGTCCCATTGGATGGCAATATGATAGAAGAATGCGAATTGCCAAAAACAAAAGAAGAATGTGAAAGTGGAGATTTATAGTAAAAAAAAAAATAACTTGAATATTGATCTGTTTCTCATTCACACCTAATGTATCAATTCAGAAGACATGGATTAAACCACTGGAGTCTTATGGATTACTTTTATGATGCCTTTATATGCTTTTTGGACCTTCAAAGTTTTGGCCACTATCCTCTCGCATTGTAAGGGCCTACAGCTCTGAAATATTCTTCGTAAAATCTTTGTTTGCATTCTGCTAAAGAAAGTAATTTCACCTGGGATGGCATTATGAGTAAATGATGTGAGAGTGCACATTTTTGGGTGAACTATCCCTTAAAAAAACAGATATGAGCTACTAAGAGTACACATGAAATCAAAATTCACTCTATTTGCCATGTTAATAAATTCAATCTTTCATTAAAGTGTAAAAACTTGCTCTGCCTCTTAAGCAACTTGACTTCACCAAACCCTCTTACTTTTTCAACCCCTACCCTTTAAATGCCTGCCATATAGAAACCTCTTTTATGATCCAACCAATTCACGATGGATAAAGTCCCACCCTCCTTTTTTAATCTCTCGTCTCATATATTGTTTCTCTCAGAAATGCATCATATTACAAATGCAAAACGGGTCGCAAACAATGTTGATTTTAAGTGTGGTCTGCCTGCCTGGCAGACATCTCGGCCTGGATGAAGTAACCCCACCTGCAACTTAACCCAGCCAAGACTGAACTCCTTGTCTTTCCTACCAACCCTGCTGTTGAACACAACATCACCGTGTGACGCCTTCCAAAACGGTCAGAAAACTAGGGGTAACCATCGATAACCAACTAAATTTCACAGATTACGTCTCAAAGACATCACGATCATGTAGATTTACACTCCGGAAGATAAGACCCTTCCTCTCTGAACATTCCAAACTACTTCTTGTTCAGTCACTTATCATAACTAGACTGGACTACTGTAATGCTCTCATTGCAGGCCTCCCAGCATGCACAATTAGACCTCTGCAAATGATCCAGAATGCAGCAGCACGTCTGTTTTTAATGAACCAAAGAGAGCGCATGTTACTCCCTTGTCTCTCTCCACTGGCTGCCGGTTGATGCACGTATCAAATTCAAGGCCCTGATGCTGGCATACAGAACAGTCACTGGGTCTGCTCCAGCATACCTAAAATCATTTCTGCAGAACTACACGCCCACCAGGAGCCTGCGGTCGGCTAAGGAATTTCGCCTTGTTGTACCAACACAAAGAGGCACCGAAACACTTTCCCGGACTTTTGGCGTCATCATACCACGTTGGTAGAATGACCTTCCCAACTCAATCCGTGAAGCTGACTCACTCTCTGTCTTCAAATAAAGGTTAAAAACACATATTTTCCATGAGCACTTAACCAGTAACTAAAAAAACATTCTTGTTGCACATTAATTTGTTTTGAATACTATTCTGATGTTTGTGAAACTTTGTAATACGGCACTTTTCGTACCACTGTCCCCTTAAGATGATTCGCTTATAATGTATTCCTCTTTTGTAAGTCGCTTTGGATAAAAATATCTGCCAAATGAATAAATGCAATTGCCTGGCCAGTGAGTAATTTGTGTATTTAGTCCCTACATATACACTGTAGCTGTTTGTATCTTGAATCTGCATTTTGTTGTGTCTTGTGTACTAGATTGAAGCCTAACATGATGAGTTCTCCTTTACACTTTACACAAATATATTCACTCAGTCTCTCTCCCACCCTCCAAACTGTGTTTAATTTGTCCTGTCTCATTCTCCTAGCCAGATTTAATAAGCAGAATGAGATTTCCTGCAGTTAACAGCTTTTGTGTGATGAGCAGCAGTCTTAAAGGACAACACACACACACGCACACACACACACTTTCAGATTGTAAATGAGAGGACTGTGCAGGCAAAGTCTGACACATGACGATACTTCAGACTCATGAGCAAAGATTCCGGATCTCTAATGAGAATTCTTTTGGCAGAGAAAAAGTGTGCCTGTAAGATAAAAGGAGATATTGAGAGAGGACTGAAGGAAAAGAGCTTAAAAATTTAATTTTCTTTAGATGAATAGTCTGGTACTGGAAGTAAAAACTACATTCATTTTCTCCAAAGAGAAATTTATTTTAGTGATAACTTCTAAACCTTTCCAGACAGACCTACCATGAGCGTGCAATGTTGTTAAGCAATGATATACAGTATACTTCCATAGAAGCTGTAAGTCAGAGTAATTTAAACTTAATTAAAAAAATAACAATAATTTTTTATAAAGCTGAATTCCCGATGAAAACTATCCTGAAGAGTGATCTGCCAATCAGAGAAGTCACTGTTACCATGGAAACAGTAATTGGCCAAAAAGCTCAGCAGTTACTGGCCACTCCCAGAACGTATAGCAAATAACATAATCGAGTCTCTGTGTTGTATAGTATAGTATAGTTTGCCCCAAAATAAAAATTGTCATCATTTACTCACCCTCATGTTGTTCCAATCTGTAAGATTTTATTTTTTCAGTCGAACACAAAAGAAGATGTTAGAATGACTGACAGCCTCAGTCACCATTCACTATCATTGTTTCATAGAATAAAAGATGCATTGAAAGTTAATGGTGACTGAGGCTAACATTCTGCCTAAAATCTTTTGTGTTCCTTGGAAGAAAAATCATACAGGTTTGGAACAACATAAGGGTGAGTAAATTATGACAGATTATTTTTCATTTTTAATGTATTTATTTTTCAGGTGAACTATCCCTTTTAAAATTCTTTATTGAACAATTTGTTTTTAAAATCCATGTGGAGTCATTAAATGGGAAAATGACTTTCGGAAGCAAGGCCACTGATGAAGTGAAAAGAGAACGAGAGAAAAAGGGGTACAAAATTTTAACTCTAAGCAGAAAACAGAAAATAAATTAGAATTGTCAGAATAGCATATAGAATACTGACATATTAAGTTTCCGCTCTTCCTCAAAAAATACACCAGGTTACTTTAGTGATTGTGTGTCTGGATGGCATATTTGTGTATTTTGGTGCTGCTGTTGTTTGAAGTTCCTGTTTTTTTTTCTTAATCATGTGAATGTGTGAGTGTATGTGTGCGTTTCTGCTATACAGCATGCCTGCACACTACTCGCGCTGTCAGTTGTGGAGCAGAAGCCTTGTTGCCATGGAAACAGTCTGAGTCGGGTGCATGCCGCAGGGTATCAGACATGCTCACCGCGGTCACAAGTTCAAAGGTCACGTATGAGATAGACAGCGACTTCTGAAGATGAAAACGAGGGGGGTATTTGCAAATGACAATCCCACATTTTCTGTCTATTTTATTTTGATGAAGTGCTTGTAAACCAGAATTTAGAATAACGTGTGTGTGTATAATAAAGTGTGTGTGTGTATGTGTGTGTGTGTGTATTATAGTTATATTTTCACAGAATCTTCATTTACATTCACAGCCATTTAGCAAAATGGTTTTGGTTTCATCTTTCTCCACTAGACAAACCTGTTTCTTATGCTTTTATCTGGTTTGAATTTACACTGCATGTCTTGTATTGTGTATTTCAAAGACTTGTGGAAATAAATCCCATATTTTGATGTCAGTTTCAATTCACTTCCACTTCTGCAGTTATTTTAAGCAAGTTTTTATCATTGAATTTTTCCTGTAAGTTTGGACACATTGAATGCACATTGTTCGTTTGACAGACAAGTATGTTTCGAGGATGAACAGGAGTGGAGACCGGGGGCTCTCATGTGAAGATACGGTCTGTTGCAGTTGGATCTCCCTAGAGATTTTCTTGTGATCTGCTCTTTCAGCAAGAACTGTACTGGTGATAGACAGATATATCTGCAAGGACGATAAATTGGCTTCTTTTTTTGACAGTTTCAGATTATGAACCGTGGAACAACAGAAGTTTTGCCACTTCTTTGTGTCAGATTTAAAAGCTACCAAGAGCCTTGTCAGTGGATAATGCACATTTTCTGTTTTTAAAAATATTTTTAGGGAATGTTTGAAGTAAACGTTTTGTAAAAATAAATATAAGTTGTCAGGATCCAGATTTTACATTGGACTTCAAGTGGTCACCCAACACAGTACCACATGTGGCCGCATTGAATGCAGTCTGGACCATATTTTCTTTTACCTTGTGTAGTTTTATTCATGTTTTTTAAGGATAACAACATGCCACGAAAACTGTCCGATGTTGGCATGTGCTTTATTTGGCTAGCGTCTAGCAATTGACCATAACATTTCATGGGATGCACAGTGTTAACAA
Source organism: Moxostoma hubbsi (assembly GCA_032164185.1). Taxonomy (NCBI): domain Eukaryota; kingdom Metazoa; phylum Chordata; class Actinopteri; order Cypriniformes; family Catostomidae; genus Moxostoma; species Moxostoma hubbsi. Next base: position 7,364,913 of record JAVLUX010000043.1, read on the forward strand.
CATCAACAACAAATAGATATATATATATAGACCATCGAATTTGGAATAATGTACAGATTTTGCTGTTTCTGAAAGAAATTTGTACTTTAATTCACCAAAGTGGATCACAGGATCCACAGGATATTACTGATGTGAAAAACACCATCACTATTTGAAAAAGTCATTTTTATCAAATCTACAAAGGCCCCATTTCCAGCAGCCATCACTCCAACACCTTATCCTTGAGTAATCATGCTAAATTGCTAATTTGGTACTAGAAAATCACTTGCCATTATATCAAACACAACTGAAAGCTATTTGGTTCATTAAATTAAGCTTAACATTGTATTTGTATGTAATAGACTGGCATGTCTTAAGGTCAAAATTAGGTTTAAAAAAAGAAAAGAAAAAAGAAACTGCTTTCTCTAGAAACTCATCAGTCAATAATTGTTTTGAGGAATGAATGATATACAATGCTTGATATTGCCCCCCCAAAAAACCCCTAAAGATTTCATACAAAGGTGTACACTACAGTTTTCAAAGACAAAGGACATCTGGCTCTAACAAGGACAGAAATAGATGTGGAAGACCAGATGTACAACTAAACAAGAGGATAAGTACATCAGAGACTCTAGTTTGAGAAATAGATGCCACAAACAAACACACAAACAGACATTGGACAACAGATAATTGGAAAATAGTGTTATGGATCTTAACCCCATTGAGCTTTTGTGGGATCAGTTAGACTGTAAGGTGTGTGAGAAGTGCCCGACAAGACAGACACATCTTTGGCAAGTGCTACAGGAAGTGTGGGATGAAATTTCTCATGAGTATCTGGACAAACTGACAGTTAGAAATCCAAAGATCTGCAAAGCTCCCATTGCTGCGCGTGGATTTTTTTAAGTAGTTAAGAAGTTCTGAAAATGTTTTTGAAATTGTAAGTACTTTTTCACATTTTTAATGTCCTGACTATACACTGTGATCAGTTAAATGCCACTTTGGTGAATAAAAGTACCAATTTCTTTCCATAAGAGCAAAATCGGCACATTATTCCAAACTTTTGCCCGTGTGTGTGTGTGTGTGTGTGTGTGTGTGTGTGTGTGTGTGTGTGTATGTGTGTGTGTGTGTGTGTGTGTGTGTATGTATATGTGTATATATATATATATATATATATATACATACAGCTTTTTCTCCTCTTTGAAAAGTTGATTTTACTAGACTGATCAATATGCTTGATTCTATAGTTAGTTGAATTTTATCATTTGGATTGAGCATTTTTACTGCTGTGACCGATTCAGAACAGACCTATGATTCATTTGTGACTCAACACACCAATTGAGATGAAAAATAAAATTTCACATGAGATTTGGGTTGAGATTTGTCAAGTCTCTTGTTGAATGTCTCCTTTTATTTGTCTGTATTCGTTCTTGGATTGTTTAACAAGAGTCATCTTGCTCAACATGCCACCATCACTTATGCTGTACATGCAACACACATACAGTTACGTGTCTCCAATTCTGAAAGTCCCATCCACCCTCCAACACACTCCCACACAGAGCTCACGCCAAGCCTGCTGTCTCATCTGTTATTTTGAGCTGGTGCAAGAGAGGAAGTGTGACATTAAACAGTTGGTCTGTGGATAGAGAGAGAGAGAAAAGAGAGCTGGTGGAGGGGAACAAGGGAGGAAAAAGGAGCATTGAAGCTGAAGTAATGTTCAAATAATTTCTCCTATCCCAGTTTAATATGCAGAGACAACTTTAAGTAAGGCATTGGAGGTTCATTTTGGTGGATGTGTATATATATATACCCCCCCAATCTCACACACGCATGCAGTAATCCCCATGGGATACTCCACTCCACTACTTGTTGTCTTGGTAACGGCAGTGAGTGTGATAACCAGTGTGTTGTTAAGAAAGTATTCAGACAAGCTTGTTAGGAGAAAACCTTCGCTTCAGAGAGCACAACTTCACCCATCACTGCCTATGTTGTGTTCCAATTGCTCCCATACATGTGATGTCATTCAGCTATAGGGGCTGTTCACATAGGATGCATTCTTGTGTTCAAAAACAGCTTTATGCATCACAACAAAATGGGATTCAATTCAGGTGTCCCGAATTCAGTTCAAGTCGAATGTCTCTTAACTTTACACGGTGTCTTTAAAATGTGGTGCTTCTGGTTCAAGATGCTGAAAAAAAACAGCGAGATGCATCACGACGTTTGCACATGTTTGCATGGGGAAAACAATACAAAAAAATTTAAAGATGGATGCAAGAATGCAACCTAGGTCATTTTAATAGTTATGGTTAATTGGGTCATATATGTGTGTTTGAGCAGAGATCCGATCTCAGTTGGTGGAGCAGCAGAAATGTTTGGAGCAGCAGACAGACATGCGAGTTCAGCTCTTGCTGGACCTGCAGGATTTCTTCAGGAAGAAAGCAGAGATCGAGAGCGAATATTCACGCAACCTGGAAAAACTCGCTGAACGCTTCATGGCCAAAACGCGCAGCACCAAGGACCACCAACAATACAAGTGAGTGGAGGACTTTTTTTGTTTGTTTGTTTTTGTTTTTTGGAGTGGGCACCAGTGATAGTCCTGGATCGATTGGTTCCCCAACATAAGGCATGACTGAATGGGGAAAAAAATAAATACAATTATAACAACTTTAAAAAGTTAATTTAATAAGGGTAAGATATTTTAGTCTTATATCATTTTGTAAGTGTGCAAGAGGACCCTGGCTCAAATGCCCATCTAGTACAGGGGAGACCGGGGCTAGTTGGCATGCTTTTTACTCCAGTGAGTATTTCTAAGCGTAGATTTATTTTTGAAGGACACATTCAAGGACAAGGACACTGTATATTTTCTATACAGACACATTTACCTTATCACTTCATTAGCCCCACCCAGTAGCGGTGAGCAGTGGGATGGCAAAGAGAGAGAGTAGGTCAGTCAAGAGCAGAGTGCTAATCAGAACAATGGGCGTTCACTGTCAAGTCTTAGGAGAAGAAGCACCAAACCGAGTGTGGGTCAAAATGAGGGCAAAAAAAATGATCACACTTTACAAATATATGATCGTTTTTGTGCCAAAAAAAAATCTTATATTGTAAGAGAATCTGAAGGGACATGAAATGGCACATTTTAGGCATATCATGTCCCCTTTTCAAGTCTTGGCTGTAAAAAAGCATTTCCACCATTTTTGACCTGGAGAAAAGATGCAGTTCATTGAACACACATTGACCTTTTTTTGACAACATGCCCCATTAACAATAAGCACATTTTCTTTGAAGGTGCGACTTGATTGAGCAGACCAAATTTAGACACGGTTGCATTTTATCATTTTAAGCTACGTCCACATTCATTCGGATAAATTTGAAACAACGTTTTCCTTTTCGAGACTCTTTCCGTCCTCACTGCAGTTTTCAAACGTTTTCCTAAAAGTTGCTCGTCCACAATAAAACATCTTAAAATGCTTAAATCACTAGAATCTAGAGATATTGGACACTTTCACTCATGGATTAAATGAAACATGGCTGTATGTGAATAGTGAATTTCAACAATGGCATTGTTAACTGAAAACTATTGTGTTTGAATGTTGCTGCATCCACACCACTAGGTGTCAGTGTAAGTCTTAGATGACAACTTCATAAAATGACAGAATGCACCTTTTAAAGGAGAGCAATGTGAAGGTTGTCCAAAGTAAAAATTATCTTTTCCAGTAGCTATCATAGTGGATAGCCGGTACAACATCTTGATTGTTTTGGGTTGAATAGATCACATGACAATAAATATGTTATCATTTTTCAATATCTCAGTTTTCCTTGTCCAAAATACAATGTGAATATGGTGCTTTCAAATGCATCCTCTTGCAAGATGTTTTTAGAAAAACAGTTTTTTAGCTGGACAAAAACAGGCTATGTGTGGAGGAGGGCCAAAGCGTAGCGGATTTAATGCGAGTTCTTATGAAAATGTATAAGTGTGGATGTGGCCTTAAACAGACTTCTAATAATCGCGCAACTCTATTATCAAAGATACAATCGCATTTTTGTTTAGTTTTTTTTTTGCATTCGAAATCTTATTGGCTCAAAATGGGCGTGACACTTCTGGTATGTGAACGCAACATTTTAAATGCACATGAATGATTGAAAAGTAATTTTCCAGAGACTGATGACAGTGGCAATCAAATTGTTTTGTTTCTCGCTCTCTCTTTCTCTCCCTGATAAATTCTTTCCTTTCATTCACCTCCACACAATCTCTCCCCCTTTGTTCGATTTTTGGTGTGCAGTGGATTTCAGAGCAAAGGCAACATCTAGAATATTTTACCCATGACTCTACCCTCAATTTCATGTCTGGGAAATCAGAGATGGAAGAGGAAAGGCGATAGCTGTGTGAGCTGTATTTATTCTTTATTATTTGCACTTGTGTGTGTGTGTGTGTGTGTGTGTGTGTGTGTGCGTGCGTATATGGGCATCTGTGTATTTGGTAGCTCATTAATGCAGACAACATTCTGCTGGGAAAATAGGGACGAGAGAGAGAGAGAGAGAGAGAGAGAGAGAGAGAGAGAGAGAGTGAGAGAGTTTCACAATTTCTTTTCTGTTGCTTTTTTTTCTCATGCTGGGCACTGTTAGTGTGTTAGTCCTCATGGGGATGTCCCATCGGATGCCTGCTGAGCTCTGTGATCAGTCACTGGTGGCTGAGACATTCGCCTTTCTGGTCCAAAATGGCTTCCCATTGTCTATTCGCCACAGCCTTTACTAATATAGAGGATCAAGAGTGTGAAACAAAATGGCGTCTTTTTCCACACCTCTGCAGATGGTTAGATATACTGACCTCTTTACTCTCCTAAATAAATAGACAATTTGCAGTTGGACATCAATGGTATGCAGTTCTCGCAGGACATCTTTATTCTCAATGACAATGGCATGCGAAAATAAAAATAGCGATGCTTTTGTGTCAGTTACCAAAAATGGGTGTATATACCAGTTGCATTTAAACTCTTGGCTATTTTTATGTTTATTTTAAGCTTGGTTACCCAAAAACATACATCCTTGTGGCTTTCAGAAAGGACCAGAACTTGCTTTCTCCAGTAAACTGTTGGTACCTGCTGCTGAACCAGGTGAGGAGAGAGAGTAAAGATCACGCCACACTAAGCGACCTTTACCTCAACAACGTAATCACGCGCTTCACGCATGTCAACGAGGACAACATGCGTCTGCTCAAGAAGGTGAGGTCAAACACAGGTCAGCATGCATGGCATTCCCTGTCAGTGCTATAATGTGATGGCATGCACATATAAAGGCATTAGGAAGAAAATACGCAACATGTGTGTCACTTTCAGCCTCATACATTTAAAATAAAATGTACACCTTAAAATTGACATTTTCTGTCTTTATTTCTCAATCTCATGTTGTTCCAAACCAGTATAACTTTCTATCTTCTGTGGAACACAAAGGGAGATGTTGGGCAGAATGACAGCTTCAGTCACCATTCACTTTCAATGTATGGGAAAAAAGATGCAATGAAAGTGAATGGTGACTGAGGCACACATTCTGTAAAACAACTATTATAATTTTTTATTTCATACCAAGTATTTCCAGACTCTCACACTCTCAAAAAACATGGTTTTCTCAGTTTGTGTGCATCCAGTATATTGGAAGGTGCATGACTGTAGATTTGTTTTATGCGAATGCACCATTCATTATTCACTAGCACACTTTGTCTCAGTTGAATGCAACATGGTGGTTTATTTATAGGAAGTGAATGTCCTGTTCTGCACACAGACACTGTAGTAGACCAGAACTGTTAATGTAGTAACATTAGTAAAAATTACAATGGAGTTCTGCTACAACTTGTGTTACTCCTTAAGACAAATTGGCCTAAGGTACATTTTTGGGACAATAAAAGTAACTTTGGTCATTACAATAGATTGACCTACAGAAAAAATGCAATGACTAATAAAGAATGTTCACTTTGATACCATGATATGTAATAGCATGGAATTACCATGTTTTTGGACATGATGCCATGGTAATATCATGTTTTTATGGACATGGTACCATGTAAATACCAGGTTACACGTTAATCATTCAGTACTGTGGTAAATATCAAAGTACCATTTTATTACCATCTCATAACATTAATGCGTCATGGTACATTTGTTCTTTATATTAAAATATAGAGCAATATCTGTGTACAAACAAGTTCCTACTTACATGAATGATGCAATCATACTCATTTATTTCTGTATAGCAATGTATGTAAATAAAAGCATTGTTGGCTTGTAGTCAGTCAGTGGTGGAAATGGCTGAGATTCACTTTTGGGGGCTTTGTTAGCCGAGGATGCATTAAATTGATTGAAAATAATAGAACAATTACAGTAAAGCCATTGTAATTTTAGAATTTAGCATTTCTTTTCAAATAAATGCTATATTCTTCAAACTTTCTTTTCATCTGAGAATCCTCTACTTGCAGCAATGCAAACATTTGGCACATACTGTTCATTAAAATCTGTTAGATTAGGACCTGTGAGGAGTCTGTTTCTCAAATTAGAGACTCTGATGCACTTGTCTTCTTGTTGTTGTGCATCTGGTGGGTCAACTTCACTCTCTGTCCCAGTTAGATCAAGTCTGTTATATTCTTATAAACAGAACTGAAGTGCATGGAATATCTCTCAAAAGAACAATAGATTGAGGAATTTGAGGAGAAATGTGTTTCTTTTTGGTTATTTTTTTGAAACCGAAATTTGACTTGCAAGTGTAAAGTAACATAAAAAATGCAAGTTTATTCAATTCCTCAGCGGGGAAAGACACTGTATTGCGATTTCCACACTTCATTAAGTCACACAACCATTTTAACCATTCTAACATAAAGAAATGTTACATTAGTACTGTTAACACATTAAATGATTCCTTAAGAATTATGTGACACATTAGTTTATACAGCTGAAAATGGGGCTTTGCCATCATGGGTAAAAATGGCATTTCATTTTAACCAAAAAACATAAACTCATTTCAAACAGTAATAATAAATTGGAATATTTGCATAATTTTAATGCATCCAAGGTGAGGAGAAGCATCAATTGTTTTTGTTTTTTTGTCTTAGTAATATAAAATCTTTGAATGGTGGTATGTACTATACAGGTATATTATAGATTATCTCTGTAATCTTGGTCGAAACTGAACATTCTGAACGTTGCTGTAAGCCATGCTAAATGACGCCCCCCGGAATTGTGTGTGTGTGTGTCCCCGCAAAACAGATATTCTCGAAGAAGAATACCAATACACAAACAGCTCAACATTTATTTGTGCATTAAATTACACATGACTTGTGTACTTGTAGATGGTATTGGTAGCACATTTTTTATATATTTGTGCATTCTTTTGGTGTGTAGATTTTTTTGATTTGAGCATGTGTGGATCTGTTGCATGCATGCAAGGATCGGTTGCCCATGGATACCTGTGTGCATTTGTCGATCAGCTGCATGTGTTCTGGCCACTCATGATATAGTCAACATTGCGCATTTATGTGCAGAACCCTCATAGCTTTCGTAGGCTATTTAGTGAAGAAAAGAAATCAATACTCTTCATTCCCCTTACCAGTTTGCCAGTAGCCAGTTTGAACGGAACGCTGTTCCCCCACAAAATCCCCCCCCCCCCCCCCCATTTACAGCCCTGCTTGTAGTTGTCTATGCACATTAAGCTGTGAAATAAATTCCACTCTTCATGTTAAAAGCAGTAAAACAGCATATAAGTGGGCTTTTAATTTGTTTTGATCCATCCTGTATGTTTAGAATTGACAGCTTGACTTCAATTTCTGACTTTAACCCAGACTGCCCTGCTCTCTGTCCACATTAATATAACCTGTGCCTTTTTTTGACCCACAGAGCAAAGAGATCATTTTCCAACTGCAAGAGGACCTAATGAAGATTCTTAACGAACTCTACACAGTGAGCTCGTCTCATTCTCTCTCATCATCCTCTCAATCTCTTTTTGGATTACTTTTTCATCTCATCACTTTCATCCTGGTTCTCTCTCTCATTCCACATCTCTCATTTTATCATTCCATCAATATGTGATTCCCGCTCCATCACTGACACTCTGGTTTTCGATCGCTCCAAAACTGCAAAGCCGCATCAGTTTCATCTTTCTTTAACTTGTTCTAGCATTTCTTATGCTTTTGTGACGTTTCTTCTCAATTTCCTTTTTGCCTGTAACTTCTGTACTCTTTTTGTTTAACTCCATCTGTTATGTAGCATTTTATCTGCCTTAAATTGTGTTTGAATATTTGACCTGAATGTGAGCTTTTCTGACAGGACTGAAATCTTAAAAGCCAGCAGCTCTTGAATAAATAAACTCTTTAAAACCACGGCATGCTTTAACTCTGTCAGCCGAGTTTACTGCTATCGTGAGGAGTGCTTGCTGAAAATGATATGAGTGGACAGAACAGAAGTATGAAAGGTTTGAGGGGTTTAAACCTCAGACACAAGTTTTTGTGTCTTTGTTAAAAATGATTTGCGCACATGCATGCACACACACATTTACTCAATAGGGAAATGCCATATAATTCTTATTTCTTAATTAAAGGTAATTGTAATTAATAAAGATGAACCCAAACACACATCCTAACCATAACCCTAAAAGAAAACCATTTGCATTTTTAGAATTAATAATAATAAAAAATAAAAAAAAACATTTGTGAACCACTTTTCCAAATGAAGATCTCACCAAATGTTCTCAAAGGGTGATTTACTCAGATTTAGCTCACATATAGGGACAAATTTGTCTCCAAACCATATCTAAGTATGCACATGTGAATGTATGGAAATCTGGCTTTTTAAATGCAGATGTGTGCATGGGCATTATGGGTAATGTGGTTCTGTGGCTGGTCTGCCCCTGCAGGTTATGAAGACGTATCACATGTATCACAGTGAGACTCTTAGTGCAGAGAATAAGCTGAAGGAGGCTGAGAGGCAGGGTGAACGTCAGGGTCGGGGTGGAGAGGCCGTCTTTAGCCTGCGGACTGAAGATCGGCACCAACGACGCAACGCTTCCCGCAAGATCCAGAAGATGAAAGAGAAGGTGAGCTCTATATCGTCATCATGTTATGCTGTCATCATGCTATGCTGTCATCATGCTGTTTGACAAATCTTTACATATTATGCCGCTTTTAAGTCATCACGGAATGATCACATTTATAATAATCCTAACTGGGGCATTTTCAATAGAGCGCAATAGTCCGGCTCTAGAATTTTAAAAAAATCCCATAAATTTTTTCCATAGACAAATTGACTTTTAACGATAACTTATAAATCTTTAAAGATAGACCTACAGTGAGCTTTGAGGTTTTTAATCAATGGTTTATGCTTCTGTTAAAGCCATCAGTCCGCATTATTTCAGCTTCATTTAAATTACCAATTGGAGAGCCGCAACCAACAAAGCTCACCAAAAGAGATCTGCAGCGACTGCCCACTTCCATGTCTCCCTTCTATCTCAAACTACTCGTATATTTGAATATATATGAATATTTTGTTATAATTAGAAATGTATTATTTCCCTACTTATAATCAACAACTTATAGTTTTATATTTCATTATATAGTTTTATATTCCATTGATTTAATAAACAAAAATTAAGTTTTAAATTTTTGTCAGATTTTCAAATAATTGTTTTTGCTTCACCTTTGAGATGGTTGATTTGGTTCACGGCTTAGACATCTTTTATGAATGATTTTGTTTCTGTAATTCAGCATTTTGAGTGAATGATTTCCACTTTTAATCATATCCAACCCAACCTGAAAATAAGCTATGTTTTTTGTTGGTTATGCTTTAAATGATTTGATTCTTCACTTTTGTGTTGCTCTGAAGTTTTACATGCTGTAAAACTTTTTTATGACATTTTTGTATTTATTACAGGATGCTTGGTTGATTTAATGTAATGGGCCCCTTCCAGGACAGCATTGCACAGCTTGTGCGATCAGAACATGATATATTAATAGTATCTTAGCATATCACTGGGGAGTCTAGAGAAGAATCAAAGAAGCATGGCCATTTTGCTTTTGTAACAGCAAGCCATTGACAAAAGTGCTCTGGGAATAAGATGGCTAGTGCACACAGCTTTCCTGCCAGGAAAAGTGTCGCAGTGCATAAATAAAACTATTTATATGCAGTATAGTCTCTCTTCAGAGCATTTGATTTCCAGTAAAAAACACCCCCATAACAGACGATGTGTTCACTTACATTAGTTTTGCTCTTGTAACCTAGGGAGGAGGAGGGTCTTGAATGAACAATTGTTACAGTGTTGGACAGAAAAGCCAGTCACGATATTCCGATGGGCAAAGTCAAGTGTTCTGCAAATGTTTTTTTTTTTTTATATAAAAAGTATAGCAGGAACATGAAACAATTTCTCCTTGGTTTACATACATGTTATATATCATATATACATGGATGCATACATTATAACTGTACATTATACACCGATCAGCCACAACATTAAAAGCACCTGTCTAATATTGGTGCCAGACGGGCTGGTTTGAGTATTTCTGTAACTGCTGATCTCCTGGGATTTTCACACACAACAGTCTCTAGAATTTACTCCGAATGGTGCCAAAAACATCCAGTGAGCGGCAGTCTGTGTACGGAAATGCTTTGTTGATCAGAGAGGTCAACAGAGAATGGCCAGATGGTTTGAACTGACAAAGTCTATGGTAACTCGGATAACTGCTCTGTACACTTGTGTTGAGAAAAATAGTATCTCAGAACACTATTCTGAGATGCGGGTTGGTGCTGTTTTGGCGGCACGAGGGGGACCTACACGATATTAGGCAGGTGCTTTTAATGTTGAGGCTGATCGATGTATATGCATGCCTTATCTATCTTCAATTACACTGAAATCCCAACAAATGCAAATTCAGACTTATTAAATTCAAACAAGGATTAAAAGAATGTCTCAGGTCCTGGATGCTAATTGGTTTATACAGCTATACTAAAAAAATGTTACCCAGCTACTGTGAATTACTGCACGAAACCTATAGAGACCAACTAGATGCTCCGTTAAGTTTGAAAACCCCTCCCTTATTCAAGGATTCTTGCTCAATTTAATAAAAACGGTTGCACTGAAAGATCTGTGGGTTTTACCAGCAGCTGAACAACTTTAATTAAACGAGAAATTGCAAATCACAGCGCTTCACTGTGCTAACACAGAGGCATTAGACACAAGACAGTTGATTAGTCTGTCAATAAAACCATTTTATCTTCTGCCTTGATGGAGATATTGCACTTAACACTTTTGTCCTTCTTTCTCCTTCAATCCCCCCTCTTCCTCTACCTCTATAATTTTCCTCCAGCGCCAAGCCAAGTACTCGGAGAACAAACTGAAGGTTATGAAAGCCCGGAACGAGTATCTGTTGACTCTGGAGGCCACCAATGCCACTCTGTTTAAATATTACATCAATGACCTGTCGCATTTGATTGACGTGAGTATCTGATTTGGAAGGCATATATTGTCGCTCATGCTGACAGTGAGTCCACGGCCGGAAATTGCAGCTGCGTGAAGGAAATGGTGTTATGGTGGTGTTTAAATGATTTTTCACCAAGCCCAATAATGAATGATAGTCCTGATTAATAATTAGTAATTAAGGAAGTCTCCACTGTTTTTAATTAGACACAAATGCACCCTGTAACAGGGAGGATGGGATGGAGACTAAGCCTTTAATTACAAGCACACATTAGCAGATTGTGAAACAGTAGCACGAACTGAGGATAGGTTTGGAACGCAATACTAACATACTACAGATGTTACTGATTACTGTGCAGTGTATATTCTCTATGCTGCCTACTATATTTTTTAAAATAGTATGTGAAATAGTATGCATAACTGTATGCCCTAACGATTTTAAATGTTAGTATGCTACATTGTTGACATTTGATCTCACATTGCGTGTGTTTTTTTTTTCCTTTTTATTGGGTTTTTGGTTTTGGTAGATAGCATGCTGCCACCTTTAAATTAATAAATACATGATGGATACAAATGACAAGTACTTGTGCTATATTTAGCAATATATGAATTTTAACGCGTTACAAAAAAAGAAAACGCACATTATTTCATCTAGTGGCTTCCAGTTAATGTCTGTCAGAATTGAATTGAATATATATATATATATATATATATATATATATATATATACACACACACACACACACACACACACACACACACACACACACACACACACACACACACACACTGGCCACTTTATTAGGTACACCTACTTTTTCATGCGATTATCTAATCAGCCAATCGTGTGACAGCAGTGCAGTGCATAAAATCATGCAGATATAGATCTGGAGCTACAGTTAATGTTCACATCAACCATCAGAATAGGGAAAAAATGATCTCAGTGTTTATGACCGTGGCATGATTGTTGGTGCCAGATGGGCTGGTTTGAGTATTTCTGTAACTGCTGATCTCCTGGGATTTTCACGCTCAACAATCTCTAGAATTTACTCATAATGGTGCAAAAAAACATCCGGTGAGCGGTAGTTCTGCAGACAGAAAAGCCTTGTTGATGAGAGAGGTCAATGGCGAATGGCCAGACTAAATACGTCCTGTATTTTTTTCCACATGATACTGCCCATTTTAGAAAATAGAGTAGGTTATCCAGTATTCCATGCTTTTAGAAAACTTGCATATTGTGAACAGTATACATATTGCATACTACTGAAACAATACTAATAGTATGGTAGTATGCTATTTCAAACGTAGCTAAGTATTTCATGTATGTGCTGCAGTTGGAAAAGTATAGTGCACATTTTGGCCAATTCAATAGGTCATGCATTCAGAAAATGTGCGTACTGTGCGCTACATATGTACCACATACTGCAGAATTTGTACTAATACTATGGTAAGATGCTATTTTATGTACATGCTCTGGTTGCATACTACATTTTGGCAAGTGTAGTAGGTCATCCATCCATATAGAAAATTTGCATTCTGAACAATGTATGTATAATGCATACTGTACAACTTTTTAGAAAATAGTAGGTAGTATCAGAGATTATTTAGCAGAGACGGGCCACTTCTATTTAAATGAATGGAAGAAATTGGAACACGCAACCAAGAAGCTCTAACAGATGTAGAAAGGAAGTCCCATCTTACAGGTAAAAGAGCCAAACACCTTTTAGAAACAGATATTGCCTGTCAATCATCTAAAAAATGTGCATACACATTAGCTGTACAAGCCGGGAAAATTGCGTGTTTTAGCGTAATATGAGGTAAAGCACAATTTATGATTCCAGTATTATCAAATTGAAATTGCGTATTTGTTTGTTGTTTGATCGTTATCTTGACCAACCGTTTTTGAGATTTCAGTGTTCCCCCATTCATGTAGCTAGGAGTTGCACTGTCGTGATTGGAAATAGCCTCCCAAGGGTGTTCCAAAGATGGCCGAGAGTGGACGGACTTGTTAGAAAGACTTTGGTAGTATGCCATTTCAAATAAATCTCACAGAGACAAATTCTAAAAGATTCCATTCAATACTACCCACATACACGCACTCAATCAAGTGTGCAGCAAGGGCAAGAGATTCAACGGGAGCTATTTTTCACACATGCCGTTTGTGCTCCGGTATTTGCTGTGTCTGGAGTTTTGCTCATTAGGGTTTGCTCTGATCTGGCTGATCGGAGCGCTGTGTCACAGAGGTCAAACCTGCTCGCACAGAGATAAAGACAGCATGTGGGCGGGCGTAAGAGAGAGAGTGTGGGTGGGATGTGAATTGCAGTGAAGCCTAGGTGAATTTTTTTCAAATTAACCTTGAGAACAGAAGCAGGGGAGGATAATTTGTAGATAAACGCTTGAAAGTAAAGGTTGGCCTGTCATAATCCTTTTTGAGTGACTGCTCTACATGAATCCATTCCATGTGGAAAACAAATGCGTTTATGTGTATTTTAACAGTGTTGTGATCTCGGTTACCACGCGGGCCTGAGCAGGGCATTGCGGACCTACTTGTCGGCGGAATACAGCTTGGAAACCTCTCGACACGAAGGCCTTGATATTTTGGAGGGGGCAGTGGAGGGGTTGGACCCCGGCAGTGACCGGCAGCGCTTTATGGAAACTTACCCCACAGCATTCACTCCTCCTGCACGCTTCAACTTTCAACCACACTTAGGAGACCAGGTCACATGCTATTTGAAAAAAGAAAATCAAAATCTAGTTATGTCTTGCACAGGAGCAAGGAATCATGGTCAGAAATTAAAGAAATAGTTTACCCAAAATTCTCTCATGCTAAATGCACAACATCAATCTCTCAGCTCTGTAGGTCCATTCAACACTAGTTAATAGTGAACAAAGATTTGAAGCTCCAAAAAGCACATAAAGGCAGCATAAAAGTTTGCCATAAAACTCAAAAGTGATCCAGTTGGTTTTATGTGAGAACAGACCAAAATGTAACTTCTTTTTGTAACATTTATTTCTGAAGTAGCTCTTAAAATAATATGAACATTAATACATGAAATATCATTTGATGTTGATTTAATCATATGGGTAGAAGGAAATATATTCTCTGTTTAATTCTACAGCTTGATAACATATGTTAATGATATCTGAGGATCTGGATAAAAGAATGACAGTATTATTTTTATGAAATATTTATGGGGCCATTATTGCCCATTTATGGTAAATGCAATTTAATTCTGATTGTTTTTATAATTGATGTTGATATTTCATCTAATAATATAAATTTATCATCAAATACTCACCCTCATTTTGTTCCAAACCCACATTACTTTTTCCATGAAACACAAAAAGAGATATTAGGCAGAATAATAGCCTCAGTCACTTTTTTTCCATATAGTAAGTGAATGGTGACTGAGGCGTTCATTTTACATAATATCTCCATTTATGTTCCATTTGAAGATAGTCATACAGGTTTGGAACAACATGAGGGTGAGTACATGATAACAGAATTTTCCTTTGTGGGTGAACTGTCCCTTTAATTGACCACTTCAATATATCAAATGTATATGATTGTTTGTACTGATGAGTGGTTTCAGTAATAAATGTGTGTTGATGTTTTAGGTGAGTCAAATCACGGCACTGCCGCAGGTGCAAGCCGAGCTCCTTCTCCGATTCCAGCAGCTGCAGTCTCGCCTTTCCACACTGAAGATCGAAAATGAGGAGGTGAGACACACACACACACACACACACACCTTCCTCTCGAATGAGCACATCGGCAGCTGCGGTTCCCCCCATAGGATAAAGAATGAGCTGACAGCCATACACCGCGATTTCTCCAATTCTCTCTCTCCCTCATTCTTTCTCTTCATGTCATCAGGTACTATATATGCATACCAGCACTCTCCCTCACAGCGACAGGCACAAACGCATTCGTACAAATTGTTTCCATCTTCTCTGTCTCTGTTGGAGTTGTGAGGTTGTTTATGGCTGGTTGTTGGCAGGCCAGCTGTTTCCTGCAGCTCTCAGCATTTGAAGGACACAGCAGAAGTGCTGATGAATGCTCTTACTGCAGAGTTTAGACTAAACGGAGAGAGTTGAGTGGATGTGTGTGCTTGATATTACTCTGTTCTTCATTATCTAAATACCATTAAGCTAAAGACCAGTTCCTGAATAGAGTATGTATAGTGTCACTAAACAAAAAGTACCACATTATTATGTTGTTTTTGTAATTTTTTTGAATACATGTACTATAGTAGCAACATGGTATTTCTCTAAACACCTTGGAGGACCATGCAGATAGCGTGCTATATGAATATGGTTATTAAAAATATAACAAAGGACCATGGTATTACCATCTGATACCATAGCTGTATCATGGTCATGCCTTGGAAGGGTGACTACTGAATATTAAAGCTGTTGGGAGGCCTGTCTTTTTAAATGCATAAAGTTTACAGTATGAAATGTTAAAAATGTAAACAGTAGTTTGTTATGTTGCCGCATGACCTTGCCATTTTGCATGTTTAATGTGAGTGATGTCAAGTTATATCAGAAGTGAATGTCGTTATTTTGCATTTTTACCAAATATTGTGCCAAAATGTCTTAATCTTTGGCAGTCCAATCAAATAGGTCAAGAAGGATAAATGTCTTAAAAAAATCTGATTGTGTGTTCAGGTTTATTTTGCACATGTGAAATGAAGAGGGCAACATATTGTGTGATACAGTATTCTTTTCAGTGAACTTCGATTGTATACTACACTTTTAGGCAAATGTAGTATGTCAATACATTCCATGCATATATACAAATTAGTATATACTGCAAAAAACTTCACTGCATTTTCTTACTGAGTATTTTTGTCTTGTTTTCCAGTAAAAAAAAACCAAAATATATAAAATATATATATATATATATATATATATATATATATATACATATATAAACACTACCATTCAAAAGTTTGGGGTCACTTGACTGAAATGTTTCTTTTAAAATTTTAATCGTTTGATCTGAAGGCATATGCTTAAATGTTGGAAATTATTTTTGTAGACAAAAATATAATTGTGCCAACATATTAATTTATTTAATTACAAAGCTAAAATGTTATAATAAAAAAAGTTTTTGAAATGGATGACTTGTATTAAGTAATTAAGAAAAGCAGCCACTAAATGCCCAGCATATAGATGGGAACTCCTTCAATACTGTTTAAAAAGCATCCCAGGGTGATACCTCAAGAAGTTGGTTGAGAAAATGTCAAGAGTACATTTCATAGGCAAAGTGTTATAACACAGTTTTTTTTTTTTTTTTCACAACATAATTCCCATATTATTCCATAGTTGTGATGACTTCACTATTATTTTAAAATGTGAAAAAAAGAATGAGTAAGTGATGATAGTGTACATGTTTAACATTTATTAATTTGGCAGACGCTTTTATACAAAATGACTTACAAAAGAGGAATACATTATAAGCAAATTATCTTAAGGAGACAGCGATAAGAAAAGTGCTGTATTACAAAGTTTCACTAGAATCAGAATGGTATCAAGACAGATTAAAGTGACTGGTTAAGTGCTCTTGGAAAATATGTATTTTTAGTCATTATTTGAAGACAGAGAGTGAGTCAGCTTCATGGATGGAGTTAGGAAAGTCATTCCACCACTGAAAGTCCGGGAAAGTGATTTGGTGCCTCTTTGTGTTGGTACAAAAAGGTGCCTGCAGACTTCTTATGGGAACGTAGCTTTTCAGAACTGATTTTAGGTATGCTGGAGCAGGCCCAGTGACTGTTCTGTATGCCAGCATCAGGGCCTTGAATTTGATACGTGCATCAACCGGCAGCCAGTGGAGAGAGACAAGGGAGTAACATGCGCTCTCTTTGGTTCATTAAAAACAGACATGCTGCTGCATTCTGGATCATTTGCAGGGGTCTAATTGTGCATGCTGGGAGGCCTGCAATGAGAGCATTACAGTAGTCCAGTCTAGTTATGATAAGTGACTGAACAAGAAGTAGTTTGGAATGATCAGAGGTCTTATCTTCCTGATATAGTACTGTAGGGTGTAAATCTACATGATTGTGCTGCCTTTGAGATGTGGTCTATGAAATTTAGTTGGTTATCGATGGTTAACCCTATATTTCTGACAGTTTTGGAAGGCGTTACTGTAGTTGGACCCAGCTGCACGGTGATGTTGTGTTCAACTGCAGGGTTGGCTTGAAAGACAAGTTCGGTCTTGGCTGAGTTAAGTTGCAGGTGGTGTTACTTCATCCAGGCCAGGATGTTTGCCAAACAAGCAGTCGAGCAGTCACCGTGGTGTCGTTGGGCTGGAAAGACAAGTAGAGCTGTGTGTCATCTGCATAGCAGTGGTAAGAGAAACCATGTGTCTGAATGATGGGTCCAAGTGATGTTGTGTATAAGAGAAGTGGCCCAAGCACTGATCCCTGAGGTACCCTAGTAAGTAGCTGATGTGACTTGGACACCTCACCTCTCCAGGCTACCTTGAAGGACCTACCTGAGAGATAGGAATTCAGAATAGAGAGGGTGGAATGTAGGATCTGATAGTTGACTGTGTCAAAGGCGGTGCAGGTGTTGTTGAGATGATGATCATTTATTCTACATGTAGAGGGTCCCCTCATGGGGGCTGGCATGTTAGAATCACATGACCAACTGAATTACCACAAGCTTATCTCAGTAACCACCCTGTTATTGGGCAATTTCACTCATGGATTAAATTAATCATGGCTGTAAATAGTGAATTTCTACAATGCCATTTTTAAACTGAAAACTATCGTGTTTGAATGATGCTGCATCCACACCGCTAGGTGTCAGTGTAATACTAAGTGCGCCTTAAAAAATATTGAGAGCACCTTTAATATCTTGTTAATAATAAAAAATATTCAGATATTTTTTGTGGAAAACAAGGCAAAAATTATAAAAAAAATTTTTAGGTAGTAATCATACTGTCATATATCAATATACCATGGCATTACCATCTGATAACTCTATACCATTGTATTCTGTATTCCCACTGAAGGTGAAAAAGACATCAGAAGCCACCCTCAGCACTATCCAGGACATGGTGAACATGGAGGACTATGATGTGTCAGAGAGCTTCCATCACAGTCACTCCACTGAGTCTGTCAAATCCAGCGTATCAGACACTTACCTCAGCAAACCCAGCCTGGCCAAGAAACGTGCAAACCAGCAGGAAACCGAGCTCTTCTATTTCACAGTAAATGTCGGCCCACACACAGAATAATTCAGCAAGACCGACTCTAATTGGGAGTCACTGTAGAACACATCCATTTTGAAAATGTAATGTTTAAAGGGACGGTTCACCCAAAAATGGAAATTCTGTCATCAATTACCCTTAAGTTGTTCCAAATCCATGTTACATTCTTTCGTGAAACACAAAGGGAAATGTAAGGCAGAATGACCGCTTAAGTCACCATTCACTTTCATTGTAACTTTTGTCCATACAATGAAAGTAAATAGAAATCCTCCTTTCTTCAGTTCAGACTTAATGCTGATGTCCTGTCCATGCTGCATATTTGTAGTGCTGTGATCAACAGTTTAATGGGCTTAACCTTAAGCAACGTCAGTAGATTTCAACTTATTTTATGGCCACTGAAGGATGACCAGGACTGATTAGATCATTAATTTACCAGTGTAATTAGATTATTATTGACTGTGCGTGTATTTTGTGGCTATAGAAACTAAAGGAGTATCTCGAAGGAAGCAATCTCATCGCTAAACTGCAAGCCAAACACGACATGTTAAAGAGGAGCATAGCAGAAGGTGACATTGTACTTCTCCCAAAATCAAATGTTCCTGTTTTCCATCCATCCAATCAAATGTCACCTAATACAATGTCTTTGTCCACAGGATACAGAGCTGACATCATGACAACCAGGTATATCTCGTCATCTATGTGTCTTTGTCCGACCTTCCTTTAATGCCCTTTTTTTTGTGCATATTTTATTCCAAATCACAAGCTCCTCTTGATATTTGTAAAGGTCCTCATGACCTTTTTGAATGCTAAATCTCTTGTTTCAGTTGTATTTCTCTCTTGTCATTTAGCCGTCGACGCAACTCCCACAGCAGACACCAGGTATCACAGTCTGTGTTCAGTTTACACCTGTGTGCTTACAACTGTATCAACATTTGTGTCATACTGTTTACAATGTTCATGAACTGATGTTTGATGATGTTTTTACAGGACTCTGGGAAGGCTATCCCTTTGATTGTGGAAAGCTGCATTCGCTTTATTAATCTATATGGTGAGGAATACACTTCAAGCATATATATATATATAAATTAGGTCTGTAGATTTAAGGCATTAATTTTATGCAGTTAATTATATGAAAATGAATACAAGGATTTTGAGATGTAATTTTTAGTTTCAAACTATATTTAACTTAATATATGGTCCTATAAATACAGTGCTCATGACTAGAGGCGCTGAAAACTAGTGAGATGAGACGAAACTACAAGTGTCCGTCTGATTTATGAGTACATATACCAACAATTAAAACTAGAGCAGAGGTGAAGAAGGCCTATAATTGGGTAATGTTCAAGGATATGGAAATAATTAAACAATATTTTGGCTTTAAAACCACTTTTTGCTTTGTCTAACGGCTGTACTTATACATGTATATGTACATGATGTAATGTATTTCAATTATCTGAATTATAATATTTATGATATTTTTATAATTATTTTAATCATTATATTCTATGTTACCTTTATCTGGGGGCCTTTCTCAGTAATTCAGATTTTATATATATATATATATATATATATATATATATATATATATATATATATATATATATATATATATATATATTATAAATTATAATACAAAGAAATAATGAATACAACACATGCATGGATCCATTTGCACTTAAATGTAGTTATTATTTTTTTATAAAATTTTTCCAGGTCTGCAACACCAGGGTATTTTCAGGGTTTCGGGCTCACAGGTTGAAGTCAATGACATTAAGAACTCTTTTGAACGAGGTTTGTGCACTTTTAGATAAACTATTTAAAACATGCTTTTTACTTTTCTCTTTTTTTTCCCCTGAAACACTAAGATCATTTTCACCACATCTCAAATGATGTATTGTGTTTGACTGCATTCTGTGGTGGAAATGACAATTATGAATAATTTTGGAATAAAATGGCAGACAAATTCTATTTCTTAATTAGCAAAAGACAAATGTTTTTGATAAAATCAACCACTGGGAGATAAAAGTGGCTGCGGTTGAAGAAACGCCATATATTAAGTGAAAGTCTTTGTGTCCACAGTTTTGAACATCAGCAGAGATTACGGAGTACAGACAAACACAATTAAATGTAATTAAAACTGTAATATGTGTAATATATTAATCATTACCAGCTTCAGATCTTCATTCAAATGTGAAAATCACAGATTATAATTTAAAAGATCCACCACCATGGATACACTCTCATCTTAGTGGCTGTTTCCCAGGCAACGACCCCTTGACTGACGAGGAAAATAACCATGACATTAACTCAGTGGCGGGTGTGCTGAAAATGTACTTCAGAAACCTGGACAACCCTCTTTTTCCAAAGGAGAAGTTCAACGATCTCATCGCCTGCATCCGTGAGTGCTTGTCTTCCTCTGCAGTCACGTGTGTGTGTGTGTGTGTGTGTGTGTGTGTGTGTTTATATGCATGTGTGTGCGTGTGTGAGGAAGGATAGAGGAAGGATAGGAAAGGTGGATGATAGAAATGGTGTTACAAGCGTTCAGGAAATGACAATGATCGGGTTTCCTGGGGAGTTTAGACAGTAGACATGTCTGTAAAGAGTCCTGCCTATTTAAGCACATGAAAGTTCTGATTGGCCTTGTTTACGAACTTGTGTGCTCATGTACCTTCAACAGGAACTGAAAGTCTGTATGAGCGTGCCCTCTCCATCCGGAAAATACTGATGATGACACCACGACCAACACTGGTGGTCATGAGATACCTGTTTGCATTCCTCAACCAGTGAGTATAAATACACGTACATGCAAACATTTACTTGGCTATCTAAATTTGGACATAATTTACCATAGTCTTAAATTTGTATTATTTAAAGCTGAAGTGTGTCATTTCTGCACCACCAAATGGAATTGCAAAAATTAACAGTTTTCAAACAGCCCTCTGCATATGCCCCCTTTCTAATGTTGGTCGAACCAACAGATAGTCCCGCCCCCAACTCACGCCTTTGGTTTAGTCAGTGTTGTTGTGTCGGGCTGGACGGATCACTCAAAACAAAGACGAAGTTTAATAGTGCCAAGGTGTTTACAGGTTTTGAGAAAATTCATCTACAAATGGCTTATTTATTGTTGTCTTTGCATATTAAGATGGCATAGGAGGAACTATTTAAAAACCAAAATATTTGAACTATTCAGCTTCACTACTCATTTTATTTAAACTATAGAATGTAGTTTAAAGGTGCTGTAAGCGAATTTAGCGTACAGAAGCTTCCACTTGACTGAGCCGTTGAATTAACCACGCCCCCTCATTCCAAAATCCCACCCTCCAAAGATAATTTTGAAACCAAAACAGAGCAAAAGAGCTCATTTGTTTGTTGGTGGTGGTCGAATTCATCAATGGCACAATAGCACCCTCAACTGACAAACATTATGAATCATTGCCTCAATTATCCACTTCAAATACAACAACTGTGAGAACAAGCAAAATGTCAATGTCCACAATCTGTGGACACATTTTTATTTAATTTTTTTGCTGTTTACAAAGTCTACAGCTGTCACAGCGACCGGTGAGAGATATATTGTGTGTGTGTGTGTGTGCATGCGCGTGTATGTACAGGTTTGGCTATACATGTGAGTGCCAATTTTTGGAAAATGTGCTCACTAATATAGCCTAGTGAAACTGGTAGAAACCCACTAGTGAGGACATTTTTAGGTGGTCCTCACTAGTAAAAAGGCTCATGAATCAGCCAAATCATGTTTAGCTTTATTTATCTATTGATGTGCATATGTTTCTGTGAGGTTTAGGGTTAGGGGATAGAATATATATTTAGCTTGCTATGAAATCAATGGAAGTTTATAAGATATCCTCACTAATTTAGTGAAACAATCCTGTGTGTGTGTGTGTGTGTGTGTGTGTGTGTGTGTGTGTGTGTGTGACAAAGCGGAGAGAAGTTTAGCTTTAAGGTTGCATGTATGACATGTGTAAGTGTAATAAGTGTGTATATTGTAGTATGTGTAATACGTTAACTTCATTAACGTTTCTACTAAACACACACACTTACTGCACACACAACACAACAGAAAAGTGCAAGTGTCTCTGTGAATTGGAGAAAGGCATCTAAACTAAGCATCCGTTTTCACAGCGGAAATTAAATGCACTCCCACCTCAGTGCTGAGAGAGTAAGAGATTGTGAAAGGTGGCGTGAGACAGACAGAGGGAATGAGTGCGAAAGAAAGAGAGTGTTAAGGGACGAGTAAAGGTGCAAAGAGAAAAGGTGCGATATGGAATTTTTATGACTCCTCCACAAGAGATTTGAGAGGCTGATCCACTCTGATTGAGAAAGCATAATTATATCAGTGCACTCAAGAGAAATTAGACATCCAGCATATCATGTAGGTCCTTATGTTACTCCTCAAAAGAACTAGTTACTGGTGCTTGGTCAGAAGTTTTATCATGTAATAGAATTAAAATCTTTCCTTCCTGACTGTTGATGCCATCCCAAAATTCAGTAAACATAATTAGAATACAGAGGAAAGTGGTATTGGTTGCATAGTTTATACAGTTATTGGGTCAATTTCTCTCCAGTTTGTCCCAGTACAGTGACGAGAACATGATGGACCCTGGAAATCTCGCCATCTGCTTTGGTCCGACTCTGATGCCCACTCCGGACCTCTTAGACCAGGTCTCCTGTCAGGCACACGTCAACGAGATCATTAAAACAATCATAATCCACCATGAGACCATCTTCCCTGACACCAAAGAGCTGGAGGGACCAGTTTATGAGAAATGCATGAGCAATACTGAGTACTGGTGAGATGAGTATGTATTTGTGTGTGTGCTGAATGTATATCCAAAATGATGCAATCCAACGTACTCTCTAAAATATTGCTGTCTTTTTAGTGAAAGTCCGTACAGTGAACCGGGAGCGTTTGAGGAGGGAGAACAGGATGGTGGGACAGAAACACAGACGAGTGAGGAGGGTAATTAATATGCATGCAAATATGTAGGCATATTTTTTGCAGAACTGCATCATTACACAGAATTTGGAGAGGGCCAAGAGCTTGCACTCAGAAATGAGTTCTTGCAATAGTAGGATAAGCATATTTAAATAAATGTGATTTAAATATTTAAAATTATTTAAATGAATGGCAAAGCAAATATGCCTGCTCCATTTACCAGACTGCATTGTTTAAAACAGGGGTGGTCAACTATTTTGGCAAAGGGGTATAGGGGGTAACATTTTATTCCTTTTGAGATACAATGTTCTGTATTGATTTGGTTTTTGTAACTTTTAAGCCCAGAAATAGTTCTGCACTCAATTTTCTGAAGTGTATCTTTGACTAATGGGACTATTCTGCAATTGCCTAAAGTATTTCAGTGCTCTACAAAGGTAGATACTTTTCTATCCGGCATTAAAAAACGAAATAATATCTGAGCTTATTAAAAATTATTTATTTTACCATCTCTACATCCCTGTTAATTTATTATTCAGTTTAACACTCTACATCAGGGGGTCTGTTTTTTTTTTTCTCCCAATTTGGTTTCCCAATGTGCTTTAAGTCCTTGTGGTGGCGTAGTGACTCGCCTCATTCCGGGTGGCAGAAGACGAATCTCAGATGTCTTTGCGTCTGAGACCGTCATCCCGCATATATTATCACGTGGCTTGTTGAGCACGTTACCGCGGGAGGCTTCACGCCATCCATAGCAGCATCCACGCACAACTCGCCACACACCCCAACTAGAGCAAACCACAATCTACCTCCCTAGCAACCGGGCCAATTTGGTTTCTTAGGAGACCTGGCTGGAGTCACTCGGCACACCCTGGGATTCGAACTAGTGAACTCCAGGGGTGGTAGCCAGAGGGCAAATGTAATTATTTTATTCTCAAAACATTACCTGTTTAAATGCTAAAAGGGTCATTGTAAAGAAGTAAGCGCTCACGGCCAAGGAAGAGGCGAGAGACCGGCTTGACGTACAAATTAAGGTTTAATGTAAAACTCAAAAGACAAACACATAAGATGACGGACATGTCCGTAAGGATCTCTCTCTGCCCCACCGCCCTCCGCGATCGGCCTTTATCCCTCTTGGTGGCTTGATTAGCCTAATACGGGACCAGACATGTTGAGTCACGACCCGGCCCTGTCCTCCACCGTGCCACAGTCATGATGCGGGTCTTGCCAGTGGTTTGACTTTCCATTCAGCACACAACTGAATAACACAGGCTGCATGACTATGATAAATTATTACTGCAAGAGTTAGATTAACATACAGGTGCGAGGGGACTTCAACATTTCTAAATTGCACAAATAAAAAATACATATTCGTCTCTCGCTTGCCTTTGCTCGAGTGTCAATGATGCCGAGATCTACTTTTATCTTTAAAGCTACAATATGTAACTTTTAAATAAAAATAAAACTTCAAGTGTCTTGCGGAAGAACATTGTTTTGGTTGTGGTTCAGCTCTGCTCCTCTGTGTGGATGAATGTGTTTCGAGGCACCGGTGTACACATGAATACAGAACATCTTATCAGAGTGAATGGACAAATAAATAACGAAAGAAAGGAAAAGACGGATATCTGAAAACTTGTCAGCTGAGCAGATAAGTGCCCTTATCTTATTCTGTTGTTTTGACTTATTGGACAAATTTATGTTTTGAAATAAATGACTTTATAAAAGTTAGGCAACGTGCATTAACATTAGATGTAACGATTGATAGTTTGATAAGGTCAATTGTTGTAAAGTTTTTAGAACTGCAGGTTAGCCAAATGACTACAGTAGTATCTAATTTATAGATTGTCATTATTACCAACCAGTGGTCAACATCATTTCAAGACTCACATGTCCTAGGCAAGCTTAGGACTAAAGGATTTATTTATATAAATTATTGCCATTATAAAGAAAATACACATGTGTGTTAGCAAGTGAAATGTTCTGCACCAATTACAGTATAATTATTGTATGTTACAGACGTGTGTGTGTGTGTGTGTGTGTGTGTGAATACACAATTATACATAAACCATATCAATAAAATTTCTTAACTGTTGAGTAAGAAATAAGCCATCTCTGGGCCACTTTTAAATCCTTTCTTTGGATCACTTTTTAAATCCAGATCACGGACTTATTGGTGATTCTCTGAAGGTTTTGGCATTTTTACTGATCCATGGTAAATTTTTCTCATTCGTTGTGACAACAAACGTTCAGCTTCAGCTACTCCCACACACGTGCTACAGTAGCTGGAGCTTATTTTCTCTGTGTATGGATATGACGTCAACACGCACGGGCGAATGACGCATGTATGCAATTTCCCACTAAATCTGTCCCAACAGTTGTAAAATATTTATAATATAATATCATTATTATAGGCTTCTATAGCATATAAAGCAATAAAAACCTTTTGTACAAATAAAAGCATATCCTAAATATAAAAATAAGTAAAAGTATATATTCTTTCTTTCTAGTAAGCCACAAAGTCTTTCAGAAAGTCCTGAATTTTTCGGTCTCTCTTTCAGAGGGTGAGCCTGTAGAGGCCATAGCCAAGTTTGACTATGTGGGCCGCTCTGGACGAGAGTTGACGTTTAAAAAAGGTGCCACACTGCTGCTGTTCCAGAGAGCGTCTGAAGACTGGTGGGAGGGACGACACAACGGCATCGATGGGCTCATACCACACCAATACGTCACACTGCAGGAGTGAGTTTACAAACATGGACCCACTTTATATTGGGTGCCTTTAACTATTATGTACCTAAGAATTTGATACCATGTAATAATGTGTTGTTGCATTGTACTTACATTTAAAGTACATGCATTTAATTACATCTGCACTTACAATGTTAACCTTACCCCTAACCCCTAACCTTACCACTACTCCTAAACCTTCCCGTACCTTAACCTCAGTAGCAGCAAACGTGAATCATGTGAGAATTTAGCAGAACACTATATACTGATGGATGGATCATTTGATGGATGATGTATTTCAGTGATGAGGCAATGTCAGATACTCTGAGTCAGAAAGCAGACAGTGAGATCAGCACCACACCTTCAGATGAAGTGAGCTCCAGACGCTCCCTGACGTCCCCTACTGAACCAAGACTACCAGAGACCTTCATCAGCCGGTGAGCACACAAATGTTTGTTGAGATTCATTTTGTTTTTGACTTTGTATTTCACTCTCTTTTACTCTCCTCATAACTTTCAGACACAGGAAGAGGACAGAGGCCCTCCTACGCCGGGTCCCTGGTCGTCTAAGTGATGGCCACTGCCATGGCAACGGGCTGGAGCGCAGCTCTCCACCAGTAACAGTGACCGTAACGGGGCATTTTAGCCCTCGGGAGCTGCTGCGTGGGAACAGCTGTGCCCTGGACAGTCCCGAGCACCACAGACGCACTGGACACAACGTCACCTCCAACGGCACTGTGACGGCCAACATCAGCCGACACGAATCCCTGCGCAGAGAGAGGGAGCGAGAGAGTCCTCCAATACGCCAGTCACCATCCACACTGCACTGTGGTCTACCCGTGCAACGCTCTCAGACGTTGAACCCTCACACGATGACACAGGTTTGTTAGGTGCAGATATACCAATGGGTTATCTAATGGAAATCTCAGGTCCATGTCACATTTCAACCCAAAACCAAAATTAATTTGCATGAAGAAAATGAAGACTTTTTTTCGACCATTGTTTTTACATTGTGACATTTTTTTCATTACATTTAAGCACATTTTCCACCCAAATTCTCATTACTATAATGCATCCAGATGATTTCTTTAGTTTTTTTATAATTGCCATTATTATCAATGGTGACAATTATACATATTAAACATATTATCTAATTTTAATGAGAGTGCTAATTCCGAGCACATCTTTTGTGTTTGGGTGGGAGTGTTTGCGATTGCTCAATTAGAAATAGGTCATTGCAAGACGTTTCAGAACCATGTCTGTTTTCAGTCCAAATTATAAATTCAGTTTGCCGTTTGGAGATTCCCACCAACATGTCCATCAGTTCCAATATATGCAGTTTGGAGATTCTCACCAACAGGTGTTAATAAAGTTCATGTCCATTCTATTCTTCTAATTCATTGCACTAGTCCGTTTACACTACCAACTTCTTATGCATGTGCTTTCTTTGTTTATTTGGTGCTTGACTGGGAATGGACTACATAATAAGATGGAGACGGAGATGCAATAACTGTAGAAAACTTCCAAATTAAATTGCAATTGACCCAGCTCATTAGCACTTTGTGCAAGCAATTTCGCCAAACACATTTTGCATAGACTTGGCGCATTCTTGCACAAAAAAAATCAAACACAGCATGTCATGTTAGTAATAAATATACAGTTAACGCTCTCTCTCCAGGAATTACAGGAAACTATGAGTCTGGCCTTGAACGAGCTGCGTGAGCTGGAGAGGCAGAACGGCAAGACCGCAGCTCCTGACCTGGTGCTGGACACCCTGGAGCAGGTGAAGAGCAGCCCTTCTTGTCCATCAGGCTCCACCCCCTCCAGTTTATCCAGCCCGTCTGATTCCCCGAGTCCTCTCAGCCCTATAAGCCCCCTACCTCCTCTCCCCCCACTGCCCGGCCCTTTGTCCCGCCGCTCCAATGACCCTGTCGCCACCTTCAAACCTATTGCTTCGCCCCGCATGGGCGTGACCCTCCGTCCACCCGTGCTACGCCCCAAACCGCCTGTTCTCCCCAAAGCCAACCCTCCACCTTCCCAGCAGCCTACTAATCCCAGTCCAAGCTTTGGCAGTGACAAGTCTGGCACTTTGTGAGCCAATCCAAAGGGTCCATCTGAAGGATACAGGGTTTAAAACTGGTCTTGACTAAAGAACGTGAACAGGGTCATTATCTTAATAATGAGACGATTGTATGGCCAGTAGCTAGTTTACACGCAGAAAGTTTAGCTAGAATTAGTCTATGATATTATATCCATAAATGTTGTCAGGGTGGTTGGTGTGTGTGTGTGTGTGTGTGTGTATGTGTGTATTCTCTAAGCGAATAGGACTTTAAGGTGTCCGTGTGTAGATACATTTATGAGGAACATATTCAGAGACAGCGGAGAGAGATTGTTTGTACAGGAAGTACTGTTAATCGGGAGCTATAGAATGGGAAATGTATTTTGTTTTTGGAGTCCTCATTGAGTGCAATGTATTTTCAGTGCTATGATTTGGGCCTTAATAACACAAAAGGAATTGAGTTGTTCTTTATAAGTTGCTGCTGCTTTCTTTTATGCTTCGATTCAAATGGCCGAGCCACAGGGATACTGGTGCCTATTGGGAAAATGGTTATACACTTATTGGAAATTGATCCGGAATGTAATTTTCAAAGCCACGCACCTAGCCTTCCGTAGAAGAACAAGAAGAAGATAGAATGTATTAAATGAATGTTCCACGTTTTTTCCTCACTAAATACCACGCTAAGCCTTGATCACCAGATAAACCTCCCCTTTTATTGTGGAAATGCTACATCGAAGCCCGATTGGAAAAGTGGGAGGGATGGATCTCATAACATTCCAAAGGCAAACACACAGCAAAATTTGGTCAGCAAACAAAAAATAAGGGAGGATTGCGAAGAAAATTACGAAATTCTGGAAATCCGCTGGAAGGAATCTTGACTTCTACCACCAGGGCACACCCTCCCTCAGGTCGTTCTTGTAAAAAATGTCCACTGCTGCTCCACTAACGGACTATAATGGTGTTCAATTCTTCATTTTCAATGTCCCCTGTGCTTCCAGTGTACGTGTGTATGTACAATATTGTCAATGGCAGGCTCTCTTTGGCACACACTAAATATACATGATTAACAGGCTCTCCTGTGTGGGTGGGGGAGGGTGTGGGGGGGTTGCATGATAAAGTGCAGATAGATGTGCGCCGTTTTGGGCACAGAGTAGTGCAGAGTACTAAAATGATAGATAGATAATTCATGCTTGTACATCAAGGAGAGCTGCATACATGCAGCTGCACGTATGAAAACTGAAAAGGGATAGTTCACGCAAAAAATGAAGATTCTGTTATTTACTCATCCTCATGATGTTTTAAGCCCATTTTTCTTCCATGGCACACAAAAGATGTTAGGCTGAATCAGAAGTTAGAAGCCTCAGTCACCATTCACTTTCATTTTGTGGAAAAAAAGATGCATTGAAAGTGAATGGTGGCGGAGAATCGTGTCCTTTTGTGTTCCAGGAAAGAAAGTAGGTCAGACAGATTTGTAACGACATGACGGGTGCGTAAATTATGACGGAATTGTATTTTTTGCATGAACTATCCCTTTAAGTGTTTGAATGTTAGTTTGTGTGTATTTGAGTAAAAGAGAGTTAGAGAGAGAGAGAGAGTGTGTGTGTGTGTGTGTGTGTGTGTGTGTGAAAGAGGGTGTTTAGTCTGGTGTAAATATGCATGAAGGTGAGGACATTGTTTTATGCCAATATGACACTGCGTCTACCAAACAAAGCCTTGGTTCACAGAATTACTGTTTTTCACTTTAATTGACTGATTTGCCCTTACATTTTCTACCTGTTATATTTTTTACCTATTTATTGATTCCGGGTGTTTTCCTGTCTAATGGTGCTCTTTCATACGACTGCGTCCGTGCACCCCTACACTTGCTGCTGTATCAGATGCCCACCTTTTGTCCTTTACAAGCAACCTGCATATCTAAGACCATCAGACCATCACCATCAGACCCCCCACCCACAGACACATGCACACACATCGTTCACATGAAAGTGCCTTTCAGGATGCATGTCAAATGCCGAGGGTGTGTGCCCCGTCGCTCTCTGAAGGGTTGTTCCACAAGTTAAATAATAATGATAGAGCTCTTTCCAGATGTTTAATAATCTAAACAAATAATAAATATGTACATTTAATCAATTGTGATGTCGCACTTTCATGTATAGGACTGTATTGGCATGTAGCATTTATCCATGTCCCAGTGCATTTTAAAAATGTGTCGAAACTGAATGTCTTTGAAATAAAGGAAGTTGATATGTCTCAACAGAGTGTCATGTACATTATTTTTTGGTAATGTCTTGATGGACTAGCGCTATAGCCTATAGTTTGTAGAGCTTGAATGATACACACATGGATACTAAGATTCTGTCTTTCTATATTTTCCCCCCATTGGCAAATATTTTTTATGGATTTAGGATTTATGCTTAAAAAGGAAAAAAAAATACTGATTAATAATTTTTTGCTGTTTTGTACTTATGAATAATTATAGCTGTGAGGTTACATGCCCCTCGATTTTCCTTGGAATAAACTGTGCTTTGAACACATGCACAGACACTAATAATAACCTGTGTTCTTATTCCAGCGTCTCACTGTTAAAACATTTAGAAAGTCAAGGATGCTTTTACTGCTCAGAAGCCATTCACAGCTGAATGTGCAGTGCATGTGATGGATGCGAGTGCGTGGTGTGAGTGGAGGAATGTCTCTCCTTTTGATAAGGTATCATTTCACAACATTCTCCTCAACTGAAGTTAATATACAGTTAAATTATACAGTTTTAAATTAGTTATACAGTCATCTGTGAAGCCTGTTGTCTGTCTTGTGCATCACGGTCACCCCAAATTCTTATTACTGCAATAAATAATTTATTAAATAAAAAATAATTTTTGTATTATTTAAATGTTTTTTTGTATTGCAGTAATGAGAATTTGGGGAGTAAATGTGCTTGATTGTATGAAAATGTCATCACAATGCAAATTTTCTGTATGCAAAAAAATTATATATATATATATATATATATATATATATATATATATATATATATACACACACACACACACAGGCAGCCAAAGTTTGTAATAATGTACAGATTTTGCTGTTTCGGAAGGAACTTGGTACTTAAATTCACCAAAGTGGCATTCAACTGATCACAAAGTATGTCAGGACATTACTGATGTAAAAAATCAGCTCCATCACTATTTGAAAAAAGTCATTTTTTGATCAAATCTAGACAGACACCATTTCCAGCAGCCATCAGTCCAACACCTTATGCTTGAGGAATCATGCTAACTTGCTAATTTGGTACTAGAAGAACACTTGCCATTATATCAAACACAGTTGAAAGCTATTTGGTTCATTAAATTAAGCTTAACATTGTATTTGTTTTTGAGTTGCAACAGTATGTAATAGACTGGTATGTCTTAAGGACAATATTGGGTAAAAAAATGAAACCGCTTTCTCTAGAAAATCATCAGTCAGTCATTGTTTTGAGGAATGAAGGCTATACAATGCTTGAAATTGGCAAAAAAAACCCTGAAGATTTCATAAAGGTGTACTCTAGTCTTCAAAGACAAAGGACAACTGGCTCTAACAAGGACAGAAAGAGATGTGGAAGACCAGATGTACAACTAAACAAGAGGATAAGTACATCAGAGTCTCTAGTTTGAGAAATAGACGCCTCACATGTCCTCAGCTGACAGCTTCATTGAATTCTACCCGCTCAACACCAGTTTCATGTACAACAGTAAAGAGAAGACTCAGGGGTGCAGGACTTATGGGAAGAATTGCAAAGAAAAAGCCACTTTTGAAACAGAAAAACAAAAAGAAAAGTTTAGAGTGGGCAAACAAACACAGACATTGGACAACCGATAATTGGAAAAGTGTTATGGATCTTAACCCCATTGAGCTTTTGTGGGATCAGTTAGACTGTAAAGTGTGTGAGAAGTGCCCGACAAGACAGTCACATCTATGGCAAGTGCTACAGGAAGTGTGGGGTGAAATGTCACCTGAGTATCTGGACAAATTGACAGTTTCCAAGGATCTGCAAAGCTGTCATTGCTGCACATGGAGGATTATGTGATGAGAACTCTTTGAAGTAGTTTAAGAAGTTCTAAACATTTTGTTCCAAATTGTAATAGTAATTTTTCACATGATTAATTTCCTGACTATAAATTGTGATCAGTTAAATTCCACTTTGGTGAATAAAAGTACCAATTTTTTTCCATAAGAACAAAATCTGTACATTATTCCAAACATTTGGCCACCAGTTTATACAGTATATATAATATATATATATATATATATATATATATATATATATATATATATATATATATATATATACACACACACACACACACACACACACACTGTATATATTCACTGATAAGCCACAACATTAAACCCACTAACAGGTGAAGTGAATAACATTATTATGTAGTTACAATGGTACCTGTCAGGGGGTGTGATATATTACAGCAAGTGAACAGTCAGTTCTTGAATGTGTTGGAAGAAGGAAAAATGGGCAAGCGTAAAGATCTGAGCAACTCTGACAAGGGCCAAATTGTGATGGCTAGACGACTGGGTCAGAGCATCTCCAAAACGGCAGGTCTTGTGGGCTGTTCCAGGTATGCAGTGGTTAGTATCTACCAAAAGTGATCCAAGGAAGGACAACCGGTGAACCGTCAACAGGGTCCGATCCCACTTTAGAGCTACTGTAGCACAAATGGCTGAAAAACGTAACGCTGGTCATGATAGAAAAAGGTCAGAACACAATGCATCGCAGCTTGCTGCATATGGGGCAGCGTAGCCGCAGACCGGTCAGAGTGCACATGCTAACCCATCCACTGCCGAAAGCTAAGTCGCTTTTCACAACACACATCAATTCAAAGCAACTTTACAGAAAATCATTCATCAACAGAAAATGAAATTGTAATATCTATAAAGTGTTAAGAGTCATCATTGTGTAGTTTGATTAAATATGATAGTACATTTTGTATAAAAAAAATTATAAATAATAATTGTATTTATAACCCCAGTGAGCAAGCCGAAGGCGACTGTGGCAAGGAATACAAAACTCCTTAAGATGTTGGCTAATGGAGAATAATAACCTTGGGAGAAACCAGGCTCACTGTGGGGGCCAGTTCCCCTCTGGCTAAACAGCATGAATAAAATTACTTACTTATGTATAGTGCAAGTTATGGTTTAAAATGAATAAACTAAGTAAGTGTTAAGGCCATTGTTTAAACAAAGATTTTGTATGAACTGTAAGATGAATGACCAAAGTCTTTGAAGTTCATCCTGGATTAACTGCAGATGTTCACATAGATGCATTGTCCTTTGTTAGTTAACTGATGAAAGCTTGTTGGCAATTAATTGTTATTCTATGTATTCCATTTCAGGAGGACTACAGTCCATCAACAGACAAGGTTGATGCAGGCAGAAATGAGTGAGATCCATCGCAGTTCAACCAGCCAGTCATTTCAGTGAGGTCTATCTTAAATCCAAGGTTCAGGCAGTGGCATATGAATTATACCATGTTTTATGGTTGGAGTTGGCATCCTCTGAAGTCCCTCTTAATAGACTGAAGTGATGGATAGGAATCCCAAGGTTGAGACAGGGATACAAATAGAATAATATTAGGGTAGATGCCAATTTAATTTTTTGCAGTTATAGATCATGATACGTATTTCTGGTTCTGGCAGACCTAACTAAAGCAGCCTAATTGAGAGTTGATGGATAAATTAGGTGTATGCCTGGCTCAAACAGTGTTATGGAGACTATTCCATAGTTTAGCAGACATATAGGAAAAGCATCTACCTCATTTTGTGGATTTTTATATTCTAGGAGCTATTAACAGGCTAGAATTTTGTGATTGTAATGAATATGATGGAATATAGCGTGTCAGAAGGTCACTTAAGGACTGCGGAGCAAGACCATTCAAAGCTTTGTACGTAGTTAACAGAATTTTAAAATCAATACAAAATTTAACAGGCAGCCAACGTAACGATGATAAAATGGGGCTAATATGATCATATTTCTTGGTTCTAGTCATCACACAGGCTGCTGCATTTTGAACCAATTGAAGTTTATTTATTGAACTTGCTGGACATCCTCCCAGTAATGCATTACAATAATCTAGTCTTGAGATCATGAACGCATTAAGCAACAGAGAGCATGTGTCGTAACTTAGCAATATTTCTTAGGTGGAAGAATGCTGTTCTACAAACTTGGAAATTTGATTTTCAAAGGACAGACTGCTATCAAATATAAAACCCATGTTTTTTGCTGTAGAAGACGATGTACAGTAACAGTACATCCATCAAGAGTCAAATGACATTTTAGCTGCTTATTTTTAAAGGATTTTGGTAAAATAATTAGTACCTCTGTTTTGTCGGAATTTAGTAGAAGGAAATTTCTGGCCATTCGAACTTTGATTACATTTATACACTCCGCTAATTTGGAGAGTTGTGAAATGTTGTCAGGTTCTGAGGAAATATAAAGTTTGGTATCGTCGACACAACAGTGGAAACTTATTCCACGATTCCTGATAATATCTCCCAGGTGAAGCATATACAAGGAGAAAAGCAGAGGCCCTAAAACTGATCCCTGTGGCACTCCATACTTTTGTTTGATTTGACAATTCCTCATTTACATAGACAAAGTGGTAGCGGTCTGCAAAATAGGACCTAAACCTTTCTAATACAAGTCCACAAATGCCAACATAATTCTCCAGCCTATTCAAGAGAATGTCGTGATCTATCATGTCGAAGGCAGCACTAAGATCTAAAAGCACTAGAAGAGAAATGCAGCCGCAATCAGATGATAAGAGCAAGTCAATTGTAACTCTGATAAGTGCCGTCTCTGTACTGTGATTGGGCCTAAATCCTGACTGAAAATCTTCATATATGCTATTTCTCTGTAGAAATGAACATAGTTGGGAGGACACTACCTTTTGTAGTATTTTTAACATTAATGGGATATTTGAAATTGGTCTAATATATATATATATTTCTTTTTTTTCCTTTCTTTTGAATTGAGGTGCAATATGACCCGGACATTTTCTTCATGATATGTACCCAATTATTCCTTTGATTATATGAATTCTCAACCATTTTTCAAATGCAAGGTGGTATGTCCATTTTTCTATCCTTCAAGCACAGATGCCAATTCTCATATGTAATTGTACCCCCTAAAGGGACAAATAAGCTCAGTTATAGTATGATTAAAAACTTTATTTCAGTAAGTGTTATAACTACACAATGAATAAACAAATCAATCAAATGTTAAAATCAAAGGGTTAGCTATTATTAAAATGTGTTGCACATAGCAAATTAACAATAAAAAAGGAAAATCATAATTATTGGCAATAAGTCCCTTTCACATTTGGCAAAGCATGTCCACTTGCTGAGCAGAAAGGCAAGAAAACTAATTTAAACCATTAGAAGAGAGCAAATTAAAAACGAGGCAAACATTATTGTCTATAACAACTGTGGTATTTGTCTTTGGTCTGCAATGTTTGGGCTCATGAAGTATTTGGACCTCATTAATGTTCATCAAAGGTGAAATGGGATAAAAGGTTTATATTCTACAACCGTTTTAACAGCACAAAGCATAAAAGTCAATTACATCAGTGATGTATTAAACATACTAACCAAGTGTATGCAAGTGAGGAGAACTGATATTGAGGTAATTGTGCAATTTCTAAAATAATATATATATTTGGGTTGGACAACCAATTTATTTTTCTAATACTGAAATGATGAGCTTTAATTATGAACTTCAGCCCTTGGACCCTGGTTTGAGCGTAGTAAAGGGTTTAGAGTTTCTCAACGATCCTGTTAACTCCTGTAAGAATGCCACAATGTGTGAGTCCCTCTCAGATTTCCTCCCATCAAAGATAACCACTATAGTGAAGTGGGGTTCAGGCCTTGTTAAGAAGTAAGTGCTTTGGACTTTATCGTCGTAGAAGTGGACCACCTTATCCAGAGCGTTCAGCTCAGTGGATCGGTCGCTCATAATCATGATGACATTAGGCCAGTGTGTGACCGGTCTCTCCCCGCCTGGAAGTGACACCACAGCAGGAAACTGGTCCACACCTTTGGGGGCTTCACGGTATGAATGTGGGTGATGGTAGCCGTGTCCCTGAAAGCTCTCCGAGCCACGGTTGTCAAAGATCAACGAGACATTGGAAGCATCGTGCTTGCGAATGAAGCCGGAGATCTTGCCGAAGTAATCAGGCGAGGTGCGAGACGTTAGGGTCTTCATTTCGGACTGAGACGTCTGGCGGCTGAGGGTCTCATGGAAATAGAAGCTGAACTTGGCGAGGAGAGCCGCTTCGAGACGCTGAAGCCACAAGTACAGGTGTGGTGGCTGCACAGCCTTCTGCGATTGTCCTCCAAAAAGATTTTTTCTGGTCTCACGTTGGCGTTCGAAAACCTGGCCCCACGCCTGCAGTTTTGAATGCGCCCCATGCAGGTTTAGTAGAGATGGAAGGAAGTGCCACTCTGAGATCTGCGCCTGACATCGCAAAAGCTGCGTCAAAACGTCCACCTCCACTTGAAAGCTGCTTTCGAGACTGCTCAGGATCGGATGGTAAAATCTGAGCCAGAACAGGAAAGAAATAAAGTGGCTGTCAGGGATTACATAGGCTATGATTGGAATGGAACACTAGCTTACTACTTGTTGGCTACTGTGCAGTGCAGTAAAACATTTATGCTATTACTTTTTTAAACAGTACGCAAAAAAGTATGCATTATTCCACATCATTGTCACATGTCCTCTATATACTGCATGCTTGAATCAGCAAGCAAAGTCCAGCTTTCACCTTGGAAATAAATATAATTTTCAATAAAGCCTCACAGCATCACATTACTATACAGTACCTACATTATTGCAAAATAATTTATGTGGCTTGTAATACGCATCGAGGCAGTTTCCTGGTGAAATGAACACTTGAGCAGCCGCACAGACCTTAGCAGGGGCACAAATCACGAATACAACAGCATAAAGCTCAACTGATAAGAGCGTTGCACTTGCAATGCAAACGACCGGGAGTCCTGAAGAGCACCGAAGTCGACGTATGAGGCGAAAGTGTCATAGAAGTACAATAAAATTATGCGGTTTGCATCAGCAATTGGATTTTTCGTGTCCATTTTGCTTTGAGGACACAATCGGTTAGGTTTAAGTTTAAGATTTAGGGTAGGGTGGTAGGTTTTGTTTATTTAAAAATCAGAGCATCAACCTTAAAAACCTCATCTGTTTGGGAGAACATTTAACTCTCTTTTAGCGCCACACAGTGGACATTTCACCATGGAACTAGCACAATACGTGTGAGGAATGCCGTAATATTTTGCAGAAATGTTGCCACAGTCATGTTATTTTTATTAGATCAGGCTGACGATTTTATTTCCAATATTGTATATATATATATATATATATATATATATATATGTACATTCTGTATACTGCAGCAATTGTAGAGGGGTGTTCACACCGAACATGTTTTTATGTCATCCGTGCTCATTTCCCCTATTGTTTATCTATGTAAACAAACCAGTTCCAATCTATTTAGCTGGCTTTACACAACTTCAGGAAGTTTACAAGGTACCTGGTTGAGACACTGAATGCTAAAATCTGATATCGGTTTCAGACATTATAAGACCGTGGATGATCGTCAACATTTCTGTATTCCTGCAATCTGTGCTCTCTTTGTGTGTGAATGAGGGAGGCTGCACCAGCATGTTCTCTTTCCTCATTAGTGCTGGAGCGAGTCATGAATACCGCAGAGCTGCATAGACCTCATTACATATCCTGCATTCAGCAGCAGTGTGAAAATTCTTCACCCCTGACTGATCATTAATTACATGTCTTAGCAGGCAGACAAAAAGAGAGAATGAGAAAATGACAGAGAAATAGAGAGTGAGAAAGAAATGCGCAACTGAAAAAGAGAGCTTCTTGATGAGAGGGACTGGGAGAAAAAAAAAAGATCCGATCCCAGCTTAAAAGGTATAGTTCACGGTTACAAAGGTTAACTTCATTAACTTCAACTGCATCTTTTTTCTATACAATGAACGTGAATGGCTAACATTCCTTTTAACATCTAATTTTGTGTTCCACAGAAGAAAGTCATACAGGTTTAGAATGACATAATCAAGTTCACTGTTCATTTCTCAAGGTCAAACGGGCTGAAAATCTGAATCGAAGCACATGGCTGCCTGATTAATTGATAAGAAAACATCAGATCTTGTCTCTCCCACTCTTGCAATGACTCAATGTTTGGCATCTTCCTTTCCATTCCTCTCTGTCAGAATCAACTACTCTACTCAGTCTCTCTCTATTCCCCTTAACCAAGTGTAGAGTTCACCTTGAGTAGACAGTGGGAGATCACTCAGCTTCAGATTTCGTTTATCAGGTGAGCTGAGCTCACATACAGATTTGCACCTCTAAAGCTGAAGTGTTTCTGCAACACTAGCATCACCAAATTGAATCGCAAACAAACCCCAAACTCACACCATTGGTAGCGTCAATGTTGCTATGTAAACTTGTTGATATGCTCAAATAAACAGAGCAATGTTTTGAAAGTGCCACTTACATTATTTGGGGGAAATCAACCAATATATACTGTATGTATATTATTACACCTTTTATATTTAAAATTCTGCAATTCTTTTGGAATTTTTTGTATATTTTCTTATTTACCTGTAAATTTCTCAATCACACTGTTCTCTCACATATGCAAATAAGTAAATGTATGTTAACTTCAATAAAAACCTACATTTCTATAAGTTTAAAAAAAGACAATTTGAGAGTACGTCATGTTTTAGGGGCAGATTGCTGACATCTGGTGGAATAAAAGAACAATTACAAGACTTGAAAATCATGTCATTACAATAATAACCAGTAGATGGCTACAGAGAATGCGTCATTTATTACCTGTTGTAACTTAATTTTAGCTTTAAATTAGATTAGGCTGTCAATTTAACGCTTTAATTCAGTGCGATTCATTTTATTAAAAATAACGCGTTAAAAAAAGATTATGCAATTAATCGCAATGCCCCCGGACTGTAATAAGGAAGATTCCTGTTGTTCTGTGTTATACTCTCACCAATTTATTTGTATGTGTGTTTTGCACTCTGGATGTTTTATAGTCCCACCTCTTCATACCTGTGAGTGTGTGTGTGTGTGTTTTGCACTGTGGCTGATTTATTGATTGAATTCAACAAATATATATATATATATATATATATATAAAGCACTGTGCTAGGGGCTCCCCCATTCATTTAATATGAATGAGAGAGCAACAGGAAATGTGTTGCATTTTTTTTTTTTTAAACGACCACTTTCACAACTCTTTGAATCAAGTCCAAAACATCTCAGATTGTGGAAACCAGTTTCATAAAAAAATATAAAAGAAGAATCGGTCAACCAAAATCATAACAGCCCTGTAAGGTTAATCAATATTTTCGTATTTATTACATATTTGCGTGGTACAAAAAATAAAAGCATTGTTTTTCTAAAAAAAAATCCTACCAGTCAAACACACTTTGCCTCTGTCAAGACACAGAATGATCTTCAACACAGTAACACTTTCAATATGCACGCAACAGTTTCTTCAACCATTTTAGTAATCTGCATTGTCCCCATTGTACTAAACGTAAACACATATGGGGTCTGCACACACACCATCAACACTCAGCTCACCTGGAACTGTACTTCTGCAAAATGGTTTCCAGGGTGCTCACAAGCTCCTCAGAGTTGACTGTCTTCTGGCTGCCAAGTGAATGCATCTTCTCATAGAAATCAGCGATCTCCATTCTGGCCTGAGTGAAGTGACAGAGCTGCTCGGACAAATGCGACAGCAGATCTTCCAGATTGAGCGTTGATCCCCCGGATGTGTGGCGGCCCATGGAGACCACCTTCTTCAGTTCATTGTGCAGAGACGTATAGATGGTCCTGATGGAATCCTTCCGGCTGAAGAATGACTGGCCACCTGCGTTACCACACATACACACTTACTGTAAATGATGGTAAATCTCAGAGCTAATTTAAGCATTACAATGTTTACCATAAAACATTACCTAATAATCACTCTTCAGTGGGCATATTTAGTGTTTCAAAGAATTATGAGTTCGATTTTTGGCTAGATGGTGCCATCTACTGTATTAAAATTACACACACTTGTGCATACACTATGTGGGTTACATTGTCCTAGTTTGTAACTTTGTTTTCAAATGTTTTAATCATAAATTATTGAAAATGTAAGACTCCAGCCACAACAAGGAAAATAAACTCTGTTCTGTCAATACAATAGCAAAAAAGTTATTACCATGTTTTTGACATGGTCTCATGGTAATCTCATGCTGTTTTGGACATGTGGTTTTTGGATATGAACAATGGTAAAACCATGGTATTTTTGAAGTAACTTGGAGTACCATGTAAATACCATAGTATTTTTGTTCTATGGTATACCAAATACCATTGTATTACCATGATTTCTGTACATGTAACTACATTAATTCCATGGTGTTTTTGCATGTACTATGGTATATGAATATGACAAGCTTTAAGTACCATGATATATATGAAAGTACTTCCGTTGCCCCGTGATAGTCGACCAAACATTAGTCAATGAGAAGAGTCTTGGTCAAACAAGTTTTGATTGGTCGCAAATCAAAAAAAACCTCCACAGGTTGATGAACACCAGCATTACCACTGGTTGGACGCTAAGTGGTACTATGGGTTGATTTTCGTTAAACAGGGTTAGGCCTACACAATAAAGCAAGACACTTTGATTTCATATATATATATATATATATATATATATATATACACATACATACATATACATACCACCTTTCCATTTAACGTTAGGCAAGTATCCAACTAAACTTGCAGGCAGAAAATTATTTACACATAAAAACAATTATAAATGTAAAAATAATAATTAGAATGATGATAATAAACACTCAAATATAAATCATGATTCGAGGTGAATGTGTTTTTGTATTATTTTATATATTGTGTATTATTTTACAGGCTGCAGAGTTGCGTTCACAATAAACTGCTCTGTGGAAATAAAGTGAACTGAACTCAAAGCACCTCCTGAGCTGAGATGTCTGAGGTCATTTGCAGCACTCATAGATGATACTGTTATTGCACATCATATATGAGCATAGACAGCTTTTCTGTCATCTGTTCTGAATAAAATAATGAAGTGAGTATATTCAAGCACATGCCTGTGTGCCATTGGGCAAATTATTTGTAATATTAATTTGATAATAATAGCCTAATAATAATAATAATAATATAATACATGGAAAAACAAGCCAAATATTGTCTTGAAATGGTCAAAGGCATCAGCTATTGGCGATCACTCTGACCATCATCGATCTCCGAGATCATCGACTGTCGGCACAACCCTAACGGGCATTTCTCTCTATAATTTAAGTCTCCTCGCTGGTTTTTCCGACACATTCAGAATTCAGGATTGTCACTAGGGCTCGCTTCCTGCGTGCACTTTTAAAATGTATATTTTAAAGGCCCATAATTACAGTTTAATATTTCTCTGTAATGTAGAACAGTGTTACCAATGTTACTTATAACATTGTTTCTCAGTCCTGGAACTTAAACCATTTTCTGATGCCCGCCAATATATAATATATATTTAAGTAATTCAAATAATATCATAAATGTGCAACTACTAGACTAATGGCTTAAACTAGCGATTACTAGTCAACTAGGAAAATATTTGGTTGGGGGCAGCCCTAGGAAGTACCATGGTATTACCATTTCGTTTTTTTGTTTTTTTTACATAGTACTATAGTAATGCCATTACTTTCAAAAAGTATAGATTTTAAGTAACTGTGTAAAATCCATGTTTCATAAATACCCTAACCATTCAGTTCTGTTGCATATATCAAAGCACCATGGCATTACCCTGTTTTGTTTAAAACATGGTACTTTCATTATGCCATAGCGCTTTTGAGATGTACCATGGAGGTACCCTGGCATTTAAGTACCATGGGATATTGAGCAATTACCATGTTACGTGAACATGGCAATGGTTCCGTATTAGTACCATTGCAAAACCATGGTAAATGCTATTTTAGACATGTGGATTTTGGATATGTACAATGGTATTCTTTGAGGTACCTTGGAATATCATGTAAATACCATGGTACGTGAATACAACAATGAATCAGTCCTACTGTATGATGTATACTAAATACATGGTATTACCATCTAATACCATCACTGTACTGTACCACGGTACTTTTCTGTAATGGAACAGCACTGAAAATGCTTCACTCATACCCAGTTTCTGCCCGAGGAAAGTCATGTTGTGGTAGGCTTTCTCTGCAGCTGCCAGGTGGGCGAGGGCGGCCAGCAATGCCGCCCAGATGGCCCCAGCGCTCTTACTGGCGTCCTTCTCCTTCTCCACATAATCCTTTGCCCTGTCGAACCAGCACATGCCGAGCTGGGTGAAGAAGCTCTCGAGGACGGCTCGCTCTTTCGGAACCGGCCGCAGCTCTTCATCGCGCTGAGTGTCAGTCATGATTTCTACAGAGAGAGATCAGCTCAGTTCAGACCAGACAGGCTTGAGTTCAGCTGACAACTGCTGCACATTCATGAGCCGAACTAACTAACTATCTATAAAGAAATGTTTATGAAGGAGTTGATCGGTTTGATAATGTAGCCGATATTTACGGTCGCTGGAAAAAAGACCTAAATACCTTACAAAAAACTAGCGTTCATCGCCACCATGACACTTCAAACAAGAATAACAACAACGGGGAGTCGCAAGGGACAAATCTTGTCTATACGAAACGCGAATCCATTAGGGGCACCAGCTAATTAATATTAAATATGCTTTACTAATATTTTATTTAACTATTGAAGTAATTACATATATAGAGAGAGTTTTTTTTAATATATTAATAATTTAACTTTTCGACTAGTAGCTGTTTTAAACATTTATTTGTTTGTTTGTTTATCTATCTGGTTTTAGCATTGGGTTAAGATAATATTTTTGAAGAATACATCTTTGCATTGTTTGCACCATGAATCTGCTTAAAAAGTGTAATTTATCACTTTTAGGCCTATACATACTTCGTTTTGAAGCACCTCAACAATACAACAGTTTAATACTTTTTTTCATGTTTTACATATTAAATTTTCCTCTCTACAATCAAATTTGTGTTTCCTTACTAACTAAAAATTATAAATAAATACAATAATGTGCGTTTAACGTAAATGTAATGTACAATTAACTCACCTGTATCATAGTGTATTGCATTCCTAATCTTTGTGATTTTATTTCTTCCGTTGAACCCAAAAGGA
This sequence comes from Moxostoma hubbsi, assembly GCA_032164185.1. NCBI lineage: Eukaryota > Metazoa > Chordata > Actinopteri > Cypriniformes > Catostomidae > Moxostoma > Moxostoma hubbsi. Next base: position 7,408,607 of record JAVLUX010000043.1, read on the forward strand.
GATGTTAGGCAGAGTGCTAGTCAAACAACGAAAGTGAATGATGACTGAGGCCAGTATTCTGACTGTCAACATCTTCTTTGAACAACATGAGGGTGAGTAAATGTTGACAGAATTTTCTTTTCTTGTTCTTTTCTTTTTCTTCTTTTTGTCAAATGGGGTGAACTTGTCCTTTAATCACCGCCGTTGTCATGACACCCATTTGTTACCGTAAACCTTTAGCTACGGCTCTTTGGTCTTTGCGATGATGACAGTCGCTTGGCGGCAGACTGGGCAGGGTTGTCTGGAGATTTGACACATCTGAATCTCGCCTGTGTATCTGTCTGATAATCTAAAGTTTATTCAAATTCATCCATCATATCGGGCTTCATGGATCCCAATCGAATCATACAGGCTCTGAAAGGCACCATAGACCCCAATCTGAGGGTAGAGGCTGAGAATGAACTCAACCAGGTCAGTCATTCATCTGGAGAAGTTTGTTGTTTCTTTGGAGAACAGAAGCACAACACTGCCTTTGCTATAAGAGAGCCTGAATCTAATGCATAAAGGAGGGTAATACCTAATATATCTGATCACAGCCCTGTCTCACTGCTGTTGTTGTTTAGTTGGTTGATTTCGTGTTGTTATGCTTTTAAACTAGTTGCATTGGTTGAATGTGCAACAATAGAATCAGATGCAAGGGATATGCAACTGCCATCATCTTAGCCATTATGGACTAAATTATGTAAAGTTAATGTTATTTGCTTTATTCTAAGATACATTAGAGAAACAATTCCTCAATATTCTTATTAGTGATGTGAAATTGAACACTACTGCAGAAAGAATAAATCTGCCTTAGGTGGAATGCTATTCTCTGGGATATTTTACACTGTGTGCTGGTTCTGACCCATATAAATCATCATTGCATAGACCACTGATGCAATTCTGTGCAATCACGTATTCTCAACAGCCAGTATAAACCATTCTGAGTAAACTAAATTCACTGTTGCTTTATGGGGAGTGCTGGGAAAATCTGAGCTGTTGAATTTTCATATTTAAATCTATTTCTATGAATTGTCAATTCAGAGCCATGCATTAAATGTAATGTCCTATCCAGTGTTTGTTCTTAATAGTTGACATCGAGTTGATGACATGAAACACAGCAACAGATATCTTTTTTTAAAAATCAGCCAGGATTGGAGTTAATGCAATTAAATGCTTTTGAAAATTTTTAAAATTCTGTCATCAAGCTCTCACATTTCAAATGTTGGTATTTCTGCAGTCCTACAAGATCATCAACTTCGCCCCCACTCTGCTACAGATCATTGTGTCGGATCAGGTGGAGTTTCCTGTGCGACAGGCAGGTAAGAGTAGCCATTTAAATGTCTGTACTGTGTTTGAGGCCTTCATATACCAGGAGAAAATACTTTAATGGATTATTGAACTAAAAGGGATAGTTCACCCAAACATTCTCTCATCATTTACTCACCCTCATGCCATCCCAGATGTGTTTGACTTTCTTTCTTCTGCAGAACACAAAATAAGATTTTTAAAAGAATATCTCAACCAAAACTTTGAATCTCCAAAAATCACATAAAGGCAGCATAAAAGCCATCTATTCGACTCTAGTGGTTAAATCCATATCTTCTGAAGTGATATGATAGGTGTGGAACAGATCAATATTTAAGTCCTTGTTTACTATAAATCTCCTCCTTTGAACCAGTAGGTAGCGATATGCACAAAGAAAGCAAAACACCAAAAAACAAAAGAAGAATGTAAAAATTTACATAAATATTGACCTGTTTCTCATCCAAACCTATCATATTGTTTCAGAAGACATGGATTTAACCACTGGAGTCTTATGGATTACTTGTATGCAGCCTTTATGTGCTTTTTGGACCTTCAAAGTTCTGGCCACCATTCAGTTGCATTGTATGGACCAACAGAGCTGAGATGTTCTGTTGAGCAGAAGAAAGAAATGCATACACCTCTTCGATGACAAGAGGGTAAATGATGAGAGAATTTTCCTTTTTGGGTGAACTTTCCCTTTAAAATAAACACCTCTTGTCACTTTGCACCAAGCTGAGCAACTCTGATCCTGTATTCAAGGACCCTCCCCTTTACGATTTGTGTGTTATAATTGGATAAAATAGTTGGTGACATCATATTTTTGCTTTGCAGCTGCTATATACCTGAAAAACATGGTGAGTCAGTACTGGCAGGACCGAGAGCCCACACTGGGGGAGGTGGCATTTCCCTTCAACATCCATGAAAATGACCGTGGACAGATCCGAGAAAACATGGTGGAGGCTATTATTCGCTGTCCTGAGTCCATAAGGTGTGTCAGTTGTATGAGTGTGACTGTTTCGGTTTTCATAACATTAAAATGACTATGATTTTGATTGACAGGGCTCAGCTGACAGTATGTTTGCGTGCCATAATAAAGCATGATTTTCCCGGGCGATGGACGGGAGTAGTAGACAAGATCAAACTGTACCTGCTGTCTCAAAACAGTGGAAGTTGGTACGGTAGTCTGCTTGTTCTGTACCAACTGGTCAAAACCTATGAGTAAGTCACTCACAAACTTCATGTAAATTAAAGGGATACATCACCCAAAAATGACATTTCAGTCTTCATTTACTCACCCTCATGTTGTTCCAAACAGTTATGGCTTTTTTTCCTTCTATATTATAGCTCAATGAAAGATTACATTGAGATATGTTTGACTATGGATCAATATGATTTTTTGAACTGGGGTCTGTGGTGGTCAGGTTTAAGAAAGCAGAGGAACGGGACCCCTTGTTGGCAGTGATGCAGATCTTCTTGCCCCGAATCCAGCAGTTGATCACTCAGCTCCTGTCTGATGCCACCTTCATCTCTGTACTCATCCAGAAACAGATACTGAAGATTTTCCATGCGCTCGTACAGGTGTGTGAGTACACTTGTTTAGTTTTTTTTATTAACTTACCAGTCCTAAAATACGTGCAAACATTGTTGTATGGTTAATAATCTGTGTGTGTGTCTGTGTCTGCAGTATTCCCTCCCCCTACAGTTGATTAATAACACAGTCATGACCCATTGGATGGAGATCCTGAGGACAGTTGTGGATCGGGATGTCCCGGCAGTAAGTTTTTGTGTTATTTTCAATTATTTTCACAGTTAAATGGATGGTTTATCAAATTTACTCGATTCATTTCACTGCAAAATGGAGGATTTTCTTTCTTCAGTGGAACACAAAAAAAGATGTTTGTCAGTATGTCACCATTCACTTTCATTGCATCTTTTTTTTTTCCATACAATGAAAGTGAATGGTGAGTGAGGTTGTCATTCTATCTAACATCTCCTTTTGTGTTCCAGTAAATAAAGAATGTCATGTGGGTTTGGGACAGAATACGATTAAGTAAATGATGATGACAGAATTTTCATATTCAGGGAACTGTTTCTTTAAAGGGATATTTCACCCAAAAAATGAAAATCCTCTCATGATTTACTCACCCTCCTGGCATCCCAGATGTGTATGACTTTCTTTCTTCTGCAGGACACAAGTGAAGATTTTTAGAAGAATATGTCAGCTCTGTAGGTCCATACAATGCAAGTGAATGGGTGCCAAAAATTTTAAGCTCCAAAATACACATAAAAGTAATCCATTAGACTCCAGTGGTTAAATCTATGTGTTCAGACACAATATGATAGATGTGGGTGGGAAACAGATCAATATTTAAGTCATTCTTGGTCATAAATTCTCCTTCCTGCCCAGTAGGGGGCGATATGCACAAAGAATGTGAATCACCAAAAATAGAAGAAGGTGAAAGTGAAGGAAAAGGGACTTAAATATTGATCTGTTTCTCACCCACACCTATCATATCACTTCAGAATATAACCATCAGAGTTGTCTGGAGTACTTTTATGTTGCCCTTATGTGGATTTTGGAGCTTCAAAATTATGGCACCCATTCACTTGCATTAAATGGACCTACAGAGCTGAAATATTCTTCTAAAAATCTTAATTTGAGTTCAGCAAATGAAAGAAAGTCATAAACATCTGGGATGGCATGAGAGTAAATGATGAGAGAATTAAAAAATTTTGGTGAACTATCCCTTTAAGATCTTATGAGCAGATACAAGTGCATGACTCTGTGTTCAATGCATTCTTAGGAGACTTTGGAAGCTGATGAAGATGACAGACCTGAACTGATCTGGTGGAAGTGCAAGAAATGGGCTCTGCACATCATCACGAGAATGTTTGAGAGGTGATTCAACACACCAATCCATATTTTGGTCTTTATAAGACATGATAATTATCTTCAAGACGGATATTAGCTACATTTTATCATAGAAACGGAAAAAAAAAACTTGATCAGCATCGTTTCACTTGTTACAATGTCTGACATATACCATGTGAAATACAATTGTAAATGACAGGGGATGAGAATACAATCAATAAACCCAGTATTCATTATTCGGTATGACTTGTACTCTTTGTTTGATTTGCTCTTAGATATGGCAGTCCTGGCAATGTTACAAAGGAGTATTTTGAGTTTGCAGATTTTTTCTTGAAGACTTATGCAACAGGAATCCAACAAGTAAGGACTGCATGTGTAGTTTGGGTTTGTGCATGTAAATTGGTCATTATTGTGCATTAAATAAGATTTTATCTTTGTATTCCTGCAGGTGTTGTTGAAGGTGATTGATCAGTACAGACAGAAGCAGTACGTGAGTCCTCGGGTCCTCCAGCAGGCTTTGAGCTACTTGACTCAGGGCGTCTCACACTCGATCACATGGAAACAAATCAAAGCACACATGCCGGTGAGAAGAACAGACTCCAAAACAGAATGATGTGACTATATATGAATATTTGTGTACAGCTTAAAGGGATAGTTCACCCTAAAATTAAAATTCTCTCATTATTTATGCACCCTCATGCCATCCTAGATGTGTATGACTTTTTTTTCTTCAACAGAACACAAACAAAGATATTTAGAAGAATATCTCAACTCTGTAGGTCCATATAATGCAAGTGATAGGTGGCCAGAACTTTGAAGCAACAAAAAGCACATAAAAACAGCATTAAAGTAACCCATGAGACTCCAGTGGTTTAATCCATGTCTTCAGAAGCTATTTTATTGGTTTTGGTTGAAAACAGACCAATATGTAACTCCTCTTTCACTATACATCTTGCCATTGCGGTCTTTAGGCATTGTCATACTCGATTACACTTCCAAGTTCTTGACACATGCACAGAGTGCTAGATGGTGCTAGGAATTGTAATCGAGCTTGAAATCATGATCGCCAAGGACACTGCTTTCAAGATGTATAGTGAAAAAGGAGTTATATTTTTGTCTTGTTCTCATCCAATATTGATTGGATAGCTTCAAATGACATGGATTAAATCACTGGAGTCTTATTGAATACTTTTATGCTGCCTTTATGTGCTTTTTGGAGCTTCAACGTTTTGGTCACCATTCACTTGCATTGTATGGACCTATAGAGCTGGAAATATCTTTGTTTGCGTTCTGCAGAAGAAAAAAACAATCTGGGACAGCATGATCAAATGTAAATTTTTGGGTGAACTATTCCTTTAATATCTTTCTTTGCAGACTATAACTCAGGAGGTGGTGTTTACTCTCATGTGCTATAAAGATGAAAGACTATGGCAGGAAGATCCATACGAGTACATCCGCATGAAATTCAGTCAGTGTGTTTAGAGATTAAATCAATTTTAAATCTCTCCCTCTTTTTGGTGTATGATCGTATCTACTGGTGATTTCTTGAAATATGATCTGATTGGCTAATTTGTGGTTCCTGTTCCTGTGCTACTGTAGATATATATGACGATCATGTGTTCCCGGCCACGGCTGCTCAGACTCTGTTGTGTAAAGCAGCCAGGAAGAGGAAGGAGGCGAGTCCACCCTCACAGCAGTATTTATGGCCAGAGCTTTTGTTTAAATTAGCATTTATATTCTTTGAGTTCTTTGCAGTCATTCCAAGGTGATGTACAAGAATGCATCAAATGTACAGCCTTCCTATTTTTAATTAACATTACTTTGAAATATTATGCATTTGTAATGTCATTGGAGCAGAAGTCTTGACCTTTTCTGGTGCTTTTTGTTTAGGTTTGCCTCAGATGATGGAATTTTGTCACCAGATCCTTATAGACCCCAATGCTGATCCTCGAAGGAAGGATGGAGCACTGCATGTAATCGGCACTTTAGCTCAGCCTTTGCTAAAGGTTTGATTATTTTTTTTTTTTTTTTCATATCAAACAAAATGCTGGGACCACCGCATCATATCAGATACTGTCAAATTTCTGAGTGTTTTTAGAAGGTTTCTGAAATGAAATATTCTGCCAAACTCTCAGTTTGGAATATTACAAGGTTACTCCAGTGGTTTCTTTATATGTTCTGTGTCTTTTTCTGCAGAAGCGAGTGTACAGGGACCAGATGGAGCTCATTTTACAAAACTATGTTTGTCCTCTGCTCAACTCGAATCTGTGCTACCTACGGGCCAGGGTGAGTGAGTGTGTCTAGGTGCACCTGACAGCAATGTGAATTTAGAACTTCAGATATCGAAACTGCACTTGTTAAAGTCCATTTTCAATGCAATTGTGGTTTCCATGGAGACATATTTGTGGTATTTCTGGCTGTCTGTGTGTAGTCCTGCTGGGTGCTGCACTCGTTCGGTCCTCTAAAGTTTCATAATGTGCTGGTTCTTAGGAACGCTGTGGAGCTGGTCAAACAGAACCTGGTGGATGATAAGGAGATGCCTGTCAAAGTGGAAGCAGTTATTGCACTACAAACGCTCGTCAGCAACCAGGAGCAAGGTTTGAACACACACACTACACCCCAAGCACTTGGAGAGAGACAATGGTGTAAAATACAAATATGACTCCGCTTTCATTGACTGATGTTTAGAACATAATGCATCAATGAATTTTACAAAATTAAAGGGTCAATAGCATCACGCAATTTTTGGCGTCTGGAAAAAAATGTGATTCACACGTACACCTGTTATATCATGAGGATTTTTGCATGCGAGACATGAAGTAAAAAATGTCAGGTTATGTACCTGTGCACACTTGCATTTGTCCAAGCTGTAAGGACTCTTTAATCCCTCAGACTTGGTTATACCAACTGACATTTTGTAGTTACTTGCATTATTTTTATTTAGTTTTTTTTGTTAAACCACCATATTGATTGCATATACATTACATTTTCTAAGAACTTGGTGCATGCATTTTAAAAGACTTGATTTGTTATTCCCCCAAATCGGTTTACTCTGAGTAATTGGTTTAAGAGACAAGTAGATTAATCCATTTATTTAAATGCAGCACGATTGGATGCTGTCTGCACCTTGTCCCACGTTTTTCTCTACATTCTTGTCTCCTGTGAGTGTAGCTAAGGTCTATATCAGGCCATTCATCAGGCCTGTGATGCAGGAATTGCTGCACATCATTAAAGAAACAGAAAATGACGACCTCACCAGCGTCATCCAGAAAATGATCTGTGAATATAACCAGGAAGTGGCTGTGATAGCTGTGGATATGACACAGAATCTGGTACTGCTCTATTCTGTGTTTCTAAGCGTATGAGTTAAAAGATGGTAGATTCATTCTGGCAGAATATTTTTGATGAATGTGTTGTTTGTTGCAGGCCGAGATCTTCAGCAAGGTTCTCCAGAGTGAAGAGTATGAGGAGAGTGAAGATAAGACAGTGACGGCACTGGGCATTCTCAGCACCATAGACACCATACTCACCGTCATGGAGGACCACAAAGAGGTTTGGAAATGCGCTCTGTGCCTAATCATGCCGCCGAGTCATAATGTTCGGCGTGAAATGTATGAATTCCTTCCCACAAAGTCTGAACTATTGCACTGCAATGATTGACGACTTCATATGTCTCTGTTTTGTTTTTGTATTTTGTTTGTTTTGTTTTGTTCAAAATTTGTTACTTTTATTTTGATGTGTAAAATTGTTTGCAAATATTTTAATTTATTTTTGAAGACTTCACAGGTTTGTTTTGTGTTTGGTGGTTTTTGTTAGTTTTTTTGTTGTTGTTGTCCCAATGTGTTATCAGAGAAGATGAAAATTCCCTAACAGACTTTTATTTTGATGTGAAAAATAATCTGGAGATATTTTAGATTTGTTTTTGTTGACTTCAGGTTTGTTTTGTGTTTGGTGTTTTTTGTTTTGTTCCAAATTTGTTATCAGAGAAGATAAAAATTCACTAACAGACTTTTTTTTTTTTAAGTGAAAATAATTTGCAAATATTTTCGATTTTTGTTGACTTCATGGGTTTGTTTTGTGTTGGTGTTTTGTGTTTGTTTTTTTGTTTTGTTTTTTTATTCAAAATTTGTCATCAGAGAAGATCAAAATTCCCTAACAGTCTTTTATTTTGTTGAAAAAATTGTTTGCAAATATTTTAGATTTATTTTTTTGACTTTACAGGATTTTTTAATAATGAACAAATCATTAATGTATACAAATTTGTTCTCAGAGAAATTTCTCTAACGGAGCTGTTTTGAGGTGAAAAAGTGTTATTTTAAAAATTTGCAAAACAATATATATATATATATATATTTGTCGACTTCAAAGGCCTGTTTTATTTTTTACTGTGGTTGTGTTTTGCATTTTTTTTGTTTGTTTTTTGTTTTAATGATGGACAATTTATTCAGGTATCCAAATTGTTATCAGAGAAGATGAAAATTCTCTAACAGACTTGTTTTTTGGTGAAAAATTGCAAATATTTCAGATTTATTTTTAATCACACTCGATGTGAACAGGTTTTCACTCAAAGTTGAAAAGCAGATAAACTGACCCCAAAATCTCTCTGTGTGACAGATCACTCAGCAGCTGGAGGGCATATGCCTGCAGGTCATTGGTCTTGTGCTGCAGAAACCCATCATAGGTATGGCAGGTGTGTGTGGGGGTTGGTGTTTTCACATTTATGATTTATTAACATACATTTTGGCTAAAGATAAAAGTTTTGATGACTTCTCATGAAGTAGATTAATTGTTTTTCGAAGATCTATCCAGACATCCCAAAAACAATACATAAAGGGCGTTCACACTGACAGCGCTTTGCAATGACAAAGTAATGACAAGTCATTTATTTTCAGTGAGCAGCAGTAACCGTTGGTGTTGCAAACAATTTGTGCAGTGTTTAATTTTAACATCCAAGTTTAGCGCTGTCAGTACAAATGGGTATTAGGAAATGTACATAAAGAATTCTTAAAACATTTGACCACATGGTGGAGCTCTGATATAAAATACAACTTACTTCACTCGAATATAAAAGCAAATAATTGTATACATTTTTCATGTATAGGCATTATCTTATTTTTTTTTGCCCATGAAAATTATTCTGGCTTTTTCTGGTGGTGTCATTCATGTCCCGTCTGTCTCTTTCAGAGTTTTATGAGGAGGTAATGTCACTGGCATTTGGACTCACCTGTCAGTCTATCTCCCCTCAGATGTGGCAGCTACTGGGCATCCTATATGACGTCTTCCAGCATGACTGCTTCGACTACTTCACAGGTGTCAGACATGCTTGTAGAGCAATATGAAGAGCCAAGAGCCAGGCCTAGACTTGATCTCTCTGCTCCACCTTAAACTATAATTCAGCCCATGATTGAACTAGGTTGAAATAGTCATAAATATGATGGATGTGCATACTTGCTTAGAGTCATTAGATAGTTATGGCTATATTGACTGCTCTATTAATAATGTGATATATTACCCTGTTTATGCAGACATGATGCCTCTCTTGCACAATTATGTTACTGTGGATACAAATATGCTGCTGACAAATCCCAAGAACCTGGAGGTCATATACACAATGTGCAAAAAGGTGCTTTTTTATTTTACCTTTCTTTAAGTTTTATAAAGTAGAGATGTCCAGCTGGCAGAGACAAAAATTAATGAGGCAAATATGCAAAAATTATTTAAAATATGAAGGCATGATGGTGGGCAGTAGAGAACTGTATAGTATTACAAAAACCAGTTATCTATAATGTACGACTTTTTTTATTGATGTTTGTTTTATAAATGACAGCCTTAATTGTTTCTTCAGTTGGTTATATTGGTTAAATTTGGTTTTATATAAAGTAAATAATTACAAAATATTCTGACAAAATCTAACATTTGACCTTTTGACCCCTCACCCCCTCAGGTCCTAACTAGTGATGCTGGGGAGGACCCAGAATGCCATGCTGCCAAACTTTTGGAGATCATAATATTACAGTGCCGTGGACGGGGTATTGACCAGGTCAGCCACTTGTGTGTGTTGGTCAACATGCATATTTATTTTTTAGTCACATATTGTTTATATTTAGTGTGATAGTTTGCATATCAAATATGCATATAAACTATGTCTCAAAAATGTCTCATTCTGTACATATGTATGTATTTTAGTGTATCCCTTTGTTTGTGGAGGCCGTGTTGGAGCGGTTAACACGTGGTGTGAAGTCCAGCGAGCTGCGCACCATGTGTCTACAGGTGGTCATCGCTGCTCTGTACTACAACCCCACCCTGCTCATACACACACTGGAAAATATCCGCTTCCCTCACAGCCCTGAGCCAATCACAGCACAGTTCATCAACCAATGGATGAACGACACAGAGTTCTTCTTAGGGTGAGCCTGTTTGCATGGGAAATGGCTTTCATTTGCTTCTTAAGGCCAGATGGTACAGATGCCCTTTATAAACAGAGATTGATCTCTTATTACTGTGAATGGGTGAGGGATTCTAATCTGGACCAATTGTTTTAGGTTAAACACCTTTAACTCTCTTTATGCTAATATGGCAGCTGTGTCGATTCTTTTTTGGGGGTTCTCTTAGAAATTTACGATCATCTTTCTTGCTTTAGCTCATGTTTAATATTAACTACATTCATGGGTGTCACTTAAACATGTTCTGTTAAAAAGTGGTGCGGACCAGGGCTGGACTGGTAATCTGACATACCGGGCATTTTCCCGGTGGGCGGATGCACTTTGGGGCCAATCTGGAGTGGACTGGCCATCGGCGAAACGTGCCAAATGGGCAACGATATGCTAAAATGAGCTGCTGCGTTATGCAGAACGGACCACAAAACAGCGGACTCAGACAGCAAATTTTAGATTTATATTTTATTAGTTGATCAGTGTTTAACTTTAACATCCATGCTTATGTTGTAGTATTTACATTGATTTTTTTGAACACATGCTAAACCGGTACTGTTTCTTTAAGAAAACTTGCATTTCTGTAAAGCACATCTGTAAATGACCGCATGTCAACAAGAAAAACTCAAAATGGCTTTATATCATCTGTGATATGCGTGATTAGAATTAAAAGTTGATTTTTTTTTTGTTGTTTTTGATGAACAACTAACTATAGTTAGTTAACCTACAGAAAGGTTATTATGAGACATTATTTAATGACAAATGGGTTGTGTGGATCTCATCTTTGGTCACGAATTACACAGAACAACTTTTACCCTCAACAGGCAGTGAAAGGATTTTGCTGTTGAATACTCCACCACAATACTACACAATTACTTGAGTGAAATCTAAACATTTACCAGCAAGTTACCAAATATTTACATTTTAGACACATACATGGTTTGGTTTCAATTTGCAACAATTTAGTTGCAAATGTGAGTGAATTCCTGTTTTGTCCGTGAAGACATGTTCACATTGTAAATAGGACGTTACAGTTTAGAAGTGCCACAAGTACACTGTGGTACCATTTAAATAAAACATCTGCAAGACTCAACATCTAAGAGCATATGTTTATAGCCCCTGCTAATGTTGTACGGGTTGGGAGACAGGAGTGCGATGGGCGAAATTACTTCAGTGCCTTTTGGAGTGGGTTTCAGTCTCCGGGCTTTCTGTCAACATACTGACAGCTGCCCATGTAGGCTATATACTCTGGTGGCCAAAAGTATTTGAATAATGTACAGATTTTGCTCTTATGGAAAGAAATGGGTACATTTATTCACCAATGTGGCATTCAACTGATCACAATATATAGTCAGGACATTAATAATGTGAAAAATTACTATTTAATTTGAAAAAAACAATTCAGAACTTCTTCAAAGAGTTCTCATAAAAAAATCCTCCACATGCAGCAATGGCAGCTTTGCAGATCTTTGGCATTCTAGCTGTCAGTTTGTCCAGATACTCAGGTGACATTTCACCCCACACTTCCTGTAGCACTTGCCATAGATGTTACTGTCTTGTCGGGCACTTCTCACACACCTTACAGTCTAACTGATCCCACAAAAGCTCAATGGGGTTAAGATCCATAACACTGTTTTCCAATTATCTGTTGTCCAATTTCTGTGTTTCTTTGCCCACTCAAACATTTTCTTTTTGTTTTTCTGATTAAAAAGTGGCTTTTTATTTGCAATTCTTCCCATAAGGAACCCCTGAGTCTTCTCTTTGCTGTTGTACAGCATGAAACTGGTGTTGAGTGGGTAGAATTCAATGAAGCTGTCAGCTGAGGACATGTGAGGCGTCTATTTCTCAAACTAGAGACTCTGATGTACTTATCCTCTTGTTTAGTTGTACATCTGGTCTTCCACATCTCTTTCTGTCCTTGTTAGAGCCAGTTGTCCTTTGTCTTTGAAGACTGTAGTGTAGTGAATTAAAGTACCAATTTCCTTCCGAAACAGCAAAATCTGTATATTATTCCAAACTTTTGTCTGCCAGTGCATATGTTGAAGACAAACACAAATGATTAGGATTGCCAGCAGTACAATTTGTGGGTAGGCTGTTTTTATTCTTCCATTGTTAAACTAGCAAGTTTTCACCTCTTAAGTTAATAGGGTGTGCGTGCAAGCGATCCATTCAAAAACTTAGTTATGAAATATAAGAGCGAAATATACCCTTGTTCATTCTGAAGTTGATGTAATAACTATTGCTAAGTATGCACATCTGTCATGTGCGCCTGTTTTGTTTCAGCCAGTATAGACTTTTTGATTAAACCTTTTCTCATGACTCATGCCTGTTTGGCCACTTGTTTGATTCATGGATTATCAGTTAACCAATTAATAAGTGGTTAATGCTGGCTGTTACTCGGTTAAAAGGATTTGCATCCCTTGTCGTAGTGAAGGGTTGTGCATAGAGTAATAGACCGATCTTGGGATTTAAGAATCGATATTGAGATAGTTCAAATGAAGATTTCGATGCATCTGAAAATCTATATTTTTACCCACCCCTAATCTTTCGTAGGTCAGTGAATAACTGCATGAATCAGCAGTGTAATGGGTCAGGATCGTAATTTGCCCTTAACATATAAAATTATTTACACACGCCTAAATTGCTGTGACAAAATAAGCCATGGCAGTATATGATGATGCCAATGACTGCATTTATTATCAAAATCACTTGTAAAGATGTGATTGCTTTGTGTCATTAACTCCGCAGACTGCACGACCGTAAGATGTGCATCATTGGGCTATGTGTTCTGATGGAGCTGCCCAGCCGCCCTGCAGTCCTGGTGGAAGTGGTGAGACAGATCGTCCCCTCCGTCCTGCTCCTCTTCCTGGGGTTAAAGCACATATATGCCTCCAGAGTCCTCAACAAGCCAGAGCAGCTCTCAAGAGATCAAGGTTCAGAGGAGGAGGAGAACGGTGAGATTGTGGAGAGAGGGAAAGATATTTAAATGCTGACAGGATGGGGTTAAAGGGGCCATATCATGGAAAACAGGACTTTTGAAATAAAATCGCTTAATCTACTAAATAGACATACTTGGTTTACAACGCAAAGCTCCACCAAGACCATTAATGGAGACTAAATGTTACAAGCAAAAAGCATTAGCAAATGTACGTTTTACATAAGATAAAAGTTTGTCATTTATTCAAAGTGACTTGCAAATGAACATATGACCGCCTTTTTTGCAATTCAAAAATGTACCCATTTTTTCGTGTCATCGGAAGAATTGGATTATACGTTTCACATGCATAGAGATTAGCTACTGTACCTTTAAATTTTTTATAAGAAATATTACCTAATTTGCATGTTTAAGTGTTAAAGGTGCTGTAGCAAAACATCCTGTTTAATTCTAAGGGTCAGAAAGAGTGTGGGAAATGGTTGTGTAAAAAGATTGTTTTTGATGCAAGAAACATTAAAATTGTTCTTCATGGAAAAATAAAATGCTCCTAAATTATAGAAAAGGGCCCCTTTACCAGAACAGAGCACATTGAATGTATTAAACTCTTTAAGCTTTGACCTTTCAAGTCCAATTTATTTTGTTGTTGTTGCTTTTGGAGGTTTTATGGTTACTCTAATCTTGCTGCTTCATGAAGTCCTTACCTCGCTCTACCTCAGGTAAACTAATCCTTGCACAGGAAATGCTATTTGTAGCCTATTGCTTGAGGTTAGTCTTTAGCCATCATGCTTTACGGATGACTGAGAACTGATTTTATCCCTGTAACTGGCCCTGAGACATGAGGGAATGGAGGAATGACTGGCGAGTGTTAGTTTAAAACGTTTCTGAACCAAAGGCATCACACTTTTGACTTGCAGGAATTAAATACAACTTTATAACCCCAAATCACTGTCCTTCATTCTTACATCTTGTAGTGAGGTAGAAAGCCCTTTTTTACTGTTAAAGGAATAGTTCATCCAAAACTGAAAATCTCGCATAATTTACTCACCCTCATGTTGTACCACATATACATGTATTTCTGTCTCCTGTAGAACACAAATTAAGATTTTTAGCAGAGAATTTCAGCTGTGTAGGTCCTCACAATGCAAGTGAATGAGTACCAACATTTTAAGCACATAAAGGCAGCATAAAAGTAATCCTGATGACTCCAGTGGTTTTATCCATAACTTCAGAAGTGATATGATAGCTGTGGGTGAGAAACATGTGAATGTTTAAGTCCTTTTTTACTATCAATCTCCACTTTCACATTCATATTCTTCTTCTTTTGTTTTGGGGATTTGTATTATTCATGCATATCACCACCTTCTGGGCAGGGAGGAGAATTTATAGGAAAAAATGACTTAAATATTTATCTGTATCTCACCCAAACTATCCTGTCTCTTCTAAAGACATAAATTACAATTTTGGAGTCTTACAGATGCATTTATGTAGCTTCAAAGTTCTGGCCAACTTTCACTTGCATTGTGAGGGCCTACAGAGCTAATAATTTCTTCTAAAAATCTTCATTTGTGTTCAGCAAAAGAAAGTTAACACATCTGAGATGGCATGAGCATGAGTAAATGATGAGAGAATTTTCAATTTTGGGGGTTTTAGATTTACTTATACAATGCATAATTTGTATGCGTATACTAAGCTCTAGTTTGCACTTTGCTGGTGATGGAAAAACTTGCATACTTTGGAGTGTTTAGTAAGACAGTTCGTCAGTATTGGGACATACTACTATGTATTCTAGATACAACAGACTTTTCCTAAGAAAGGCTTGAAATCTTGGCTTAAAGTTACTTTTTAGAGATTCTAAATGCTTTCAATCTATATTTAGAATTGTCATTTGCTTTAGCAAGCTCCACACAAGTCTCCAAATCCCTCCTGTTCCCTGCTCATACATATAGGCGTCATAATAGAAATCTATTTCATCATAATGTCTCATTTCCAGAGGAGATTCCCAGTGATGAAGATGAGGTGGGAGAGAAAGGGCTGACCCTGCAGTCATCCAGTGCTCCCACTGGCAATGACAATGAAGATGAGGACGATGATGAGTACTGGGATGATGAAGGTTTTGAGGGGACACCATTAGAAGAATATAGTACACCACTGGACTACGACAATGGAGAGGACGAATACCAGTTCTTTACCACCTCTCTACTCCGTATGCACACTTTTTTATATACTATACAACATAAGAGTATGTCCAGTTACATATGACATATATGATCTATGACAGTGAGTATCGACTGGTTTTATTCAGTGGCCAAATTTTCCATTGGACATCTGTGAAATGAAACTAAAAAAAAAAAAAAAAATGCATAGGTTCAACAAATTGCTCAATTATTAATATGATTTGGGATGAATGAGTTTTGTGAATGTATAATCGACAGTGTAATTTACCAGCATTGGGGGTTTATGATGTTTATGACAAACCTAAATATTTGTAACAGTATGAAGGATGGACAAGGAGGAGGCAGGAAGCGGACGAACCATCAAAGTAATATTTAATGTCAAATTAAATCTTAAAGACAAACACATGGCAGCTGTGTGTGGCTCGCTCTCTCTCTCTCTCTCTCTCTCTCTCTCTCGAACGGCCGCATCCAGCTGCCTTCATCCCTCTCCTTGGCTTATTTGCCCGATTAGGGGCCGTGTGTGCGTAGTCAGTGCCCGGCCCCACCCTCCTCCTCATCACAATATTGTATTAGTATTAGCCATATTACCAAGTGATAGAGTGCGATTGGACACACATCATGATAAGTTGATAAGCCTATTTATTTTTATATCCTTTCTTTACATGTCAGTTGCTTAGTAAATTAATTAAAGAAACCCTTGACACAACAAGTGTTCCACCAGTAACTGGAAATATTTCCTGTTCCAGGTGTTCAAAGTTCAGATGCAGGATGGTATCAGTCCCTTACGTCCTCTCTGAGCAAAGACCAAAAGAAACAACTGCAGGAGATCTACAATATTGCTCAGCAGAGGAGGAGCGCAGGAGTCAAAGGAATGTGGTGAGTATGTAGGCTATTTGGCTTTAGTTTGAGTAAAGAAATTTGACCAATTCCTCCTTTTGAGGACATTTAGCGACATAAAAATAGAGCAAGTTTTCTTTAAGGGGTAGGGTTAGGGGCCATTCAGACTGAATGCGTTGTTGCTTTAAAAAACATTTGATGTTGTGCAATCAATGGAACGTAACTCATGCATCTTGAGAGGCATTTTTATAAGATCCAGTTCTTAAAAAAGAACAGTTTATGCGCAAGATGCTGAAAAACGTGCGTGAATGGCCCTGCTATACAAATTATAATTTACCTTTATAGTGTGTGTGTACATGTGTGTTTGTGGGCTTGTGGCTCCCAAAAACTAGAAGTGGCACATGGAACATTCATATTATCATTCATATTATTTTTCAGAATCTTGAAATAATTCAGTATTATCTCATCCTCTCCCCAGAAGAGACTTTGGATTTTGATCTGTAAAGAATTTACCCAGGATCTGGTTCAGACACTGAAACTGCCCAACGTTAACTCTAGATACTAGAGAGCCATGTCAGCTGGCATGGGTGGCATCGTCTTCAGATCCAAGACTCTTAACAGGCCTTTTGAGGTCCCAGAAAGGTTGAACTCTTACCCTGGAGCAGATTGTGCATCTGTCTGCCCATCTGTGCAGAATTATGTGTGTTTGCGATTGTGTGCAGAAATCTCAGAAAAGAACGTTATGTATTCTGTTTCTCTTGGTCTCTAATCCATTTGCAACAAGTCGGCGAGGAACTCGACCAACACAGTGCGGTGAGACATGTCAAAGCCAGCCAGAGAGATAGACATGCAGTGAGACAGGCACATAGATGGGGGGTTTATGGTGTTGGACAGTGCCTTTGGAAATATATGGGCATATTTTTTCCCACACAGATGAAATGTGAACTGGCTGAGTTGTCAGAAGGGTGATGTTTATAATTGTCATGTTTGTATGTTTCAGAGTTTGTTTTTGTAAATGAATATAACACTAACCGTGTGGTGACATGGTTGTGTGTGTTCCTGCAATGTGTGGAACTCAAAAGAATCAAACATCTGCGAGAATGTTGGACATTTACAGATCCATGTGCATATTTTCTGATATTCTAAAAGGAATAATTACCCAAAAATGGAAATGCTGCCTGCCATTATTTTATTGCCCCAACTCGGGTTATTTGCTTTTGTGAAAAGCAGAGAATTTTGAAGTATATTCAAACTGCTCTTTTCAATACAATGAAAGTATAGCTACCAAGGGCTGTTGAGCTACAAAAATGACAAAAAAGCAGCATAAAAGGAGTCAATGTGACTCTTGCGATGAATTCTCAAGCCGTACGATAGCTTTGTGTGAGGAAAAGACTGAAACTTTTTCACTGAAATTTGCCTCTTCTAATTGACATGTTTTTACATTTACTTGTATATCTGTCAAAAAAAGTTTTTATTTATTTTAAGGCTGTCGATTTGATGTTAATTCAGTGCAATTAATAATATAAAAATAGCACATAGAGAAATAAAAGTAACACAATTCATCATGCCCCCGACCATAAGTAAACTCTATGAAATGTCAGTAGGGGGCAGTCAGCGCAGCTCCAGCTTTACAGGCAACGCACCTTTTTGTACTAGTCAATAATTGACATGTTTACCACAATTATGTAATGTCTTTGAATTGTCTGAATTATTAAATGTATTATATATACAGTATTTATTATTTATTTTTATTATTAGAATTATCTTTATTTGGGTGGACTATTTCGGCAAATGTTGTTATGTAATTAATCAGCCTATGATATAATTAAAATTATTTAAAAAAAATCGATTGACAGCCCTAATTTTTTTTATAATTTATTGTTATACACATCTGGTTGCAAGAGTGATTTGACCACTGGAAGCAGGGACGGATTACCGACCAGGCCAGTGCCCAGGGGCCCTTGACTGGCTAGGGGTGCCCTGGGCTGCATGATCTAGTTTGGTGATCTCTCTGCTTGAAAACCCTTTTGACTGGTTGGGTACACGAGTCACGATTAAGGCATTGCAATCATTGCGAAATATCCCAAAGCTCTTTATTGATTTCCTGTGTTAGTGCTGCAGGATCTATGTGCTTGCTCTGTCTCTCTAATTTGCATTTATCTCTCATGCTTTCTCTCTTTGTCTTTCATTCTCTAACTCTCATTATTGTTCTCTCACATTCTCATTCTCTCTTCCCTTACATAAATTCACCATGGAAACTATAGTGTCTACCAATATTGCCATACTGTATGTCCATAATATAGGAGTTCCTTGAAACAGTGTAAAAAGCTTTCAGAATAATTCTGTCAATTTGTTTAATTTTGTATTTTGATGACTTTAGGTTTTACTGTGGCAGCAGGGTGCCCAGGGTCATAGAAAACATGGAAATATTTGGAAATGGTATTAAAATTGTGACCTGGCAATTCATAAAATCTTAAAGGAATGTTCCAGGTTCAATAAAAGTTCAACTTAAAGGGATCATTCACCCAAAAATGAAAATTCTCTCATAATTTGCTCACCCTCATGCCATCCCAGATGTGTATGGCTTTCTTCAACAGAGCACAAAAGAAGATTTTTAAAAGAATATTTCCGCTCTGTAGGTCCATACAATGTGAGTGAATGGCGATTTAGACCTTTGTAGCTCCAAAAATCACATAAAGGAAGTAATAAGTAAGTAATCCAGTTGTTAAATCTATATCCTCAGAAGCAATATTGTAGGTTTAGGTGAGAAACAATAATAAATAATAAAAAAAAATGTTTTACTCTAAATCTCCACTTTCACTTTTACATCTGAAAGTCACATGTGATGCCTGTTTAGTTTCACTTTCACATCTGAAAGTTAAAAAGAAGATTTGGAGTAAATAAAAGGAGTTAAAGATTTTTCTGTTTCTCACCCACACATTACATATCTTCTGACAATATTGATTTAAACACTGGAGTCATGTGGATTACTTTTATGATTCCTTTGTGATTTTTTCATACAGATCTGGGATGGCATGAGGATGAGTAAATGATGAGACAATTTTCATTTTTGGGTGAACTGTACTTTTAATCTACAGCATTTATGGTAAAATGATGATTACCACAAAAAGTAATTTCAACTCCTCCCTTGTTTTCTTTAAAAAAAACAATATGTCAAGCCTTTAGGCAATTAGCCAATTAGTTTCTGATAGGCTTGAGATCATACAACAGCAAAGGACCTTGTGAAAATGCTGGAGGAAACAGGTAGACAAGTATCTACATCCATAGTAAAATGAGTCCTATATCAACATAACCTGAAAGGCTGCTCAGCAAGGAGGAAACCAATGCTCCAAAACCACCATAAAAAAGCCAAACTACAGTTTGCAAGTGCACATGGGGTCAAAGATCATACTTTTTTGAGAAATGCCCTCTGGACTTATGAAACAAACATTTAACTGTTTGGCCATAATGTCCATCGTTATGTTTGGAGGAAAAAGGGTGAGGCTTGCAAGCCTTAGAACACCATCCCAACCGTAAGCATGGGGGTGGCAGCATCATGTTGTGGGGGTGCTTTGCTGCAGGAGGGACTGGTGCACTTCACAGAATAGATGGAATCACGAGGAAGGAAAATTAAATGGATGTATTGAAGTAACATCTCAAGACATCAGCCAGGAAGTTAAAGCTTGGTCAAAAATGGGTCTTCCAAATGGACAATGACCACAATCACACCTCCAAATTTGTGGCAAAATGGCTTAAGGACAACAAAGTCATGGTATTGTAGTGGCCATACAAAGCCCTGACCTCAGTCCGATAGAACATCTGTGGGAGGAACTGAAAAAGCGGGTGCAAGCAAGGAGGCCTACAAACCTGACTCAGTTACACCAGTTCTGTCTGGAGGAATGGGCCAAAATTCCAGCAATTAATTGTGAAAAGCTTGAAGTCTACCCAAAATGTTTGTCCCAAGTTAAACAATTTAACGGCAATGCTAACAAAGTGTATAAACATCTGACCCACTGGCAATGTGATGAAAGAAATAAAAGCTGAAATAAATAATTTTCTCTACCATTATTCTGACATTTCTCATTCTTAAAATAAAGTAACGATCCTAACTGACCTAAGACAGGGAATGTTTTCTATGATTAAATGTCAAGGAATTGTGAAACATGTTTTTGGCTAAGGTGTATGTAAACTTCTAACTTTATAAAGGCATTAATTCTGTTAAACCTTATTTGAACTGTAAAGTTTTTTTAAACAGTTTTTACAGTCGTTTTAGGGTTTATGTGTTACGTCTTAATGGCAACAAAGTTGTAAAACTGAATGTAACTTTACACTCAACAGTTTTGTAAGTGATTTTATTACATTAAAATCATGCTAACACCCTTATTGTTTACGTCTTGTGGCTATAGCTTGCGCGTGTGGGCGCGCTAATCAATATTATGTAACAAATGCAGTTGAGTTTAGCCAGTTTTGAACCCAGAATACTCATTTAAGTAGATGGAAATTTATTATTAATTCCTTTAGTCCCTTTTTATTTTTTTATTATAATACTTTTGTTTGTTGTTGTTTATATGCTCAGCTCTAAAATATATCTTCCTCAAAAAGTGCTCTTTGTGAATGCAATCTCTCTCTCTCTCTCTCTCTCTCTCTCTCTCTCTCTCTCTCGCTCGCTCTCTCTCTCTCTCCCGCGCATGCGCCAGGAGGCGGTTAGCTATATTTCAACACTTCACACACATTCAACACTGATATTACGCATTCAGAGACGTTACGCTGTCAGATCGTCAGTGCCACACACGGGCGATGGAAAGGGTCTCGTCTCCTCTCTTTCGCCACCTCCACCAGCATGCGAGACGAGGACAGACATGACAGCGAACAGCCGCGGGACCAAAGCCGCTCCTCCTGCGCTGCAGCGGCTGCTGTCGACAGCGGGAGTCCGGTCGCTTCGGTATGCCTTGCTAGTGGTGGTGTGTGCGCTCTGCTACAGTAACTCTCTCTGGGGGGAGTTTGTGCATGATGACATATGGGCCATCACCAACAATCCAGATGTCAGACCCGGGTCCAGTCTCCGGAGCATCTTCACTAATGACTTTTGGGGCAAAAGGATGGCTGATAACACCAGCCATAAATCCTACCGGCCGCTCTGCATCCTCACATTCAAGTAAGTCCATCATCATCTGTCTGGAGAGCTTGAGCTTTGAGTTATGTGCAGCACGTTTGACCTCTCTGTCCAATCACGGAACTTTAAAGTGTGATTTTTTTATCATCAGTTTTGACATGGGGCGTTATAATTGCTCAGTGTTCATGATTTGGTAACAAACCTAAACAGTTGGGGGCGTTCACATGTCATGCGTTCTGATGAAGTGCAGGAATAGAACACGAAGAGCGTCCGGAGACCCGCTTTTCAAATTTGAACTGTAACGCTTGTGTTGCGAGACTGACGCATGTATATACCGACTAACACTTGTGTGAACGACACTTAATGTGTTTAAAAACGTCAAACACATTCAGCCTATGTGACTGCGCAGTTGTTGACATATCTACAGTGTCAAAAAGCACTTGTTGCAGTTTTTCGGAGAGAGCTAATATAAGTTATTTACTTTCCCCCAGAGTACACTAACTCAGCAATCATTACAAACACACTTGTAAGTAGTGCTATTAAACAGACATGGATGCGTGTGGGATAAACTCGTGTGTTTATTTACTCCCAATTCACAGTGCGGCCGTTCCTCTCTAATCTATGACCTTTTAATCCATGTAGTACGGTGGCCATGAAGTACAAAACAAAACAACAAATATATAAACACAATGGCAAATCCAAAGACAAAATAATACCCTTTGTAATTAAAAAATTACATATTGATGAATTTTAGTGTGTTTTTTTTTTTTTTTTTTTTCTAAAATAATTGAAAACTGTATCCATATAATTAGATATACTTGGAAAAGTTACACATGTAATCTCGGGTTCCCTGAGATGAAGGGAACAAGTCATTGCTATGAAACGCTTTTGGGAATTCCTTCCACGACCTAGTTGAATCCCTTGTATCATAACACCCAGTCTTATGATTGGCAATGGTGTTTGAGCCCCGCCCTTTTAGGTGTTTATTTGCCCTATATAAGTTGTCATAATCGGGAGTGATCGCATCAAAGGTCAAGTGGTGGGTGCACTCCACATCCCCGCATGGGGCAAAATAAATGCGCTAACTGCTCTTCATCCGAATTAGACAGTGGGGAAGAGAAAGCTTGTAGGTGGACTATCTGAGCCCTAAAGGCTATGGAAAGTACCTTAGGCACATAGCATTTTTTGGGTTTGATGGTGGCTTTCGAAAGCCCCGGTCTAAATTCCAGACATGAACTGTCAAACGACAGTGCCTGAATATCACCAACCCATTTTACTGAGGCCAGAGCCAACAGCAGTGCAGTCTTTAGAGAGAGCACACTCAACTCAACGGATTTCAGTGGTTCGAACGGGGGGGCTCGTGAGCGCCCTCAGCACCAGATTTAAGTCCCATGTTGGAACCGTAGCAGGGTGAGGGGGGGTTCAAGCGCCTCGCTCCCCTAAGGAGTTTTATGATCAGATCATGTCTGCCATAGTGGAGCCAGCTTCTAGGGTGTGAAATGCAGAGATGTTCGCCGCATAAACCTTAAGCGTGTAAGGATCTCCGTTATGGAGCAATTCACAGGGTCTTTCCCGTGTGAAGAGCACCAATATCTAAACACATGCCGTTATAGTGCATAGAGGCATCTCTATATAAATTTCTCTAGATCTACGTATATAGCGCTATATAAATGTAACATTCATTCATTCATTCATCTTGTATACGGCATGCTAGCCTCTGCTCATGAGCGATGTAAAGAGTCTTTAATAGACAAAATATGTTTCATATGTTTGCATATAGTTTGGATCAACATGTGCGTGAGTAAATAATGACAGTATTAGAGAGGTTTAAGCCATCACATATTAGTGCCCTGGCTTTCTCCCCCCAATCAAAGCTTCTTTAATGTAATATTGTATCTGTATAATATCTTTATATTTTCCTACAATCAAATAGAACTTTCTAATTTAACTGGTTATCAGGTTGAGGTGAGGAAATATCTTGTAGTTCATCAGAGAATATAAAGTGGTAGTGGCGTAGTGGGCTAAAGCACAGGGATGGTAAGCAGAAGGTTGCCGGTTCGATCCCCACAGCCACCACCATTGTGTCCTTGAGCAAGGCACTTAACTCCAGGTTGCTCCGGGGGGGGGGGGGATTGTTCCTTGTAAAGACTCCACGAATGACAGCGGACAACAGGTTCTCTTAACTCAAGTGAGTGGTCTTTTATTTGCGCTTTCACACTTGATGACAGCTTCACTATAACACATACGGTTTCAGCTTCACAAAATAATGTCTCGTGTTCACAGAACTTTCTCTGATCCAGACTCTCCCCCCGATCTGCTGGTTATGTCGGTCTTTTATGCCGCTCTCCCCGTGTTCTCTGTAATCAGAAACAAGTGTTAGGCATAATGTAGCTCAGGTGTAAGCGCCCTTACCGCTCTTTCTCTCTTCAGGCGGACACTTGACCATGCCCCCGCTGCCACATCCCTGTAATAAGGGCTGTGTAAGTTGCTTTGGATAAAAGCGTCTGCCAAGTACATAATTGTAAAAATGTAGTGAGATCGGTCGACAGTTTCTCCATCAAGTGCTTTTACTAAATTTAATGCAATCTCTTTTGCAGGTCAAGGTTACCATGGAACCTCATTAAAGTTGTATTGCCAAAGGCTAATTGTTCCCAGTTCCATTGTTCCAGGCTATTGTTCCCCAATTGCTCACTTGCTCTCTCTCTCTCTCTTTCTTTCACTCTCTTGTTGTTTAAGGGCTCCTTGTGGAGCAAAAGGCTTGCTCAATAAAAATTATTTTGAAATGTATTTACTGTACATCAGAGGTTGAAAGACTAGATCCTTTTGTCCTGTCATTCATCTTTAGAATCGTTAAACAGTGTTGATTAATATTTACCGATAATAGCATCTTCTCCAGGCATGAGATGGCAGCGACAAGTCACTAGCCTGTCCACACTGAAAGCAAAAATGCTGCACAATGTAACACATGTCACCAATCAGACATTTTTGTATGTTGAATTTACAACTTTGTTGAGTGGGATTTTGGACCAATGAGATATTACTGTGGGTGGAGCTACTCAACAAGACAGAAGAAATAGAATACAAACTACTAGAAAATGTCCTGTTGGTCATTACCTGTTGCAGTCGTGGCTGGATGGAACAAAAAACTTGTTCAGTAATACAGTGATTTTTAGCACTGCAGGTCACCAGTGGCTGACGCTGTAGCTTTTGAAAATCTATATATCGATTTGTAAGTAACATTTTATATTTGTAATTTGGTATTCACTTGTGGCAATGTTAATTTTAGATAACTGTAAAATGATTGTGACTTGTAAGAAAGCCTTTTAATATATCCTGAATTACTTTTCAATTTATTGATATCTGAAATCCATATACATATCTGAAATTAACACTGCTTCTAATGAAAACCAAATCACAGAGATAAAAAATTTGCATTTTACTAGCCCGACCGAAATGGGATTTTTGAGACTAATAGCAATTTTAAAGGGTGGGCAAATTCACTGATTACCGATATAGTGGCCGATATAGTACATTTTTGAGCTGTAATGAAAACAGACCTTTTCTATGTGGATTGTTCAATTATTTTGAACCGATGTGACTATGCAAAGGTACTCAGAAGGCGGCTTTCTTAAATATTTTTATCAAAGAATATTGGACATTATTATTATACATTGTCAACAAATTCAAGAAAATAAAGAATAAATTAAAATAAAATAAATAGCTAAATAAACATCAGTACTGTATGTTTAATGTCAGTCAATTGCTGACTATTTTAATACTGCCAGTCAATTATTGGCAGGATGTAAAACAAGAAGCATTTACACCTGCAGAGTCAAGAGATAAACAGGAGCAGCGGTGTTACACCGTATTCTGATATGCAAGTTCAGGGGAAACTTTCAACGGTGGACAACCAGACTTTAAATATTACATTTAGTAAATGCAACGACTGGAATTGTTCGGTTGAAGGGGTACCAAACTGCGAATCCTGAATAAAACAGTTTGGTGAATGTTTACACATTAGCTTCCACTCAGCTGACAAGCAATGAAAGTAGCACATGGTTTGCTAGTTATCTATAAGCTCATTGTCATGGAAAGTAAAAATGGACCAGCATTGCATCTCACCAACTAGGTAACAGCGTAGCATGAAATCAACACTCAACAGATGCAATCCACCACCGCAATGTTGTCTGCTGAGCTGTAAAAAGATGTTCTGTTTACCCTTTAATCTGCTACATTACTGACTGCACTGACAAACATTTAACTGGCGAACAGCAAACAGATTTGATAAACATGAGTGGCATGATTGTCAGGGACAGGATTAAAGTTATATTAAAAGAGGAAATGATGGGGTTATTGTTTATTAACTTTCCAGTATGTATTTCACAAACTAGTAAGCAACTTACCGAGAAGGCACCACTTAACACCGCACCGCTTAAGCTCCACTGTCAGTTCAGAGTCAGCTCTGTAAACAATGGAGTCGGAGCACGCTCTGCTGGACAAACTACGTTATGACACCAATTCTAAAGCATTGTTTTAATATCGGCCTAATTTTTACTTAAAGTTTTCATATCTGTGAATATCGGTAAACAAATACGCCGATACCGATATATCGGTGAAAGGTTAATATCGGCTGATAATATCGGCCATTCATTTGTTGATATCAGAAATGGACAGTTGCAGTATTAACAATATAATGATTGATATAAAAAAATATTATTATTGAAATTATTATTGACATTAGAAATTTGTAATTGTTTGGAGGTTAAAGATATCACAAATTGCAGATTTTACTAGTTGAAATTCCATTTTGAATATAAAAAATAAGGTTTTACTAGTGCAAACCTAATTACTGATAAAAAATTTTTTTAAATTAAATTAATTTAAACTAGCGAAAATTTAAGATTAGATATCTGTAATATTGTACACGGTTAAAGCATGCGCAATGCAATAAGTTGTAGAATTGAGCTTGAAATCATGATTGTACCTAGAGACTGCAAAGGCAAGATGTAAAGTGAAAAAGGAGTTACATTTTGGTCTGTTTTCACCCAAAACTGATTAGATCATTTCAGAAGACATGGATTAAACCACTAGAGTCGTATGGAGTATTTTTATGCTGTCTTTATGTGCTTTTTGGAGCTTCAAAGTTTTGGTCACAATTCACTTGCATTGTGAGGACCTACAGAACTGAAATATTTTTCTAAAAATCGAGAAAAAAATGTCGCACACATTTATGATGGCATGACAATGAGTAAATGAGAGTATTTTCATTTTTGGGTGAACTGTGCCTTTAAATATAGAAAAGTCTTGCGATCCCACTCTAACTTTGTCACCCACCTTGATTTGCCAATAGTCACTACTGCTCATGTCATTTGGAAATCACCAAGTCTAACTGAAAACGAATGTCCACTGCAAACTGCTGTGTGAACACATCTTCAGTTTAAAATGGAAGCTTCCTTTTTGCATTTTTTTTCTGTATCACCTGGCTGGATATCATATTTCAATGTCTTGTTACACTAATTCTGTCTCTCTTTTGCACTCACTACAGGTTAAATATTTTGCTGGGTGGCATGACTCCATTTTACTTCCATCTGGTGAACGTGTGTCTGCACTGCATGGTGACAACACTGCTCATGCACACCTGCGAACAGTGTGTATTCGAGGACAGCAACCTCTCCTTCCTCACCGCCCTCCTCTTCTCAGTGCATCCCATTCACACTGAAGCAGTGAGTGTGCACACACACTTTACATTTTTGCAAATTTCTTGAGTTTGAGAAAAGTAGTAATGCCCAATCATTCAAATTGGTTTCATCAACCAGATCAACTTATTAATTGAAAAGATCTAACTCAAAAGAGGGATTCATTCACTTTTATATTTCACAGAAGAAAGTCATACAGTTTTGAAACAACATGAGGATGAGTAAATGATGACAGAATTTTCATTTATTTTAATGAAAAATGCATTTGATATATTTTCAGAAATCAAATGTGTACAGTTTTTTTTTTCTGGGTGTCTGTTTAAATATTGTTTTGAAGAGCTCTTGTTGAGTATATAGTAGATTTTATGTCTTTAAGCGTCAGTCACTCGCAGAGTTGAAAAATGTGTTTACTGCAAAGCATGGGACAGGAGTGAGTCCATGCCACTGAGACAGATTCTGATCATGAGCTCTCTGTAAACAACACCATACATCAAAAGCTGTCCTGCATCCTATCAGCAATAATGAGACACACACACACACACACACACACATTCACACTGCACACACAACTGCTGGAGGTGGTGGCCTCCATTTTTTGATTGATCAGACAAAAATATAATTAGTCTCTGGATGAATATATGATGTAAAGGTACTGAGAGTTTTTCGACAAGCATGGTTGTTCACAGATTGGCATAGTTGTCTGTTTTCTTGCATTTATTTATTTGTATTTTTATAGATGGTGTGAAATAGGAACAGAAAAGATAGGAGAAGTTGGGGTAACAGGATGGGGAAATGTTGCAAGCTGGATTCGAACTTGAATTGCCCACATGAGCACTGACTCGGTGTGTTAGATAATCTGTGCTAACCTTTACACTATGGATGAGCAGCTTCAGCATAATTTTCAAACTATTCATAAATTAACATGTATTTGTTGTGTTGTGCAAGACATGTTGCATGCCTGATTCAAACTCGCATTGCCTCCATGACTCAGTGCATCAGAGTATTCATGGTAACCGGTAGACCATGGGTTTAACATATTAGCATATTTTCAAACTATTCATACATAACATGTTGTGTTGCAAGAAATGTCACATGCCGGATTTGAACTTGCTTTGCCTGGATGAGCACCATGACGATGTGTGTCAGATAATCTGTGCTAACTTTTAGGCTATGGATCTGAAAATTTAGCATACTTTCAAACTATACATAAATGAAAATGTCTTTGTTGTGTGTTGCAAGCTGCAATTCGAATTCGAACTTGCATTGCCCAAATGTGCACCATGGCTCAGAGAATTTGTGATAATGGCTAGCCCATGAGTCTGATACATTAATATACTTTTAAATTATACATCAATGAACATTTCTTTATGTGTTGCAAGAAAAGTTGCAAGCCAGATTCAAACTTGCATTTCCTGCATGAGCACCACAGCTCGGTGTATCAGTAAATTTGTGCTAACCACTAGGCCATGGGTCTGACATAGAAACATAATTTCCAAACAATGCAAAAATGGAAATTACTTTGTTGTGTGTTGCAAGAAATGTTGCAAGCTGGATTCAAACTTATATTTCTCGCATGAGCACCACGGCTATGTGTTATATAATTTTTGGGAACTGCTAAGCTATGGGTCTGACACATTCACAATAATTTTCAAACTATATGTGAATTAAAATGTATTTTTTGTGTTTTGCAAGAAAAGTTGCAAGCCAGATTAAAACTTGCATTTTCCGCATGAGCACCACAGCTCGGTGTGTCAGTAAATTTGTGCTAACCACTTGGCCATGGATCTGACACAGAAGCATACTTTCCTAACTATGCATAAATTAAAATTACTTTGTGTGCAGCAAGAAATGTTGCAAGCTGGGTTTGAAATGGTATTTCTCACGTGAGCGCCACGGCTCTGTCTTAGAGAATTTATGGTAACTGCTAAGCCATGGGTCCAACACACTTGCAATCATTTTCAAACTGTACATAAATAAAACTGTCTTGTTTGTTGTATCTATCAGAAATATTACATTTTTATTGCAAAATTGGATGACATTTTTATCACTTTTCACATTTGA
Organism: Moxostoma hubbsi; assembly: GCA_032164185.1. Classification (NCBI taxonomy): domain Eukaryota; kingdom Metazoa; phylum Chordata; class Actinopteri; order Cypriniformes; family Catostomidae; genus Moxostoma; species Moxostoma hubbsi. Next base: position 7,438,052 of record JAVLUX010000043.1, read on the forward strand.
TGAAATATAGATGTGCCGTTGCCACACCGACCATGCAAACACAAACCCCTTCTATAACTTTAGCTTGCAACCAAATGTTTGTCCTCATAGCTGGGACAGCAGGCCCATTGGCTAGTTGCTAGTTGAGAGGAGCATCGCTTTTCAGGTGTCAGAAGGATCCTGACGAAGAATGAAAGCGCTCCATTCACTTGCATTCTGTCTCTCCCTGGAGACTTTACTGAATTCTGCCTGCAACCTGCTGACCATCTGCCTGACTTCATTCTGCACAGCCACCCACCGGCATCCAGTGCTGCCCACTGCTGATGATGTCATAGTGTCTTCTAATTGTAACATAGCTGATTTTCTTGTCCAGTCAATATGTGGATTTTTGAGTTTAAACAGCAATGTTTTTGCTAACAGATTAATATGTAAAAAAAAAAAAAAAAAAAAAGATTTTTTTTTTTTTTATCCATTCGAAGCCACTTTATCTGTCAGTCTGTATCTTACTCTATTCAGCTATTCATGCAGTCTCAGTATTTAATTTGTAGAAGTATGATTCCTGGCCTTAACCTTTGCTAACACACTCTCATACACCTTACTGTCAGTTTTTTTCTTTAAATCACTCAGGCTTAGGTCCCAGACCTGCTCAGATTTCAAGAGAATACAAGCAGTGTGAGAGAGAGATAAAGAGTGTTTGTGTAAGTGTCTCCATACTGTCTGTTCCTTATAAGGGTTTATGTTCAAAGGGGTCAAAAAGTTTGTGTGGAAAACTCTATGTATGAATGTACATTTGCAGAGGTCGGATTGTGTGTGTGAATGTGTGGGTACATACTTGGCTGTAGTTTGGGAAAAAATTGTTGCCAAAAGTTAGCTAAATCTGACAAAATCTCTGCCTGTGGACATTGGAAAATAGCTTCATATATATAAAATGCATTTTATTATTATTATTATTATTATTATTATTATTACTATTATTCTAAAATGCAAAACTCTTCTTTTAGGGATGGGGTTTAAGTTATGTTTATTCCAGTGATTATAATTAGCTTTATATACAACTTTAGAAGTCTGTGGCATGTCCCCATTTGGATAGTGTAAAAATGAAAGGTGGAAGCTGGGACCGGCTTGACAAACACGTACTGTAGACATTTAATAAACACTTTTCAGATTGGGGCCTGGGTAGATCAGCAATTGTTGATGCTGACTACCACCCCTGTAGTTGCGAGTTTGAATCCAGGGTGTGCTGAGTGACTCCAGCCAGGTCTCCTAAGCAATCAAATTGTCCCGGTTGCTAGGGAGAGTAGAGTAACATGGGGTAACCTTCTCGTTGTTACGATTAGTGGTTCTCGCTCTCAATGGGGCGTGTGGTAAGTTGTGCGTGGATCACGGAGAGTAGCATGAGCCTCCACATGCTGGGAGACTCAGTGGTGTCATGTACAGCGAGCCGTGTTATGTGCAGATTGACTGTCTCAGAAGTGTAGGCAACTGAGACTGGTCCTCCACCACATGCATTGAGGTGAGTAACCGCACCACCACGAGGGCCTAGTAAGTAGTGGGAATTGGGCATTCCAAATTGGGGAGACAAGGTGATAAAAAATAAATAACCACTTTTCAGTGAATAGCAAAACAAAAACACACACTGCTTTTCAGACAGTTACGTATGACCATAAAGACAAACACAGGCTTCGTGCATCTCTTTCTTTCCTGTCTGCTCCTGTTGCCTCTCCTTAAATACTCCCGCCGCTCCTCACAGGAATGCGAGACCAGTCTGGCACCCAGGAGGAACTCATTTACCACTTATCTTCCCGGCCTCGCTCTGCCCAGATGCCGCTCAGCCCCGCCCTGCTCGCCACAGATGGCAAAAGTAAACATGTCCATGTATGCGTGTGCACCCTCTCTGTTGTCAGGACAGGGCTCTGCTGCAGCTGTTCTTGTGAAATTCCTGTATAATTAGGTAATTGGCTGAAATGAGGTATAGCTGTGGATCTCTTTTAGAAGTACAGTGTTTCAGATTCCCAGCTCGATATACAATTCATTTCTGCTGTGTGTGTGTGTGTGTGTGTGTGTGTGTGTGTGTGTGTGTTCTTGTATTTAATCACCGATCTAAGCAGGGGAAGGTTGGCTGAAATGTGAGTCCCACTTAAATCCACACCCTTAAAGGGGCCCCAGAGATCCATGGATCCATTTCCTGCACCAAACGCCTTAAAACATAATTGATCAGGAAACGGGGTCAGAGTGTTATGCAGGCTTGCAGGCTTGCAGCCTTGTATAAATGCACAAGTTCTATTAGGAGTCAAGATTGTCATGTGTAAGCACTGGTAATTGCCTGTCGCTTGTATAGAAAAGTGAGAAAATGTTTAGGAGTTATCTATAGTCCGGTTTCTTCCGTGGAACACAAAGATATTAGTTTGGTAGCATACTAGTTTCAGTCACCATTCACTTTCATTGTAATGGAAAAAAAGATGCAATGAATGTGAATGGTGACTTAAGCTAGCGTATTTTTTTTTTGTGCTCCATAAAAGAAAGAAAGTCATTTGGGTTTGGAACAGTATGAGGGTGATTAAATGATAACAGAATTTTCATTTTTGGGTGAACTATCCATTTAAAATGTATTATTAGGCCTATTCATTTTATCAAAAATAATGCACAAATGAGGAATGCGCCATTTAAGCACATTCAGTTGTGTTTAGTGCATGTTTTTGTGTCTGCAAGTGCCTTTGTTATTTGCCTTTTATTGCAGCAATTTTGGTAGTTTGCTGATATATTTGCTGATAACTCCACTACTCCCAAAAGTTTCATCTTGTTTCAGTCCATTAACACAGCAGCCAGACTGTAATGCCACACATATGGTGGGTTGTATTAAGGACCAGAGGCCTTTTATATGTTTACGTTTGAGCTGACTCTCGTCTCGGAATAGTGCAAAACTACACATGCGCTCCCTGTTCCTTACCAGAAGTGCATGTATTTCCTCTTGCTCTGGGGTGTGTCATCTGGAAGTGTGTGTGTATAATTCCATGGAATTCTGCCTCGAGGGGGATGGGCTCCAGAAGCCCTCCAGATGTGGATTGTGTCAACTGAAGGATCATTTTAACATTTGTGCCTCTGGCAAAACCAAACAGGCAAAACATGCATGGAAATAAAATTTTGAGAGGAGAGGAGAGGAGAGGAGAGGAGAGGAGAGGGCGATGTTAAGGATGATGTATGTCTTTAGGGGGATGGGAAGATGACATGATACATAGAGGACAGCACCAGGGAAATAAATCGTTTTATTTCCCTTTTCTGCTTCCTGCTCTTACACTCCCCTCATTTGATTTTGTTTGCCTCTTCTGATATTTTTTTTATTAAGAAATTATCATTAAATGTACCTTCACTGTTTACACACGCACACCATGGACGACCAACCTTTTCTTACTTAAAGGGATAGTTCACCCAAAAATATCGTAGTCACCCTCAAGTAGACTTTCTTTCCTCATGGAACACAAATAGAGATGTAGTATGTGAGTCTCAGTCACCATTCAATTTCATTGCATCTTTTTACTATGAAAGTGAATGGTGACCAAGGCTGTCATTCTGCTTAAAATCTCCTTTTGTGTACCACAGGAAGAAAAAAGGGAACAACATGAGTTTGGGTAAATGATGACAGAATTTTGACCCCTCAATGACCGAGGTGCCCCAACAGGAACTCAAAGCAGTCTCTGAGGTGCCAAGTGGCTAAACATAACATAGACTTGGTACATTTGCACACGTTATCAGAGTTGTGAGGTAAATATGCCGTTTCCATCTAGGTGTGATGATTTTTTTTAAAGAAATGTAACCAATCAGAGTTCATCCTTAGAACTGCTTGATGACTTCTCCGCTCAAGCCTCTAGCACTTGTGGATGAGAACTTCACCCACTACCGAAATAAACGTTCTTCTCTTGGGAAAAGATACAAAGACTTCTCATGAGTCTTTCTTTATTAGGGTAATTTCCCCGACAGAAATAAAGAGGTTTGATTTATTTCCTCTGCAACATATTGTTTTTTTCTGTTTATTTGGAGATTGTATGATAGCTTCGAACTGTTTAGTTGCATTAATGGATTGAATTCTAAATGTGTGTAAATGTGTGTTACAGGTGTCTGGGATTGTTGGCAGAGCAGATGTGTTAGCCAGCATGCTGTTCCTCTTGGCCTTTCTCTCCTATATTAGGTAACAGCAATGTTTTAAACACTAATGCATCTATTATTAAATGCAATAGTCAATTGTAATTACTATAATATACCAAATAAATTGTATTCTTTTCTCATATGAAATACAGTTCTTGGTGGGGGGTGTTTAAGTCCCCTACAGTGCAAATTATACCTCCTGTTACATTTGTAGCTGAAGCATGTTTTTTTTTTTTTTTTTTAAATAATAGTAAATGTACCAAAATAGACAAAACATATTGTGGCCAAATTTAAGATTTCGTTATAATAATTCTTTACTGAATGTTTCATTTTGAAAATGATTATGAATCGTACCAAAATGATTGAAACGAATCAAATCAGACTGAATCATGGCCAAATATTTAAACTTAATGATTCATTTGATTATTATTATCCGATATCTACCAATTGGTTGTCTTTAGCATATGTTATTAAATAATTATGAATCGTACAAAAATAATTAAATTGAATCAGACCGAATCATGGCCAAGATTCAGATTAAATTATTTGATTCCTGTTCTGTACTAAATGGTTATCTTTAGCATATTTATGTAAGTAACTATGAATCGTACAAAAATAATCTCAATAAATCAGACCATATTTTGACAAAATTTCTGATTGCATGATGCATTTGATTATGATGCTTTGGTAAACAGTTGTCTGTGGCGTAGTTTTTTAATCGCTATGATTCATACGATATAACTGAAGCAAATCGAATCAGACCAAGTTTCAGATTTCATGATGCATTTGATTCTGATTCTCTACTAAATGGTTATTTCAGCATATCTAAACCTCTCAGTGGAAAATGTTTAGTTAGTAACTTTCATGTATTTTGTCTTACAGGAGTGTGTCAGTGAGCAGAATGGCTGACGCTTTCCCCCCCACAGTGTCCGTCTCTTCACTGGCTCTCAGTCTGTGTTTGGGCACCTGTGCCATGCTGGTGAAAGAGACTGGCATTACTGTTTTTGGAGTCTGCATCCTCTATGATTTCCTGGTGATCTGCCGTAAGCCACTCATCTCGTAAGTCAGTGCAATTTTGACTGTCTCTGTGTGTGTTTACTGCACTTATTATCTGCCAAGTTATTTTTTTGGCAGTAATGATTGTTGGCTGGCATGGCTTTTGGGGGCACTGAATGCTATTCTGTTGATATTTTTGCAAATCAGCATGCATGACACCATGACATACATTCATTACATGTCATGTCTATCACATTTAACTTTAAATTCCATTTCTTGTGGAACGGATCATATTTTTCACATCTCATTTTTTTTATAAAAGTGTTTCACTACAAGTTCAAGTGTATTTCATATAGACATAACAGCAAATTCCCTCTCCCATCTCTCCGCAAGAGTGACATTAATCCAGCTTTAAGGATCATCTCTTAACACTGCTTTGATTTAGATTTAAAACAGCACAGTTCTTATCTCTGATTGGTGTGGACAAATGGCATATAGAGGGCTAAGAGAAGCTGAATGTCTTTAAGGGAATGTTAATTGAGAATTCCTCTGTTGACTGGGCCAGCCAAACAGCCATATGCTTTCAATCTTCAACCCAGACGAGCAAGACGAGCCATAAGTAACCAGTACACATTCATTACATGTAATCGGATCACAAAGCATGCATACCTATATGTATGGTCTGAAAATTTGCTTTGCTCATCAAAACATGCAAATGTTGTCAGAAACACAGTGTGACCTTGTGTAGATGCCATACATGAAACGACTTTTATAATTATAATAGTGTCTTTGATTTAAACATTAGGGTTGCTAAGTTCAAATTTCAAATAACTCTGATACAACAATTTGTTTCTATGCAAAAATGTTTGTGGATGTCTCAGTGTAACATATTTGTATAATTTATTTAAATGTTTAAGTTACAAGAAGGTAATTAGAATCCCTTAAAATGGATTTTATGATTACGGCAAATTAGTTTTATGCTTTTGTAATCGTTTAAAAAAAATAGTGCACCCAGACTATCTTGCCAAAGATCAGCATGCAGAACTCCGACGGAGAATACACAAAGCAATCTTCCAATTACGGCTCGGCTCTATCGAGCTATGTGGCGGTAATTGGCATTCGAGGAGAGTCAATCAGGCGAAGCAAACAGGAATTTCACTACCCGTCTGCACCTAAACTCTCGTTTATTCTCTGTCTCTGAACCTCATTTGCTTCAATTACAGACCCAGCTACTTAAAAAAAACGGCTCTGTGTCCAGTGGGTATTCACTACGAGAGAGTGTGAATCTCTTAACAAAGGGGCTTGTCATAGAGAGTGAACCCTTGACTGGCCCATGGGTTCTCATTACTGAAAGAGACTCACGACTGTTACCAGACTGATTCTTGTTTACTGTGTGCAAACATTAGACCCCCTGCACACCCACGCACACACATTCGAAAAATTATTATAATATATCAATGTGGTCACTAATATATTTTGCATCCTGAACTATTATAATTGGATGTCTATCCCTTTGCAATAATGCATTGTCCTGTCCAGCCCAAAGCAGTATAGCATCACTGTGTTGTTACACTGACTTCAGTTCTGGACATTTTTGCTCATTTGAGTCATGCAGAGATGAAAAGCACAAGACATGCATCTATTCTGATATGTTAGTCACAGACCACATGACCTCAGGAAGAGCGAAAACCTCACATGGATTACAAATGAATATTAAATTAAAAAATCTGTGCCAAAATGTCATTTTTACCCATTGTTAAGTAAATTAATTTAATGTGCATAATTTGAGGTTAGGGTTAGTATTTGTGTTTCTGTTAAATGTATTATTTACATTTGACTATTATAGTCATTTAATACAAAATTTGTTTTATTTAAACTTGATAGATAAATAAATAGAAAGCTTTAGGATTTTTATTAAAAATTCAAATTCAAAATAAAAAATTAAATATATTCAACTTTTGAACCATTCAAAAATCCAGTACCAAAAGCTGTTATTTACCAATTAAAATGACATGTAATTTACTATGGATAATATTATGTTGATAGTATTAATGTTTTCATGTAAAATGTATTATTTAATACATATTATTATGTAAATTTTATTTAAAAATATTTTTATTGTTATTTAAACTTAGTAATAAATAGAAAGTTCTAGGATTTTGATAAATAATTCAAATTCCTAATAATAATAATAATAATAATAATAATAATAATAAAAGTTCAACTTTCCAATCAGTCAAAAATCCTGTGCCAGAAGCCATTTGTTACCCATTATTAAGAAATGTAATTTAATATGAAAAATATAATGTTGGGTAGTACACATTTGTATTTATGTAAAATGTATTATTTAAATTTAATTATCATTTAAATTAAATTCTTATTATTATTTTGTTATATGAAACGTTTTAGGATTTTGATTGAAAATTTAATATAAAAAGAAACCAATTCAACTTTCACTCAAATTTGTTATGCCGTTAATATATGTTGCAATTAAATATTTGTAATTAAAAACAACGCGCAATTTTCACTAGTGGGTTTTAGACTTTTGAACTTCATATGTACATTTTCATAATTAGACTTTTATTCGTTATAAAAGGAATGTTTGTGAGCCAATCAGGCATCCCTGTAACAGGAGGTCAGTGAACCCTCAGTGACATCAGAAAAGAACATCTGTGACAGTTACACAAACAGAGTGACAGGGGCTGTGGGATTTTGGCAGGGATGATAACACTCATAGCCTTGAAGAGCAGCAAGGAAAGATTGCTTTCTCCATTTTCCTCAAGGGAAAGCAGCTTTATTTGATTTTCAAAAGTGCCCATAAACCTTTGCCGCTACCCGTGACCCTGGAGAGGACACAAGACACAAACTGTCTCACACACACTCACACACACACACGCAGTTTGAGTGTGTGAGTGCGTGATTGTGACTGATAGTCGTCGTAATGCCTGTAGACATGCTGTCTCCCTGTCTGCATGTTTTAGTGTGTGTTGAAGTGTGGGGCAGGAGTGTCTCATGTGGGTTCTGTTATTATTAAATGCATAAGCTGACACTTGTTTTCTCTCCTGTAACTCTGCACTAGTGCAATATTCATAAGTGTCCTATCAGATACTCTGAAATGCCTGTCAGTATCTAAACTCTCCCAATGCTATTAAAATCATTGTTTATCTGCATTTGTGCTGGTGCTGCTATTATGATTTGACATGCCATATTTGTCAACTATAATGCATTGTAATGATAAAGCAGATGATAACATTGCATGTGTAGACGGGGGTCTAAATATGCACTTTTCAAATATTTTTGTTTAGATGAATGGTTCACCCAAAAATGAAAATGTGATGATAATTTACTCATCCTCAGGCCATCCACGATGTATCGGAGTTTCTTTCTTCATCAAAACAGAATTTAAGATTTTTAGGATTTCATTTCAGGCCTCCTCCTTTAAACAATGCAAGTGGATGTACTCTATTTTTAGATGGTCCTCTAATCCTGCCACCTCCACGTGACCTTACCAACGAGCTTACGTCATTCCTCTCATGAGCGCGCGTCACAGATGGAAGCGAACATTTGTAGTTAAAAAGTATATAAATATTGTCTTGTTTTTACAAATAATCAATTGTTTGGGTTCAGAAGAACTTTATTTGTCAACTGGAGTCATGTGGATAATTTTGATGCACCCTAAATATGCATTTTGGACTGTCAAAAAGTGGAGTACATTCATTTGCATTGTTCATTTTAAGACCCCTCCCCCCAGTCCTGTCTCCATTCTTTTCTCTTAGTGAGAAAAATACAAATTGAGAGACAGACATAGAGTTGAAGGGCAAGGAAAGATGGGGGAGGCTAGCATTTTTTAATTTAAAGACTGTGTTGCCTTTCAGCAAATTTACAGATCCCTGGGGTACAATATGCTCTGTAAAGCAATGATGTGCACGCGCGCGCACACACAGTCACAGTCTTTAGGCAGAGCATTCTCTAGGTCTTTTGCTGAATCAATCAGCAGAAGTGCGACGTATTCCCTGAGCTCGACTCCTCCCCCTCTTCTCTCTCTCTCTTTCTTGCCTCTTCTTTTCTTTCATTCATCACATCTCTAGTCACAGCTGTCATGGTGTCATGTCATGCTAAATTAAAATTCACTGTATATGCTGGCACTTTCAAAGAGGAATGCTGCCGTTCTTGTTTAGAGTGGCTTTTTATGGCTTTCAAAAGAGGGTGTGTGTGTGTGTGTGTGTGTGTGTGTGTGGTGTGTGTGGTGTGTGTGTGTGGTTTACAAGGACATTTTTTTTAGGTTACACTAGTAATTACGAGAGTATTATGCTTTAAATGTGGTTCATGAGAACACCCCTGGTGTCCTAGTAATTTAAATGGCTTTAACCCTCTTGGGTCTGAGGGTGTTTTGGGCCCTGGAGAAGTTTTGACATGTCTTGACATTTGTGCTTTTTTCAGTTGCTCAAAAACATATTAATGGCTAAAGTCTGATAACACTGTATTCAGCATAACATTGGGCTACAACAATATGTGAGCAACATGTGTGTACATGTTTGTGAAAATTACGTTTATGCGTGGTTTTTGAAAAAAAAAAAAAAAAATTTAAGTAATTAAATAAGTCTATCTAACACACTCAACATTTGTCCACAAGACTTTTGAGAACTGGATCTTGTAGCCTAGAGTTTTTGCTACAAAATTATGTGAAAACCATCCTGATCACTCATTCAAACAAAACAGTTTAGTCATTTAATATTTGTAAGACACTTTTAGTGTTAGAAAAGTCATATGCGAGGAGGCGTGAACTATAATGAATATTGAATGTAATTCACACCTGAGGAGACAAAGACCCCTCCCTTGGGCCTATCAATGAGGAATGTGACAGAAAGAAAATGAATCTGAGGAGATTTAATGATCAAAATCAAGTTAAGTTAAAAGAAATAATCTGACTATATATTTTCTATACATAAAGACTTTACTCAAAACATTTTAGACCTACATTACCGTTAAAAGAAGTCTCTTCTGCTCACCAAGGCTGCATTTATTTGATCCAAAATACAGTAAAAACATTGAGTGAACTCTTTTTACAATTTAAAAGAACAGTTTTCTATTTTAATATATTGTAAAATGCAATTTGTGATCAAAGCTGTATTTTCAGTGTCACATGATCCTTCAGAAATCATAATAATATGCTGATTTTCTAATATGGGCATATTTAAAATGCATTTTACTCATTTAACCTGAACATATTTGCAAGCACAAGCTTTTTTGTTGATAATGAGGCAGCATAAACACTAGTTAAAATATATATTCTAAACATTCATATTATTTTTATATCATATTTATATCATACAGCATACAATTTAAATACCTGCTTTAGCCAAAACAGCATTTAAATGTAACTAAAACTTACTTAGGACGTATTTCAAATTTCATCCTGAATCTTGGCTGGCAAGTCTGGAAACAGTCCCAATAGTAAAATATGTACATGTTTATATAAAGTAGCATGTGAACTAATGAAAACTAATGACTTACTCGTTCAAAATTGTATCCTCGTCTGGATCAAGTCTCTTCAAAATACAAATGTTCATCGGAGTCCCGCTCTTCTTCTGAGGAAAATGTGAACTCTTCGTCACTATCCAGGAGTTTCCTCACTTGTGTATCATGCTGTCTTCCAAACACACAGAAAAGTGAATGAACTTGATGTTTTTAAGACACAGTCGGGGGCGTTCACCATTTGCATTGATCGTCTCAGCACATTACCGTATGAATAGCACCCTCTGCCTGTGGGTGTGATCATATTAGGGATAATTAGCTGAACCAGGAGAAATTGTACATCGCTTTGTTTCATACAGATTACATTGCGGGAGAATATTAGTTTTAAATTTGAATTGTTTTATAGATATAGATATTTTAAGCTTTCTTTAGACTAGTGTTGTCAAAAATACCGGTACTCTGGTACAAAGTCGGTACTCAAACATTTTTTTACAATACCAGAATTTCTGATGGTACCAGAGTACCGGGTCAGTCAGAGTCCGGAACTTTTGAACGCTCACAATAAGCAAATGATTGCGACAAGATGACACTGCTGCAGAGTCTCAACTGAATCAAAAAGAAAAGTGGAAAAAGTCAGTTTTGGAAATTCTTTGGATTTGAGGCTGATGAAAAAGGAAACATCATAGATCAGCAAAAACCTATTTGTAAACGGTGCTTTCACAATTTTCTGACGAAAGTTAATAAAGCACCTGAAATACAGACACCCGGATTTATTCAAGCAAATACAGCAGATGAGTTTAAAAGCATATTATCATTTGTATTAGGGCTGAAACATTTAGTCGACATTATCAACAACGTTGAAAATAAAAAAATTGTTCAGAAAAATTTTAGATGTCTAATAGTCGTTTGATCTCATTTAACGTAACATGAAATCACATTAAACTGTAATGATGACACGCCAGAGCAGCACTGCAGTTCACGCCTGACAGAGGAAGAATAACACAGATCAGTCCAGATGCAATCTAAACTTTCACAGCTTCATCTTATGTAGATCCCAAAGTATTGGGGAATTATTTGCGTTAAAAAATGCGTTACATCTTAAATGCGGTTATATTTAATGCGTTATAGCTTTATTAAAGTTCAAATAATACAGAAGCAGCTTATGTAATAACTATAAACTCGGAAACTGGCATTTCTCTGTGTGGTCGGTGCATCTTCTATGAGTTGCGCAAATGTCCCGATCTAAAGGGGAGAGATTGAAACTGCACACGGCTGAGAGAGACTCTGCCTCGGGGACGCTCATCCCTCGAGCGCGCACGCTTAATGCAGCTAGATTAGAATGCGATTGCTCGCGACTTATTTAATCATAATATATGTCACTGTGCATTTCTTATCGTGAAGAAAATTGTCAATATGCAGCTTTATTTTTTATGAGAGCACTTTGCATATTAGTTTGGAAATTGTTTTTTATTCATTCTATTGTATGCTTGTTTTAGTTTTTTTTTTAGTACCTGGTAAAAACTTAAAAGTAAAAGATGCAAAAGTTGAAGCAAATCTTATATAAGTGTTCAAAAATACTTAAAGCATTCATTGTACAGTTTTGTTATAATTCAAAAATAATATATTTAACTTGAAGTGTTGCTCAATGGTATATTTTTGTTCTTAGTTCTGCTGCTAATGTTTTGTTAACTTTGTTAACAAATTTGATTGGGAAATGCCAAATTTTTTGTTCTGCAGAGACACCAGTTTTGAAGTTTTGAGGAATTTTTAAATTGTGATTTCCAAGCCTGGAAAAGTCATGGGAATTGATCAAATCTAAAAAAGTAATGGAAATTTCTATATTGAATTTAAAGATTTTCCTCTGCTCTGAATAATATTTCATAAGCTATATTGAAAAGTCAATTAGAATGTCCAAATGGTTAATATGTCAGAATGGTCTGCATGATTCATTAGTGAAGAAGTCAAAAAGGGTTTTGTGAGGGCCAGGTATAGTCAATATCTGTATCTTCATATAAAAACTACTGTGTCAATGAGAGTTTCTCGCTAATACAGCTTCCAAGGTCTACAGTATGTGCATGTTTTCACCAATTTTCTTGGCACTCTGCTGTCTAATTTTCATAAGATGGAGTGTTCATTAATTAAAAGAAGCAGTAAACAAATTAATATAACCATATAACTAATTAGCTGATGGTTTAATTAAGTCTGTAATGAATGAAAATGAGTTCATAGGTTGATTGAGTTACAGTATGAAGTAGTCAAGAGATTTTCACATCTGCTTATGCTTTCGTTTTAGGCACTTGTCACGCTCCAGGTTGAAGGAGCTCATCAGAATATCTTTCCCATTCATCAAACGTGCTTGTGTCATCTCCTTACATGTAAGTAGCCATGTTTTAGCCACTAAACGTCACAATGCTAGCTGCAGTATTTTACTCTCCCATGGGACATAACCATGATCTCACTCACTCAATGGTTCCTATGTCCTCCTACCTGAGATTGAACCTGCAACCTTTCTGTTACCAATCTACTGTTGGTATTTTCAATCATACCTTCATCACTTCTTGTGTGCATATGTTGTAGATTCAGATGTCTTGTTACTGTCTTGCCTGCATAGGTCACAGTCATCATGTCTTTTCGCTTATGGTTGATGGGTGGATCCATGCCGCTGTTTTCAGAGCAAGACAATCCAGCTTCCTTTTCTCTGTGTCTGTTAACCAGGTCAGTTCGAATTTTCTCATAAGTACAGCTAATACAGAAAAACACATGAAGACTGTATGGACTACAACAGCATTTAAAATCTTTGCACAATAGCAGGAAAACCTTGACATTCCCTCCCATATACAGTATACTGTAAGTTACTGAAGGAGAACTGTTGTTTTTAATTACATTTACTTAAATACTTTTACTATGCTTTATTATTCTATGGCGTTAGGTTGAGGTCATTATTACTTTCTGTAAATGTGTACCAGGTTTACTTAGCTATTCAACAACTGAACTAATCAACATTTATTTGTAGATTTAAATGCTTAAATTTGAATTTGAATGCATTAATGAGTCTTTTCTATACAGTTAATATTAATGATGGATGGTGTATTTTTACAGTTGATTTTTACAGTGTTTTGAATTGAGATCTGTCTTTTTAGGTTTCTCACATACTGCTATCTGCTCGCCTTCAACGCCTGGCTGCTACTGGCTCCCATAGTGCTATGCTACGACTGGCAGGTTGATTGCATAAAATGCACACAAACTTGCACATCCACACAAATACACACACCAATCTCTGCGAATTAATGAAGGTTTGATGAGAGTGCAATACAAACACAAATACTAAGTGTGAGTTGTGATTGACAGGTGGGAAGCATTCCGTTAGTGGAATCTATATGGGACAAACGGAATATTGCTTCCCTGATGTTGGCTCTGGTCATGCTGGTGCTGAGCCTGCAGTGCATTACACGACTACAGGTGAGTGTGCGCACACACTTACGCGAAGGGGTCAAATTAGGATTTCTTGAGGTGGTGGAACCCTAAAAGAGAGTTTTTGAACAAAGTACACTTATTAAACAGATATGGGATGTGTTTACTGGATCAAACAAAAACTGGACTGGAGCAGATGGAAAATGGTATGGATTAACAAACATGAAGCCAATATTTGTTCTTATTTTTTAAATCGAAGATGTCAGAACGTCAATCCAGATCGGTCAGGCCTGATTTAACCCCTATTTACACATGTCAAGGCAACCACTGGGACTGTATCTCCACTGACTCTGTCTGTCATTACAGAATTTATGATAAACACACACACACACACACACACACACACACAAACCTACTTTTCACATTTTGATAGACATAAAAGCACGCACACATACTGTATTGTCTCAGACATACTGTTTCACACCCTGCCTTTTATCCCATGAGCGGAGTGCATTTCTTTGCTACACATCGCCATAGCAACCCGTGAAAAATAGAAGCGATTCTGTAAATGAGTGTGCAGATGCTCACCTAAAGCAGATGTTTGCCGTGAGCTAATGCGCACATTCCTCACGCAGGTTACACATGAAGTAAGACATTTCTATCAGGGTATTCAGTTCTTCAGGATATTATTTCTGCTAGACTCATCTCAGTCGTGCAGACTTTGAGAAGCACAAACACTGGCTGTGGATTTTTTTTTATATACCATTTTCATATGGCATAAAAATACACAGCTGCATCAAATGTTTTATTTTATGTATCGAAAGTGTATTTAAAAGTGTATTATAAAATGGATAATAACGACATTCAAACTCTTTTTAAAATGCAGATGAATACACACATTTGAACATATGTTCTATACATTAATGCAACAAGTTACTACGCTAATTTAGAATTGGTCTAATTTAATATTATTTTTATATAATTATTTGAATATGATTCATATTAATATTATTAATTATAATAATACAAATATTATCATGTATTATTGTTATTATTAATGTTATAAACAAATATCCTTATAAAATAAATTATAACTTTTATTAGGCCACTTATATGATTGGAGTTTCATGTGAGTGTACATGATGATGATTTTTAACATGTGTTTCAAAGGTACTGTATGTGCAGAATTGTTTTAATGAGGGAAAAATTTGTTATAGAATTGATTGAAAACAGTATTTTAGCCCTCAGCTCTCATAAGAAGTTAAGCCACTACTCAAAATTTCACAGGTTGTTTTAAAAATATTTGAGAAACTGTGAGGGAATGTCAGTCAGTCCTGCTGCTGTATTGGCTGTGTCTTTAACTAAAGACCTTGAGATTTTGGAAAGAACAAGGCAGTGTGTTTTTTCTTTTTTGTCTGTTTCTAGAATGGCTTATCCAACTTGCCAGAGAGAAAGCAAGAGAGGGAAAATAAAAAAGAGAGAGAAAATATTCCTGTCTCTGTTCAGCAGATCTCATATCCTCGACTGAATAATTCATAGCGTGTTTGATACAGGCAGACAGACCAATGTCAGTAAATTGCCATCTGCTTTTACTGACTGAGATCAGGCATGTGTGGATGTGTGCAAATATTTCCAAGCAGAAAAGCAGGTTTGTCACATTCCGTTTAAAGAGACAATAATCTCAGATTTTATATTCGATCCATATTTCTCAAGTGAACTGATCCTACAGACATACACTTTGACTCTCAATAATAATAAAATTTTCTTTTTATCAAGGACTACAGTGGGACACTTATGTCACACTTGAAAATGTATAAATTTAATTTCACTACATAAAAGAAAATCAAACCTAGTTGCAGTGGTCCCCCTCGATCACTTTTTTCCACAGTGAGTTTGGGTAGGATTTTATCATCACCCATTGTTCTGCATATTCATATTTTGTTATCAAATTCAATGACACCCATACGTTCCTTTAAATGTCCAGGTACTTTTGGGGGCCATTGTATATATTTTCAGTGGTTGAAGCATCTTAAAATTAAAATTCTGTCGTCCTCTTCACAAAGAGAGTGGAAGGGAAGGTAAAGATAATAGAATGGAACAGAGGGACTGAAAAAAACTCAAGATCAGAATCAGAATGAGCTTTATTCCAAAGTATGCTTACACATACAAGGAATTTAATAGAGATAATAAAAATATAGAATGAAAATAAAAAGCAGATAGAAAATATAAGTATATACAGAAATACACTTTAAGATATATACAATATACAAATGCAAATATGTTATATACAGATAATAGAATGTGATGGAAGAAGAGGTAGTAAATGTTGGATAAATATAAATAGACTAAGCTGTGAATTGCACATAATTATTGCTCAATGTGGATTTGTGCTGTTCATGAGATAGATACCCTGACGGGAAAAAATCTGTTCTTGTGCCTGATGGTTCTGGTGCTCAGTGCTCTATAGCGCCGGCCAGAAGGCAACAGTTCAAAAAAGTAGTGAGTGGGGTCTAGAGTGAATTTTCCAGCCCTTTTTCTCACTCTGGAAGTGTACAGTTCCTGAAGGGAGGGCAGGGGGCAATCAATAATCCACTCAGCTGTCCGAACTGTCCTTTGTAGGCTTCTGATGTCTGATTTTGTAGCTGAACCAAACCAGATAGTTATTGAAGTGCAGAGGACAGAGTCAATGACTGGTGATTAGAACTGTATCAGCAGCGCCTGTGGCAGGATGAACTTCCTCAACTGGCAAAGGAAGATTTAATTTAGTCCAGAGAATAGCTGGGATGATGATGTTGAAAGCCGAACTGAAGTCCACAAAAAGGATCCTTTCATATCCCTGGTCTGTCCAGATGTTGCTGGATATGATGCAATCCCATGTTGACTGCATCATCCACAGACCTGTTTGCTCGATAAGCAAATTGAAAGGGATCCAGAAAGGGTCTAGTAATGTCCTTCAGGTGGGCCAACACCATTCTCTCAAATGATTTCATGACCACAGACTTCAAAGTGACAGGTCTGTAGTTATTAATTCTTGTGATTTGGGGTTTCTTTGGGACAGAGATGATGGTGGAGCATTTGAAGCAGCAGGGAACTTCACACTGCTCCAGTGACCTGTTGCAGATCTGTGTGAAGATGGGGGCCAGCTGGTCAGCACAGGATTTTAGACAAGTGGGTGAGACATTGTCTGGCCCTGTGCTTTCCCTGTCTTTTGTTTCTGGGAGACCCGGCACACATCCTCTTCACAGATATTAAGTGCAGATTGAATAGCAGGAGTGGGGAGGAGGGGGTCACACGAGGTGTTGATGTTTGTGTGAAGTGAAGGTCAGATTGTGTGTGGGGTGTGAGACTGGGCTTTTCAAATCTACAGTAAAACATATTTAGGTTGTCAGCCAGTTGTTGATTCCCTACAGAGTTGGGGGATGGTGTCTTGTAGTCAGTAATGTCTGCCTGTAGGTCAGAAGAAGATGAACCAGACAGTGATAAGAGAGTCCCAAAGCTGCTCTTTGGACAGAGTGATATGCATCCTTTAATGTTTTGTAGCAGTGATACGGTATATTTCTGTCTCTGCAGAGATGAAGAGAAATGAAAAGGAAACTAAAGGAAGAGTTGAGAAAGCTGAATGAAAGAGCAAAGCAAAAAAAAGGTAGGAGAGAGAGAGAGAGTGTCTATGGAAGGCTACTGAATGGAGTTTGGCCCAGTGACATTTTGGGACAGGCTGCGGGTGACCTCTGTTTGTGCTGCCATAACAACAGATTGCGACTGGCATGAGTGTTAATGCCAAAGCTATCATCATTCTCATGACCCAGCTTTACCCTTCTAATATTTCCCGGAAAAACATAAGCACTTTAGCTCAGTGTATCTGTCTGTTTTTATCTGTCTTTGCAAGATTTTTCTTTAAAAACAAAAAAGAAATATATGTATAATGAAGACTTACTGTAATGCTCACAATGCAAAGATCCCTCCCAAGTCCAATGAAGCAAAGATGCATGAATGGGTCATTCAGAAATCATAAGTACTTGAACATATCATGATTACATATTCATGTTCGGTATTCAGCAACTTGGCCCACCTTGATGAATGAGAGTGTGAACTATGCATGAAGACCATTTATAAAATGAACTTTAAAAGAAACAGTAGCAAAAACACAATGCTTAATTACATCATGATATAAGGGGCGAAATCTTACTACTATAGAGGTGAAATAAAGAGGTGAGAATGAGCCAGCTGAATCAACAGTATTTTCCTCCTCAACAATAACTCGTTTTAACCTTTTAGACTTTAAGGAGATTAAAATGTCTCTCACTGGAAATGCATAGTAATGAAATGTGTTCATTTTCACATAACCATCCGTGTCCGTGCCTTTTGGTTTGCGTCCCTTGGCAGCCATCCACTGATCAGCCATGGTGGGCTCTGTGCCAAAAATTTGACCTAATGTCTTTCCAATCGGTGTCCTCATGAATGTTTACCAGACTAATTATCTCACACAAAGACACATTATGACACATACAGGCCCAAGAGCAAGTCCATAATGCTGATTGCTGGCTGAATGTTATCAAAGTGTTTTTTGCTAATTTCTCGACAGACATTGCTTGTCTACCATTTGAAGTTAATTAATGTTTCTGATGGACTGCAAGGCACAAATGATTATTAAAACCTTCATAGCGCGTGTGCGTGTGTGTGTGTGTGTGTTGGACTTTTTTATGTGATAATTAAACTCCAGACAATAGTTGAAGTTTTATTGTTTTTTTTGTTTGTTTTTTTTTTTATCAGCATTTCAGGCGATTCAAATAATCATAGAGTGATACAGCTACAGTTTCATATCTGGTTTTCTATCTCAGATTTCATATCTCTGTATTGACATCTCATTCCTCAGCTGTCATATTTAATCAACTCATACATCGTTAAAATCACAACATTAGCTTGTTTTTCATGCATATGCTCTCAGATAACACTATTAAATATATGGAAGCTCTGCAACTGTGCAGAGAATGCACTGAGTTCATTTTATTGCAGTTTAGTGGAAATATTGACAAGGCATTAAACTGTGAATTGTGTCCTTGAGTATGTGTTTGTACAATATGTGGTGTATGATGTGTTTCTTGTTAGTGGTGCTTACTAAAGCAAGCATCACTATTACTAATGCTGATACTTGGAGTCCAGGATTTAAAGCAGCCCATAACCAAGTATTCAGAATTATCGCACTGTGATTTTGGTGACAGTAGTTCAAAAGTTCTTCAGCTGAAAATGGTCTGTGCTTACAGAAATGAGAAGAAATGGCCCCAGTGGCCAAAGCTGGAAGTGTTAGTGAACGTATGAAAATGTCCACAGAGTGGCACCAAAAGCGAGTTGTATTTTTAGTTGTAAATTATATTATATTGTCAAAATCAATGCATATTTTAATAATCCTACTCCCTAAATCTAACTGTCAGTGGAGTTAAAATTTAATTTAGAGTGAAAATGCAACCTCTAAATTTTATTTGAACCCGACTGCTTCCTGGTTCCCACGAGACCAGAACCTGTGACTAGGTGGTTGCACCAGAGGGAAAGGTGATCATGTCTGAATTGATGCCCAGATGTCTGATAGGGTTTGGCGCTTGTCAGTAATTTTGCACAATGGGCAATCCATGAATATTCGGTAGCACATAAATCTGCACTGTTTGTGCTATGGCAATAAATGATCAGACATTTTAACCTGGAAGACCGTAAAATGGGTGAAACCCCCCCCCCCCATAGACATTTTATGAAGGGACCCAACCCATGTATAGGGAACAAGGTCTGAATTACTGAAACTTCCTGTCTTAAGTTAAAACCTAACTAGTTAAATAGAAAATAAAATAGATCTTAACCAGTGTTGGGCAAGTTTCCTAAAAAAAAGTAATCCACTACAAAGTATGAATTGTAATGAGATTACTTTACTGACTACTTAATGGGGAACGTAATCACATTACTAATTATGTTATTATTAAGTTACTTTCTAAAACTATTTTACAGAATGAACACTTCTTGAATCGCAGTGGATTCAAAATAATGTCTTAATTTCCTTCTTGTTTATTGTCACATGCAATTCACACACGCCCTTAAGCTGTCACAGAAACACAAACAGACACAAGTGGTAATTCGCTTAATTGAAGGTCGGTAACTGTAATCTGATTTAAAAAATTGCAAATGTAATGTGTTACTCTGCTTTTTGACTAAAACAGCAATTAGATTACAGTAAGTAATTACTGTGTAATCAGATTACACCCAACATAACTGATCATAACTGAAATTCCCATTGGTTACTAAAAGATAAGATTGGATTCTAGAGTTAGGATGTTACTGTAATAAGACACCAGATCACCTTAGCAACCACAGAACCGCATGGAACTCAGAAACCACTCTGAATACCTTAGCAACTGCATAGCAATGCTCTTACATCAGGATGATGAGTTTTCCTTCAGAAAATTCAGTTTAAAGTGTTTTGTATTTATGTCAGCAAACCTCTGGTTTCACCAGCCCATGTCTTTCTGTCTGTTTCTCTGTTTGTGTAGAAGATGGAAGGGAAGGAGGTGTTGGTGGGCGTGCTGTTCTTGGTCTTTCCCTTCATCCCAGCCAGTAATCTGTTCTTCCGCGTGGGATTTGTGGTGGCAGAAAGAGTTCTCTACATGCCCAGGTTTGTGTTTGTGTGTGTGTGTGTGTGTGTGTGTGTGTGTGTGTGTGTGTGTGTGTGTGTGTGTGTGTGTGTGTGTGTGTGTGTGTGTGTGTGTGTGTGTGTGTGTGTGTGTGCGCGCAATGTGTGCCTGTGTAAGTAAACTGAATGTCCATTCGGTGCCTTTTTTCTAATGCTTTACAAATACAACCCTCATCCTCTTCTCTTCCTCGCTCGTTCATCCCTTAGTGGGGATAACACAATACTGATTACAGTACTTAATGTCTAGAGCCCTGTTTCACATGATGCACCACTGATCTGTAATAAGAGATTGTGTGTATGTACTTAGCTAGTTTGGTGACAGAATTGTCCCCAAAAGCTAAATCTAACAAAACCATCAAGGAAGGTCTTCATTTGGAAAATGATTAAAAAATAAAGCAAATAATACAGTATTTTAAAATTCTTAAAATGCAAAAAGACTTGTTTTAGAGGTAGAATTAAGGTTAGGCTGTAGTCATTATAATTAGCTAATTTAAGTAGTTTATATAAAAAAGAATATAAGTCTAAGGTATTTCTTTATTTAGGTACCTAAGTTAAACGTCTGTATTAATTTGAACAGTGTTAATGAGAAAATTAAATGGTAATTTGAACAATGAGATGTGGTATTAAATAGTGGTTGTTCAAAAATGATCTAATTAGCTCGGAGAGTAGCTGTGACCCGATAAACACACACACACACACACACACACACACACACACACACACACACACACACATACAGTACATATACACTCTGCATTACATCCCTGAGTACACTTGGTTATAAGTAATGAGGGGTTTTGCTCAGTGAATTTTAATGGTCTGTGTTATCATCAGCACAACACTTATCTTGGCATTTAGGAAGCCCTTATCTATGCATGCAGAGTAAATATTAGTAGCACTGCCTTTGTTAACGCTAACAGTAAAAGTAATCAGACATTTAGGGGCACTGCGGCTTAGAGGCCAAACCATTTACACACACATACAGTTACATTCTCACACACACACACACTCACATTCCACAATAGAAATGAACACACAGCTATGAGAGGAATGTGTGGAACTTGCAGTCTCTCTGGTTCATTGTGTGTGTGTGTGTGTGTGTGTGTGTGTGTGTGTGTGTGTGTGTGTGTGTGTGTGTGTGTGGCAAAAGGATAAGGATAAAGGATTAAAAAACCTGTTACGGTTACATTTCACCACAAAATCAAAAGAAAAAATTATAAATTCTAATTTGCATAAAGAAAATGAAGCCTGCTTTTTGCATTGGGACATTATTAACAATTATTATTGCAATTAAGCATTTTGTTCTCCACAATTTTCGTTGCTTTTATGAATCGGGATGTATTAACTGGATATTTATATAAATATCAGTAACACTTTCTATGAAGCCCATATTTATAATGCATCGTAAAGGCATTATACATGGATTATACTGCATTCATAATGTCTCATAATACACCTTTATAATAAGTAAAAATTATAATTATTATTTTGGGGGGGATTTTCACCCCTTTTCTCCCCAATTGGAATGCCCTATGCACTCTTAAGTCCTCGTGGTGGCGTAGTGACTCGCCTCAATCCGGGTGGCGGAGGACGAATCTCAGTTGCCTCCATGTCTGAGTCTGTCAATCACGTGGCTTGTTTAGCACTTTACCACGGAGACCTATTGCATATGGAGGCTTCACACTATTCTTCGTGGCATCCATGCACAACTCACCATGTGCCCCACTGAGAGTGAGAACCACATTATAGCGACCACGAGGAGGTTACCCCAATGTGACTCTACCCACCCTAGCAACCGGCCAATTTGGTTGCTTAGGAAGCCTGACTGGAGTCACACAGCATGCCCTGGAATCCAGCTTCTGACTCCAGGTGTTGTAGTCAGCATCTTTTCTTGCTGAGCTACCCAGGCCCCCTAACAAGTCAAACATATACAATGGAAGTTATTTATTTATAATAAGTCTCCAAATAAGATTCACAAACATTAAAATTTATTTAACAGGGTCCATTATAGAATCAGATTGATTTTTTTTGTTTACAACTAAGATTGGCTACATGTGTGACCAACATACATGTTTTTTTTTCTCAAGAGCGAGTTTCTGATATATTTTAACTTTGAAGCTTTACAAGTGTTTTTTTTAATATCTCAAAATTTACATTGAATGTGTGTTTTTTTTTTTTGTATTTTGTGCATGTGTAATATATATATATATATATATATATATATATATATATATATATATATATATATATATATATATATATATATATATATATATATATATATATATATACACTCACCTAAAGGATTATTAGGAACACCTGTTCAATTTCTCATTAATGCAATTATCTAATCAACCAATCACATGGCAGTTGCTTCAATGCATTTAGGGGTGTGGTCCTGGTCAAGACAATCTCCTGAACTCCAAACTGAATGTCAGAATGGGAAAGAAAGGTGATTTAAGCAATTTTGAGCGTGGCATGGTTGTTGGTGCCAGACGGCCCGGTCTGAGTTCACAATCTGCTCAGTTACTGGGATTTTCATGCACAACCATTACTAGGGTTTATAAAGAATGGTGTGAAAAGGGAAAAACATCCAGTATGCGGCAGTCCTGTGGGCGAAAATGCCTTGTTGATGCTAGAGGTCAGAGGAGAATGGGCCGACTGATTCAAGCTGATAGAAGAGCAACTTTGACTGAAATAACCACTCGTTACAACCGAGGTATGCAGCAAAGCATTTGTGAAGCCACAACACGCACAACCTTGAGGCGGATGGGCTACAACAGCAGAAGACCCCACCGGGTACCACTCATCTCCACTACAAAGAGGAAAAAGAGGCTACAATTTGCAAGAGCTCCCCAAAATTGGACAGTTGAAGACTGGAAAAATTTTGCCTGGTCTGATGAGTCTCAATTTCTGTTGAGACATTCAGATGGTAGAGTCAGAATTTGGCGTAAACAGAATGAGAACATGGATCCATCATGCCTTGTTACCACTGTGCAGGCTGGTGGTGGTGGTGTAATGGTGTGGGGGATGTTTTCTTGGCACACTTTAGGCCCCTTAGTGCCAATTGGGCATCGTTTAAATGCCACTGCCTACCTTGTTTCTGACCATGTCCATCCCTTTATGGCCACCATGTACCCATCCTCAGATGGCTACTTCCAGCAGGATAATGCACCATGTCACAAAGCTCGAATCATTTCAAATTGGTTTCTTGAACATGACAATGAGTTCACTGTACTAAAATGGCCCCCACAGTCACCAGATCTCAACCCAATAGAGCATCTTTGGGATGTGGTGGAACGGGAGCTTCGTGCCCTGGATGTGCATCCCACAAATCTACATCAACTGCAAGATGCTATCCTATCAATATGGGCCAACATTTCTAAAGAATGCTTTCAGCACCTTGTTGAATCAATGCCACGTAGAATTAAGGCAGTTCTGAAGGCGAAAGGGGGTCAAACACAGTATTAGTATGGTGTTCCTAATAATCCTTTAGGTGAGTGTGTGTGTGTGTGTGTGTATATGTGTGTATATATATATATATATATATATATATATATATATATATATAATATATAATATATTAGAATTTCAGCTGACAAAAATGTGTTGTTGCTGGTGTTGTAAATCATCATAATAATGTATTATGAATGTGGTTACAATTATTAATGAGAAGTTATAACATATTATTAGACATTACTAATGCATTATAATATGGGCTTAATAGAAAGTGTTACCTAAATATCTATTATTCTCAAGGGTGATTCAAATTAGATTCCCATTACTTTAATTCAATTATTTCAAAAATGAGCAGCATAAATTTAAGGCATAACAACAAATAATAATTACGGTAATGAGAATTACATTTCCTTGCAATGTGATAATGACAGTGATGGGGGCTTAAGTACATTACGTTTCTAATGTATGATTGTGGGAAGCCGTGTGTGTGTGCGTGCGTGCGTGTGCGCGCGTGTGTGCGTGTGTGTGTGTGTGTGTGTGTGTGCGTGTGTAAAGCTGTAGGAGTCTGCATGTGTTCTGTGTGTGAGGAGTGGGTGTTGACTGGGAAAGGGAGGTGTCGCCTTCCAAATATAAGTTTCCTGTGAAGCAGAACAGAGAGACGAAGCAAGAAAAAGAATTTGAGAGCATACAGTTTATTGGCAGTAGAATCCAAATGAAGGCCCACAGACATTAAATAAGAAACAACAAAAGACACACAACAGAAATAAATGTGGAATATGTGATTTGA
Source organism: Moxostoma hubbsi (assembly GCA_032164185.1). NCBI lineage: Eukaryota > Metazoa > Chordata > Actinopteri > Cypriniformes > Catostomidae > Moxostoma > Moxostoma hubbsi. Next base: position 7,462,969 of record JAVLUX010000043.1, read on the forward strand.
TGTAACTTACTCTTTCTTGCACCAGTCCACAGTAATATGTAATAATCTCCACACGTCTGTGTAATTGTGTTTCATTGTAGCCATTTCTGACTGTGTCCACAGTGACATCAGTGTTTAAAGATCAGCCCTTTTCCTGTGGTTAATGGAATGAAGGGTATTTTATCCTCATGATTATCTACATATGTGTGTCACTCTCCACGAATAGGGTACACCTTGCATTAATTTAAGCATTAGAGGTAGAAATATAATGTTTTTATCATGATAACTACTATTAAATATGTTAGATAAACTATTATTAAATTAACAAAATATGAAAAGCTGCTAATTTTAAACACATCGAATACAATAAAAATCCTAAGCAAGATGGCAAGATGGTAAAAAACATTAAAGCGCGGCACCACTGTCAAAGATGTCCGTCTAGTGCATGTTTAGATAGAAAACAATTGAAACATGCAAAAATACAGTAGAACATCCCATGTGTGTGTGCAGTATGGGCTACTGTGTTCTGGTGGTGCATGGACTGAACAGACTGTATTCAGTGATCAATCGATGGGGAGCGGCTGCGCTCACTGTGTCCATGCTAGTTGTCCTCCTCCTCTTCTCCTGGAAGACCATCCAACAGAACGAGATCTGGCTCTCCAGAGAAGCCCTTTTCAGGTGTGTGTGTGTGTGTGTGTGTGTGTGTGTGTGTATCCTTAGCATTCTTAAAGGGATAGTTCACCCACAAATTACAATTCTGTCATCATTTACCTACCCTCATGTCATTTGAAACCCTTTAAAAATAGATAATTTGCTGATCATCTCGGCTGCTCTTTTCCATACAACAAATGTAGAGGCTGATATTAAATGGTTAAGCTCCAAAAGGGACATATAAGTATCATTAAAATAGTTCATATGATTTGAGTGTTATATTCAAAGTCTTATGAACCTATACAATAGCAAGGAACAGATACAAATGTAAGTCTTTATTCACTGATAATCTGTGTTCCGTGCATTCAAATGACAGAATTTTAATTTATTTCCTAATGTGTCATTTTGTGTATTGCTTTTTATTGCAATATGGGTTTAAAATGTGTATTTCTGTTGTTTAGCAGCTTTCTATTTATATTTTCATATTTGGAAACATGTTAATAAGATTCAAGATTTTTTGTTGGTGTAGTACAGGGGTCACATAGTTTAATCTGTGTGGGAGATTGTTCTCTGTGGAGTTCTGAACTTTTTTCTGCCATCGTCTTCAGGTCTGGCATTCAGACGTTACCTCACAATGCAAAAGTTCATTACAACTATGCCAACTTTCTAAAGGACAGAGGGCGAAACCAAGAAGCCATTTACCACTATAAAACTGCCCTCAGGTAAGTGTGCATGTGGGCATAGTTCTTAAAAACAAAATAAATAAAAATTGGTTACATCTATGTCTATTACTGAGAAAGTCCCTCCATAAGCAAATCATGTTCATGGTTGTGACATAAGTTAAAGTTTATTGGATATTTATTTAAAAAAAAAAAAAAATTATAAAAAATAAAAGCTTCTAAATGCCTCACCCCAACTCAGGGTTCCCACACATCCTGGAAAACCTGGAATATTGCTATGCACTTTTCCAGTCATGGAAATGTCATGGAAAATTAGAAAAATACCTAAATGTCCTGGAAAATAATAATTTGTCCTGGAAAATATTTTAGTATAATAAAACAGTTTGACTGTGTTGCAAGCAAGGTTTTCGTTACATGTACAAAAAAATGGTGTGGTGAGCAGGGCGGAGCCGAGCGGAATCTGGGCAGAGCGAGTTTCAACGAGGGGAGGCAGGAGTATTTAAGTAGAAGAGACAGCGGCAGATGGAAGAGAGATGCACGTAGCACCTTGTGTGTGTTTTATGATTTGACGTAGCTGGCTACAGTGTTTGTTTTTGTTTCTTTATACACTGAAAAGTGTTATTAAATGTCTATGTTTGTCAAGCCGGTCCCAGCTTCCTCCTTTGCCACCGTTAATGGTTTCATATGGTAAAAATCGGGACTCTGAATAGGATTCAAATACACAAAATTGTATTGTTTTGTCACTGCTGGCAACTGCGCATTGGAGCTTTTTAGCTTTTTGTTGAAACAATTAACCCTGGAAAACATGTTTGTGTACCAGTGACTGGCTCAACTTTTTTGCCCCTTATGAGTTTGTATCCCTGTGAGTTATAAACTTTAAGGCAAATCAAGTCATTTTTATTTATATAGCGCTTTTCACATCACGCATTGTTTCAAAGCAGCTTTACAGAAAATCATGCTTTAACTGTTTACTTTAACAGTAAAATAACCTTAGGAGAAGCCAGGCTCACTGTGGGGGCCAGTTCCCCTCTGGCTAAATAGCATGAATATAGTGTCAATATTAGTTATTTGTGTGCAGTGCAAGTCATGGTTTAAAATAGTTGGGATGACACAAATGGGAGATTTAAAAACGGTCTAGAAACACCAGACTTGAGCAATCTGATGGCAAGGTTGTCACAGGGGCTCTCGTAGGCATTTGAAGGGACGGACGCCAGTTGGCGCTTTCATGCTAAATGTGCACGTTTTTCTTTTTTCTGTTTTTTGTTTTTGTTTGTTTGTTCTAGGGGATGATCATGGTTTGATTGTTGCACTAACGTTGTAATGTGGTCTTTATAATCATGTCTTTTTCTTATATGCCAAAATGTCAAACGTTAATATGAGTGGATTGTCTCTCTCCACGTGGAATGTGAATGGGTTGGGGCACCCCATTAAAATAAGGAAAGTTATTTCTCTTCTTAAACATAAGAAATATGATATAGTGTTTCTTCAATAAACGCACCTTTCTCCACAGGAAGCTAAAACATTTGGCAAGATATGGGGTGAGTATTGTTTTATAGCGCTGGCTCGAGTAAGTGTAGGGGAGTCATTACACTGATAAAGAAACATTTACAATTAAAATGTCTCAGAGTAAAGATAAAATAAATTAGGAAGAGTCATTATAGTTTTAGCTGAAAATCAGTCTTATTTTGGCTAATATTTATGCACCTAACGTCGATTATCAGGGCTTTTTTATAGATCTTGAAGGGATGTTGCAAGCCGCTGGCACCCCTCATTATAATATTGGTAGGAGACTTTAATCATTTGATGGACTCAGTTCTTGATCATAGTGAAGCAAAAGTGTGCAAGCCCCCTAGAGCAACACTGACGCTTCACAGAATGTGTAAAAATCATGGTCTTACAGATATTTGGAGACTTTTGAACCCATCTGGTAGGGACTATACATTTTTTTCACCAGTCCATAAGATTTACCCTAGAATAGATTTTTTTAAATATATATCTAAGTCCCTCATTTCGTCTGTTGTTGATTTCATGAGAGAGGGGAAGGGAAATAATGGGATTTAAGGGAGATAATGGTTGACTCTGTACATGAATGTTGTGTCATACTGGAGGAGTAACCAATAAAAATGTTAATCTGAAAAAGAGTGCCAAAGAAGACTGTATTTATATTTTCTGTTATTACATCGTTATTCTAGACTTTTTGGCCTACTGAGTATGTGAGGCAATTCTGGAAGATTATTATTGAAGCTATCTTTAGGGGTTGAAAGAATAGTTCTACCTGAACGATAGCATGGTGTAGCTTGAGTGACATTAGCTGATCGCAGCAAACAAGAGACGAGGTAATGATCTGTGATGTCATCGCTCTGCGGTAGAATTTCTATAGTATCAACATCAACTCCATACGACAGAATTAAATCTAGTTTATGATTATGGCGATGAGTTGGTCCTGTCACAATTTGCAAATTCACCAAGGAAATCTGAGTACGGCCCAGGTGATCAATATTCTGTAGAAAGGGCAAAAGACAACAGAGATTTTTTTATTTATATCTGACAATGAAATTTTAAGCATTATTATTCAAAATACTTAAACTTATATCCTGTCCTCTGAGTAGCACCAAAAACTTCACTGTAAATTGTAGCAATAACTCCTCCTCGACCCCTCAGATGAGGCTCATGTTTATAACAATAAACTGTGGGAGTAGATTAATTTAAACTAATATATTCATCCGGTTTAAGTCAGGTTTTAGTCTAGCAGAGCGCATCTAAACTATGATCCGTTAGAATTTCATTGACAATCAGTGCTTTGGTTGAAAGAGATCTAATGTTTAGTAGCCCTACCTTTTATATGATGTTTATCTTAATTATTTTTGAGTTAGATTTTTTTTCAAGATTGACCTTTGTTTGTGAGGGGTTTGTGTTTGGTTGGTGATACAGTCTCTATGTCCTATAGTATCTATGTCTATGACCTGTGGGACATCTCAAGGCAGCTAGCAGACAACGATGACTGTCAGACCACAGATTTTTTTCAAAATGAATTCATTCGGGGTAGCTCAGCAACTACCACCCCTGGAGTCACAAGTTTGAATCCAGGGCGTGCTGAGTGACTCCAGCCGGGTCTCCTAAGCAACCAAATTGGCCCAGTTGCTAAGGAGTGTAGAGTCAAATGGAGTAACATCCTTGTGGTCGCAATAATGTGGTTCTCGCTCTCGGTGTGGTGCGTGGTGAGTTGTGCGTGGATGCCACAGAGAATAGCGTTTTTAAGTTTCCTTGGTAACGCGCTCAACAAGCCACATGATAAGACGCTTGCATTGACAGGCTCAGACGTGGAGGCAAATGAGATTCATGAGATCCTCCGCCATGTAGCAAACTGGTTATCTCGAGGTGAGAAACTACCAACAAAAGCAAACAGAAATACCAAAATAAAAGCTTGATTCAAATGGATGCATGTGTTTTTGCTTAAATATTACCCTTGTTGAGTGCATAAAATGTCCTGGAAAATTGTGCCTTGAAAAGAGTGGGAACCCTGTAGCTTCGTTTGTCACAATAAGCTATTTCATGGAGTCTTTAAGAAAAGTTTTATACAGAATATTTTGTCTGCTGGTGGATGCATTTCTATTTTCCAAAAATACACCATTTCTTTTTCTGCAAATATTGAGAATCAGTGCTTTTATTGATTTATGTAAAATCTGTTTAATCTCCTCTAAATTTTCATTGCCACCGTCTCTCTGTGCTTTTGCAGACTATACCCTCGACATGCCAGTGCACTGAATAATCTGGGCACCCTGACTTACCATGCTGAGGAGGCTGAAATCTATTACAGGAAAGCGCTGGGCATTAACCCTCAACACAACAGAGCTCTCTTCAACCTGGGCAACCTTCTCAAGTTAATACACACACTATTATTTACACTCATTGTGGAATTGCAAGTAAAGAAAATCAAAAGGAATTTAAGAATGGACAGAATTGACAGCTGTTTGGACAAAAATTCTCATTGCATTCACCACCATCACAAGCCTGCAGTCAAATAAAAAAAACATTCAGATTTCAGCAGAACTGTAATAACAATAAAAAGTTCAAATAAATGGTATCCAACTCTTGAAAACATTCAACACATCATTTTATCACGCAACTTTGCTGTCTTGGTTTTCTTTCTTCAACCCATACTTTGTATTTAGTGTGTCTGTGAGTCTTGCAATGTCTGGGATGTGGCCTATATAAAATAAAAATGGGCATTAAAACTTTTTAATTAATGAAATCTTTTTCAATGTATTAATCAACGAATCACAATCGTTTGAAGGTTGATTCACAGCCGACAATAAAAATAGACGCATGCTGATCGTCATGGCAACAGATCTGATGCTTCTATTGCATGTTTTATTACGGTGTTCCATCCGCAACGGGGGATGTTCCAGAACCGATCTTCAATCATTGTTTCAGTTTGTTCCAGTAATTTGAATCAAGTGATTTTTTTTTTTTTTTTTTTTTTTTTTTTTAAATCTCAACCGGTTCTGAATAAGAATCTCTTATTCTGTCTTGATTCCCAACCTAAGTCCTAAAGTTACCCAAGTTATCTCTCACTATGTTTGTGTTTGTGTATATAAAGAATAGGATGATAATACTATTTATTTTCAGGTCTCAGGGGAAGGAAGAAGAGGCAGAGAGGATGCTGAAGGAATCAATTCGGTTCGGTCCACATTTTGCTGATGCCTACTCTAGTCTCGCCTCTCTATATGCTGACCAGGTCTCTCTTTCTCATTACAGTAAATGACACCTAAAGTGTGATATTTTATTTTATTTTATTTTTTATTTATTTTTTTCCCCAGACCATAGTATACTGTATATTCACATATATTTATAAAAAAACATATACTTTTTTTTTTTTTTTTTTTTTGCATAGGGACGTTCAAAAGAAGCAAATGAAATTTATACAAAAGGGATTGAGAACTGCCCTGACAGTTCGGACCTCCATAATAACTACGCCGTATTCCTTGTGGACACAGGTCAGAAGCTTGTATCACTTTAAACTCTTTTAGATTTTGTATATATGTTAATAGTACATAAATGATACACATTATATGTAAAACACATTTATAATGTGTCTATTCATAATTGGCTTTCATTGATATCTTTGTACATATATATGCATCATATATTTCAAAATACTGCAAAAAATGCCCATTTTCATAGATACGTAATATATTTTCCCAAATAGAGGAATTTGAAAATGTACATATATGCCCAAATATATACAGTAACCTTGTGTGTGTGTGTGTGTGTGTGTGTATATATATATATATATATATATATATATGTATGTATGTATGTATGTATGTATGTATGTATGTGTGTGTGTATATATATATATATATATATATATATATATGTATATATATGTATGTGTGTGTATATATATGTATGTGTGTGTATATATATATATATGTATGTATGTATGTGTATATATATAATATGTGTGTGTATATATATATGTGTGTGTGTGTGTGTGTGTGTGTGTGTGTGTGTGTGTGTGTGTGTGTGTGTGTGTGTGTGTGTATATATATATATGTTTATAAATGGCCATACATCAGATTTTGTATGAGCAAAAGTAATAGTGATGCTCACCATAATTTCAAGGCCTCCATATTATCAATCACCCTTTCTTTTAGGTCATGGAGACCGTGCGGCCTTTCATTACCAGGAAGCTGTTCGTCTCAAGCCAGCTCACTATGTTGCCATGGTGAACCTGGGCCGCCTTCTTCGGTCGTCCAATGACAATAAAGAGGCGGAGTTATGGTACAAAAGGTAAGCTGAGATCCAATGATACTGTATAAACTTAACAGTAAACCCAGCTTACAATGAATGGAACTGAATGAGAGCATTTCTGTGTCCCACACAGGGCCCTGCAGGTGGTTCGTAAGGTGGACATCCTGACCCCTCTGGGGGCTTTGTACTATAACACAGGCAGATATGGAGAAGCACTGGAGGTTTACAGAGAGGCAGCCACACTTCAGCCAGACAGCACTGACATCTGGCTCGCACTGGTGAAAGAGACTCTGTTTAACTGTGTATCATTATGAACACTTGACAAAGCCAACATACTGTTATTCAACAGACTTGGTTTAGGTTTTTTTTTCAAAATCCCTAGACCAAGACATAAATGTTCAATTGTAACTTCTCCTTGAGCTTTCAAGCTACATACATCAAACACGGCACCAGGGCTGTGCAAAATTCAGAATGTCAGAATTAACTTCCATTCAATTCATGAGTTGACTTTGAAGTTATCTGAAACTTATTCAATTCAATTCAGAGGTTACCATTTTGAAAATATTGATTGCTTAATATATTAAGCTAATTAGAGCATTCTTGGAAATGAAGTATTCTTCGACAATGGTCCATAAAATAAAATAAATTAAATATAGCAAAACAAATTAATTAATTAATAGATATAGATATATATATATATATATCTATATATATATATCTCTATATCTATATCTATATATATATATATATTATTAATCATTAATACTGTAAAAAGGGATGTGTTTGTAGAACTCAAATAAATTTAATTTGCACTGATTTTTTAAGTTTAATAAATATATTTCATTTTAAGTAAATTAACTTAAAATGTCAACCTGCCATGACTTTTACATGTTAGCTGTACATATATTTCATATTAATCTTACATATTTAACAATTACATATTTAAATTAAGTAACATTAAAAAGATTCTGTCAACATTGTCCTATGTCAACTGCTTACATTATTTGCATGGTTATTAACTGTTCAGTATTTTTGTTGAAATCATATATCTCATGTACATTTCTATAAACACATATTTCATGGAGAGTGATGTGCTTGCTGTCTTAAACCAATAATATCAAATTTTTACTCATCACATGAACACTTGAGAGAAAAAACATACTGTATAAAGTATATTGAAATGGCACACACAGACCTCAACACTTTGCACGTAAAACACAACAAGGGAAACAATCACCAAATTGATCATTTTATTAGAGAAACAAACTCAAGTTACCTTCAGTGACAACAAAATCAACCACAACAATAATGTACTGTAGATAAAGCAATTCAGATGGGCAAACAATGCAATTGGAATTTAAATGGAATTTAATTGGAATTTAAATGGCATTCTTTATTCAATTCTGAATGGTGCACAACCTTGCTCGGCACAGACCTTCAGACTGTTCTGACTCGAATTGCAGTGACTCTTCTTACAGATCAGAATTCCAGTTTTTGCACCGTGGACAAACTGAACTCTGAAAAATTCACAGTGACAGAATGTTCAAATGGGCCATGACCCTGTATATTTGATTGCATTATTTGACAGCGTTGGCTCAGCGCCTTTTCCTTGTAGTGTTTCAGAGAGTACGACGCCAGCTTAATTGAGTCCCCAAAGACCCTTTTCTCTGATTCACATCATGGCCTGAGAAAACTCAACTTCATTGGCTAGGCCCTCTCTCTTTCTCTATCATTCTCTTTCTCATTTTTTTTTTATCTCTTTCTCTCCACAGGCGCAGGTTTTAGCCATGGCGGGTCGATCTACAGAGGCAGAGAAAATGACCCTGGGCCTCATTTCAAAGACCAACAACTGCATTGAATGTTACCGCTTGTTGTCCGCCATCTATAGCAACCAAGGAAATCACACTGAGGTGGGAGTGCATGTTTTTGTGTTTGTCAGTCCATCCGTGCTCTCTTTTATTGCCCCTTACTGAATAGGAAAACACACAAACACACGCTTTTTTCCTCATTTGGAGCTCTGTGAATCAATTCATGCAGCATTTTAATTTTGCCATAGTCCAATTTTGCTGCAGTAGTCGGCAGTTCAAAGGAGATGTTATTTAATCTCAGTGAGGCATCTGATTTTCTGAAGGCTAGAATTAATTAATTTCTCTTTATTACTCATGCCCTCTTCTCTTCAGTTTAGTGGTTCTCTCTCTAAAGAGAAATCTTAGTTTTGCAATTGAGAGAGCAAAAAGAAGATCTGCACTAGTGAACTGTGGGGTTTCATTAGTGTGTGTGTGTGTGTGTGTGTGTGTGTGTGTGTGTGTGTGTGTGTGTGTGTGTGTGTGTGTGACTGCACATTCTTGGCTATAAATTGGGGCTGAACTTGTCCCCAGAAGTGAGCTAAATCTGACATACCCTGGGGACATTTTGGGTAATTCAGAAACAAATGAATAATTAAATGTTTTTTTTATTATAATTGTATAGTTTTTTGTATTAATATCATTTTATTATTAATAATAATTTTAGTTTTTTATTATTATTAATTTATTGTTGTAGTAGTATTATTATTATTATTATTATTATTATTAAAATAAATGCAAATAATGTGGTTAAGAGTTGGGTTAAGATCAGTCTATTGTAATTATAATTAGCTTAATATCAAAACAATACTGAATGAATATGGATTAGTATTATGAATTAGTATTATTGTAGATTTTCTAGTAAAAATATCTAAACTTCCTTAAAACAAGATACATTTATTTTGAATTAGTTTTGTTTCTTACACCCTGTCTACACCAAAGTCAAGCCAAAGTTAAAGAAGTTTATGTTTCTTTCACACTGGCTATGCAAGATGTGAACGTTGTGTCACGCAGACAGTAATTGGACATTTTGCACTGCACGCGCAGGTGCTAACCCTGCCGGCAAGACAAATAAATGGTTTAGAACGTTCATTTTGATGCATCCAGTGTAGATGGCCTGAAGCCATTGATGTGTCCGGTGTAGACACCATTGGATTTAGTTGGTGGTGTTATCTCTCTCTCTCTCTCTCTCTCTCTCTCGATTTTTTTTTTTTTTTTTTTTTTTTTTTTTTTTTTTTTTTTTTTTTTTTTTTTAAAAGCACAAATCTATCCATATTTAGTGAGGTTTATGTTTAAAACAAGACAAGACAATTGGAAACAATTCTGATCTACGTATTGTACACAATTTTGCTTATTAAGTAAATTAATCTTGTTTTAATGATGTTCAGATATTTTTACTGGAAAACAAGACAAACATACTGATTACAAATTAGCTATGTTAACATGTGAATGCGTGTGTGTGTGTGTGTGTGTGTGTGTGTGTGTGTGTGTGTGTGTGTGTGTGTATTTCAGGCATTGGATGCATTAAAAACCGCACTGCAGCAGGAACTAACAGATCCTGCAGTGAGAGCAGAGCTGCACTTCTCCATGGGCAACCAGCTCAGAGAGATGAATCAACTTGACCGAGCCTTCCAGGTAACACCAAACTTACCCTATACTAAACATCACAAAAAAGTGAAGTACGTTCAGACATCCCTTTCCTGTCTAAATGGACAGTTCTTGGTCCAAAATAATTGCGTTGTGGGCCAGACTTTATCCTGAAATTCAAATGTCAGGCTATGCAAGACTAAAAGTGTTTGCTAATTCTGTTCCCCTGTTCTTACACAACACTAGTTTTCCAAGCTTCTCTCACATTTACACCGATCCTCTCCGCTGCTCTGATACTGTCACACAAAAATCAGCCATCTCCTTTTATCTCTGAATATAAACAGTCCATACTTCAACTCACATTGGAAGAAATGTTCGATTGAGCTTTGTTCTTAACCTCAGTATTTCTCTGTATCAGAACTGCCTTAAAGGGACTTCAATTAACTGAATGTTAATTCAACAAGTTTCCAGTTCATAAGAGGACTGTTTTGGCTCCAGTCTTTGTTCCTGGACTTTCCAGGTTTCCTGCTTCTGTTTGGCCTGTAGTACTACTTTTATTTTGACCATAAAGGGACAGATGAGAACTGGCTGGTCTCAGGTTTACAGGTCAGCAGTGCCAAATTTGATATCCAGTTCAAAGCTCAGTTATAAGCTCTAAACAGTCAACCCTTTTGTGTTCGTCCGACACCACGACTGCAGTCGAGTCAGTCTGTTAAATGCACCTTTTTTTAATCATGAAGGGATCATGTTTCTAAACCAAGCCAAAAACTGTTATAACAGGTAAATTCATTATAGGCTACATGATGTGTACATAATATGTGTTGTGTTCACCTAATGTTTCCAGAGTTACAAGCTCGCTGTTGAGCTCAAACCTGACCAATCACAAGCTTGGATGAACATGGGCGGCATCCAGCATATCAAGGTATAATACATTTTAGATTCTCCACAGCAAATTCTATAATTATAAAGCATCATATGCTCTGATGTAAGCGGGTGAATCTTACTTAATGTCTCTAGAACATGTCCGGGTCATATTTCACCCTAAATCATAAACAGTTTTTAAAAAGAAGTTAAATGTTTCATAAAGAAATAGAAGGATCATTAAGATTTAATTGCATGAATTGATATTATTTTTTTTTTTTTTAATTAAATACACAATGTTAGTATTTGTTTCACTGAGTTTAATTTTAATTATTGAATTAATGATTTGTTAATTTAGTATATACTATATTAAATACTATATTGTATTAAATATAATATTATATTTAAAATAGTTATAAAAGCATTAAATTGTGTCCAGACAGGATGATTTTCATTTCTGTACTATAGTATTTAGAATACAATTAGTGTTTTATAATGAGAATTTGGAGGGCAGGGTGGAGGTGCCTCATTGTCTTGTAAATATTTTTAATGGTACTTAAAAATATGCATCTTTCTATACATTTTTTTTTTTTACTTGGGGTGAAATATGACATGGCCATTTCATTTTTATTATTACTAATTTTGTTTAAAATTATAATAAAAAAGTCAATTGTTTACAGTATTAAACTGATGAGAATTAAAAAAAAAAAAAAAAGCATTACAGTAATTAGAATATGGAGGTAAGGGCTGCTTAATTGTTGTGAAAATAATATTTTAATGCTCCTAAAAATAGGTTTCTTTCCTTGAAAGGAGAACTTGAAAAATCAAATATGACCTGGATATTTCATAGTGAGATTCACCCAGGTATTCTGTTGTCAGCCAATATATATGTGACGAGGAGGTGGGCGTCTGTGTTCGTCTTGTGTTTTATGTTGTTTTCATTTAAGTTTGACAATAAAAGTTTATGTTGACTGTTCAGCCGGTCCCCGCCTCCTCCTTGCCCATCCTTTAATTGTTACAATACATAACTTGCATTACCATCTATTTTCAATCTTTTAGGGAGACTATGCAGCAGCAAGAATGTACTACCAAAGAGCTCTTCTACTCTCACCTGGTTCCAAACTGCTGAAAGAAAATCTGGCCAAGCTGGACAGACTAGAGAAAAAACTACAAGGGTCCTAGAAGAGCAGCTTGACTTGAACTGTTGGCCAAATCACAAAGGACATGAACTTCGACATGCAAACTACAGTTTGGACTCAGGAGATGATAAATGACTGCTTCCCATTTATAAGAGGGAGTCTAAGACTTGAAAGCCTGGCATTTATAACTTCTACATCCAGGACTGGACCATGCCGATACTATTGACCTCAGTGTGTCAGTGCAGTATCTTACAGCACCATATTTCAGGATGTCCATGTGTCATCCCAAATCCACTTTACTCGTTCCTCATACTAATTTACTCACCCTCATGCCATCTCAGATGTGTATAACTTTACTTCTGCAGAACAAAGATTTGAATGAGAATATTTCAGCTCTGTTGGCCCTCGCAATGCAAGTGAATGGTGACCAGAACTCCAAACAGCACATAAAAGCAGCATAAAAGTAATCCATAAGATTTCAGTGTTTAAATATGAATATGTATGGGTGAGAAACAGATCAATATTTAATATTTTAATGTAAATCTACACTATCCAACTTACTGGTTAGGGCTGGTCAAAGGTGGAGATTTATAGTAAAAAAGGACTTAAATATTGACCTATCATATTACTTCTGAAGACATGGATTTAACCACTGGAGGTTTATGGATTACTTTTTTGCCGCCTTTATGTGCTTTTTGGACATTGTTGTGTTCTGTCACCATTCACTTGCATTGTGAGGACCAACAAAGCTAAGATATTCTTTTAAAAATCTTACATCATACTCATCTGGAATGGCATGAAGGGGTGAGTAAGATATGAGAGAATTTTCATTTTGGTTCACACAGCAGCAGAATACAACCAAATTCTTTAACCAAAGTAATGCACTCAGTTCCACAATGGTTAAAGGCATTATTCAGGCTATTGCGAGAATAGAAAAGAGGCTTGACTTTGGTTATTTGTTCATACAGACAGTATTTCATTCACTTCTGCAAACTGTAGAGCAGAATATGAGTAGAACAGTTCAGGATTCACACCTGTTAGTAAATACTGTTGTTGACTGTGATAGTGTAGCCTAGTGCTCAGGCGAACACAACTGACAAGAACGTCCCTCTAAATTTGACTGTAGAGTGTTTGAAGGGTCCATTTTCCGTGATCAGACTTTTACGCAGAAGCATATCTCTGAGAAAGATTTTGCTCGGATTTGCCGGCTCTCAACTGTACCATAGCTGTTACGCTCGACCTTTCCAGGTTCTCTCTGCTTCATTGATTGCTAAGCTTTGCAGACAAATGCTCTGAGTTATAAGAGATTACTGGTGCTGCGACTGTGTGTTCCAAGAACATGGTAGAGCTTTTGAAGGTGGTCTGTTTGTATTTTGCTTCCTTGTTTTTATTTTAGTTTAAGTGATTTAAATGAAGGGAAAATGACAGGGTCGTTCACTGAATGCTTTAATTTGATCTTTTATCTTTTGTATTGTACATACTATCAATATTGTGGAATGTATCATGGACTAAAGGCATATTGACCTGTGCAGTGAGTTGGATATTTTCATAATAAGCTATAATACTGAAGGCTCTTTACATTCTAATAATAAATATCATACGTATATTCTTAAACTAGGTCACCACGACATTAAATGGATTATAGTCATATTTTTGGTGGCCAGAATTTGTCATGAGGTACCCTTGATTACACCGTAATCTGTGCACTTATATTTGGTTGCCATAGAAACCATCATCAAGAACATTTCTTGAATTCGGCAGCCCTGCTTAACATTCATAGCAGAAACCAATGTGAAGTAATGTATGAATATTTAATAAATAAATATTATACAATACCTGTGAATGTGTTTTTGTATTGTGAGGTTTTTCATTCTTCTGCAGCCACTGCTTTGTGAAATTTTGCAATGTGAGCAATTCTGCATAGTCACATTAACTTTTTATTAAAACTGGATTTCCAAGGCCAGTTATTAATTCACTCATACACAGTATTTAACCTCTATAATTTAGTATAACTCCCCTTGTAAAGTGACAGTTTACCCAAAAAATAAAATTATGTCATCGTTTACTCACCCTCATGTTGTTCCAAACTCACATGTGTTTGCTTTCATGGAAAAAGAAGGTAGAGTAAATGCCAGTTCGATTGCATGCTGTCATTAAAGTTAAAAGGGGGACATAGTAAATACTAAGAAATTCATATTAATTCAACATTTTGTTCAAAATGTTATACTGATAATTTGCTGTGCTAAATATTATATTAAATTAGAAAAATGCTAAATAGATGCATTTTCTTTTATAATGATATATGTGTATCAATAACTGTAAGAATACCAATATAGTTATTTGTTTTACAGTTGAAGATTTAGCCAAATACATTTAAACTCAGTTTTTCACAATTCCTGATGTTTAATCGTAGAAACATTCCCTATCTTAGGTCAGTTAGTTTCACTATTTTAAGTATGTGAAATGTCAAGTGGTCACGTGATGCTATGTGAGGATCGGACGTGTGAACGGCGAGCTCTGTTCTCTTTGCTAGATATAATATTTTTATGACATAACCTGTGAGATTCGATAAACTCTGTTCCATAACTGTTCTAGGAGGACAATATGTCAAAGAATTCAAAGCCCTCAGGCTCTGGAGACGTTAAAAGACACTTGCGTGCCCAAGCTGACAGCCGAGCAGGCCGCGGTCCTGGGAGTTGATTTAGTTGGAGAGATGCGGGAAATGTGCCAGGAGATGCTGAACATGTTGGCAATGCTGATGTAGGTCGTTGCTGACTTGGAGTATCTTGCTGCGATACGTCGATTGATCACCGCCTTGGAGGCAAAGTTTACTGATGTGGTTACAAGAGTTGGGAATGTCAAGGAATGGATTGATTACCTGGAGCCTTCAGAGAGGGAATTATCTGCTAATCCGCTAGCAACCAAAATGGATTTAGAGCATGTCTGAAAGAAGATTGAGGACATGGAAAACCGTAGCCAGCGGAATAAAGTCCATATAGTGGGTATCCCAGAAGGAGTGGAGGGACAGGATATGGTGGAATTCCTGGATGGGCTCTTTCCGAGTCTGCTCATCATGGCAGGCCATAAGCTGGAAATCGAGCAAGCTCACAGGGTTCCGGCTTGGAGATTTGCAGAGGGAGACAGGTCCCTATCAATTCTGGCTAGATTTCTGAGATCATCTGATAAAGAACTTGTCTTACAAGAGGCAAGGATTAAAGGAAGGCTTTCTTGGATGAACCACAACATCTTCATGTTCCCAGACTTTGCGAACTCGACAAGATAGAAACGTGATCTATTTAAGGAATGCAAGAAACTTTACATCAATGGAAGGTAGCTTTTGCAATGATATTCCCGGCTAAATTGAGAATAGATGCTAAGGATGGCCATAAAACATTCACATGCCCACAGCAAGCAATGTCCTTCATAAAGTCAGTGGAGTGAGTAAGTCATCTTGTGGTACTTTACACTTGGTAAAGCCAAGTGGACCAGCTCACTGAACATTCGCTTGACTGTTAAAGAATCTGTGAGCACTTTTTGTGCTGGTTTTGCTAGCGGCTGGGGTTTATTTTGTAGAGCAACACACCTTTGGGACAGTTTTGTGGATTAATCTACATGCTCTTTGTGCTTAGTCCGCCTATCGGATGGAGTTTATTTTGTGGAGTATTTCTTGTAAAGTCATTGGAGTGAGTGAGTAATTTGCTTGCGCTCATGTTGCAGCCGAGTGGACTGTCTCACTGATCATTCGCTTGAAATTTTGAAGAATCTGTGCACTCTTTTTATTATTTTGTAGAACAACACACCACCAGGACCGTTTTGTGGATGAATCTACATGCTATTTGTGTTTATTCTGCTTATTGGCTGGAGTTTGTTTAATTTGAATATGGAATCAATAAAAATGGTTAATGACAAAAGAATAATAGTAGATAGAATGTGTTATTTTTCATCACATTCCTAGTGGGTCAGAAGTTTACATACACTTTGTTAGTATTTGTTAGCATTGCCTTAAAATGTGTAAGAGAGTCAGATTTGTAGGTCTCCTTGCTCGCACACGCTTTTTCAGTTCTGCCCACAAATTTATCAGATTGAGGTCAGGGCTTTGTGATGGTCACTACAATACCTTGAATTTGTTGTCCTTAAGCCATTTTGCCACAACTTTAGAGGTATGCTTGCGGTCATGGTCCATTTGGAAGACCCATTTGTGACCAAGTTTTAACTTCCTGGCTGATGTCATGTGTTGCTACAATATATCCACATTATTTTCCTTCCTCATGATGCCATCTATTTTTTGAAGTAGACCAGTTCCTCCTGCAGTATCATGCTACCACCCCATGCTTCACGGTTGGGATGGTGTTCTTTGGCTTTCAAGCCTAACCCTTTTTCCTTCTAACATAACAACGGTCATTATGGTCATCAGACCGGATAACATTTCTCCAAAAAGTTAGATCTTTGACCCCACATGCACTTTCTGTGCACACATTTGTCTGTTTTTTTTTCCATCCTAGTTTTTTTTTTTTCTGAGGTCTTGGCTGATTTCTTTTGATTTTCCCATAATGTCAAGCAAAGAGGCACTGACTTTGAAGGTAGACCTTAAAATACATCTGTGGGTACACCTCCATTTCATTACAACTCCTATCACAAGCTAATTGAATAATTGTCTAAAGGCTATACATCATTTTCTGGAATTTTCCAAGCTGCTTAAAGGCACAGTTAATTTAGTGTATGTAAACATCTAACCCACTTGAATTGCGATATAGTCAATTAAAAGTGAAACAATCCGTCTGTAAACAATTGTTGGAAAAATTACTCATGTCATGCACAAAGTAGATGTCCTAAACGACTTGCCAAAACTGTAGTTTGCTGATATGACATCTTTGGAGTGGTTAAAAAAATACGTTTTAATGACTTCAACCTAAGTGTATGTAAACTTCTGACTTCAACTGTATATGGAAATTAAAGACTGACTGAATGATAAAAGTGTAAGTGTATTTTTAGCTTATCAGTATAAAATGCATTTGATACACAGATCATTTAGTACATTTATTTCGTGCAATGTATGGACGTAATTTAGCAATTTTAGCTGCAAAGGATCCACACAGGGCTTCTTTTTCGCATTCGTGATTAATGCATGTGTGAGGATGTAGTTGGTGTTTGCTGACCTCTAGTGGTAAACAGCTGAACTACTCCACTTAATAAAGCGCTTATCCACTGTCTTCAGTTACTGTGTCGTTTCCTTCTGCGTTGTATATCTTCGTTCATTTTTAAAGTCGCATCTTTTGTGAACATATGTAAAGATTATTTATTTATTTATTTAGACCAACTGCATCTTTGACGAGGGCTGTTATTGTAAGACATAATTAGGTGGTTATGAGTTTATGCCTTTATTTCATTGTATTTCTGATTCATTGACCTGAATCTGTAGCCATTAGTGATCTAATGCCCAGCATCCATATCCATTCTGAAATACTGCCAGTAATATTAAAGGTGCACTCATTCATTTTTTCCTCATTTAAAAAGTTGTACTCTTAAAGAAACTAATAATAATTTCGAAAATTATGCGCACTCACATAAGATGAAGACTCCAGTCATATCAGTGACCTTTTCAAAGTTGTTTGATTCTACATGGGGAGGGTCCCCTCATGGAGGCTGCCATGATATGATCACATGACCAGCTGAATACTACTCAAACAGCCCTGTTATTGGACACTTTGATTAAATTAGTAATGATGGACTGCCAATAGTGAATGTCAACAAAGGCATCAGTAACTGAATTGTGCTGCATACATGCCCCTAGGTGTCGGTGTAAATCAAAGATGACATGCTTAAAAAAAATTACTGAGTGTACATTTAATGACAGTAAATTAAATGTGTCATCTGTCAATATCTCTATATCTTGTTATAAAACATTTTTAGTAATACAGTTAAGTTAAAGGGATACAGTTCACCAAAAAAAAAAGCTCACCCTATAGTTGTTCCAAACCTGTATTACTTATGTGTAACACAAAAGAAGATGTTTGCCAGAATGCTAGCATCAGTCACCATTCACTGTCATAATTTTTCCAAACAATGAAAGTGAATGGCGACTTGAGACTGTCTGTCCCCGACATTCTGCCTAACTTCACCTTTTGTGTTCTGCGGAAGAAAGAGAATCACACGGGTTTGGAACTACAAGAAGAATTAACATTTTCAAATTGTGTTTCTCAGAAATGGGTGGTTTACGGGCATTCATCCCACAGAAGAAAGCGGAGGAGAATCGGATTATAGATGGACAGGCAGCATGGGCACATTCATGGCCATGGCAGGTTTCCCTGCAATACCAACTGGCATTAGTGTCTCTATACAGTATGTTAATTAATTTGGGATTTTTAAATGGCAGATAAACATTTACATTTGCAATATTGAACATTTTGTTTATCATTAAAATCCTTTGTTATAAAAAGGCCTCACTCTGGATCGCAGTGGTTGGAAGACATGATTTGGAGAATGCAAATGAAACATGCCAGCAAGTAAGTTCATGCGTGTGTACTTTTCTGTCCCATATGAATATCCACATATTAGAAAGTTTAAAGGGAATGTTTATCTTAAAACGAAAATCCTATCATCATTTACTCAGCCTCATGTTGTTCCAAACCAGGATGACTTGCTTTCTTTTATGGAACACAAAAGATGTTAGGTAGAATATTAGCCACAGTCACCTTTCACAGTCATTGCATCTTTTTATCTTTTACCATTAAAATGCTGCCCTATTTTTGAAATCATGCATATACTTATTACATTTGTATATATATTTTAACTCTCACATGTGTATTTTTAAAGACTGTAAAGGTGGATAAAATCATCCAGCATGAGAACTACATCCAAAAGACAAATGAGAATGGCATATCCCTACTGAAAGTGCACACTCCACTTGTGTTTAATGAGTGTGTGAGACCTGTTGCCATCTGGATCGGAGACTTGCCTTCTCAGGAATCATGCACAGTCACTGGCTGGGGTGCCATCAGAGAAAGTAGGGCCTTAACAGCAAGAATAAATAACTACTGTGGATGTGCTTCATACATCGTGGGAAAATATACAGTTGGGTTCAGAAGTCCAGAGTCCACTGATGGAAATGCTTTTATTTTGCAAATTTCTATTTTAATACAGTCTTTAATAGTCTTTTTTTCTCTATCATTAAAATCTAATTATATCACTAGCATAAAAAGTTTAGTGAATACTTCAATTGAAAAAATTTAATATTTTGTCCAAGCCCTTTTGTTGTAATGATAACATGCACTCGAGCTGGCATGGACTGATCCACGTTATCCCAGATGATTTAAGAATCTTCATTGGAAGCAAGAAAGTAAATCAATTTTTTTTTGTAAACAGGCCTTATTGTGGTCTGTAGTAGGAAATAAAGACTCAAGTCTGTGATGGAGGCTCCAGTGTCTATCATTAGATCACAACCTGGCCCCCTAAGGATGCCTGCAGATACAGCCTGTCTGCTGGAGCGCCGTCGCTCTGGCACATTTAGGTGCAGTTAACCACCTCTTCCATTTTCCGGAGGACCTCCTCCTTGGTGCAGGCTTTGCGGCAGAAGTCTTGTGCTTGAGGTCCTCTGGTGCCTGCCTGGTGTCCGGGTCATTCGGTCAGGGATTGACCAGGCGTGGTACACCTGTACCTCGGACATCAAATGGATTGACAGTCTCTCCAGAAGTGGCTGATTCGCCCACACCCGTTGTAAGCAGTTCTGATGGCACACACCTCCGGTGCTGTGCTGGCTATGCAGGGGCAGCTGTGGCTCAGTTGGTAGAGCGGGTCAGCCACTGATCGAATCCCGGCCCACACGACTCCATATGCTGAAGTGTCCTTGGGCAAGACACTGAACCCCAAGTTGCTTCCAATGCCAGGCTAGCGCCTTGCATGGCAGCTCTGCCGCCATTGGTGTGTGAATGGGTGAATGAGTCACAGTGTAAAGCGCTTTGAATACCGTTAAGGTTAAAAAGGCGCTATATAAGTGCAGACCATTTACCATTTTACCATTTACTTCCCCTGGGCCTGATGTACTGTGTCTGCCCACTGGAGGGCACTTTCCAAAGTATTCTCCAAGGGTATCTACATGTTCTTTCACACATTCTCGTGGTCCTTCTTGGGGCCCTCTTTGAAGAGCCTCAGTAAGACCTTGCTTTTTCTTTCTGGATTGTTCAGGCCGCTATGGGCCTGGAAGGTTGCCCACTTCTTTTCTGCTTACTCGTACACGTCTCCACTCAGGGCCAGGCGGATGTGGTCAATAAGGCCCCAGATGAAATTCTGGGCTTTCTTAATGGTGTCGGATATCAGGGTAGCCATCTTGTTCGGGTTCTTCAATTTGGGAAGGTCGGAGAGTTTCATGTCTTTACAGATTGCTGTTGCCTTGGCCTCTGCTGATATCTTATTGTGTATGAGGCTTCGAACTTCTGCTGGTGAGAGCATGTATCATTCAACAAAGCTCATTCATCTTTGTCCAGAATTTGGAGTTGCCATGCTTCATTTTGTGCAGCAGCAGCTCCTGGATTTAAAGGTGGTTGAAGAAAGAGCACAGGCACAATTTTCACCTGTGGGGAGCGTCCTAACTCCACAATTTTACCCTCAATGTCAAATATGGTTCCCATTTCTTGCACTGGGAGGGGAGGTATGTTCTCCAGGGCCTGCTCACTGCCCCGTTGCAGTTGTGATGCCACCAAGGCCGAGGGGCGAGCAGTAGTTTCCGACACCAGAATTTGTTTTAGTACTTACCTTCTCTTCTTTCCATTCAATCTTCAGTTTGTCCACGGGAAGACTTAAATTCCATCCTTTCATCTCCAGTTTCTCCACCAGTGCATTAAGGAGATGCAGTAGGTGGGAATGTTGCTACATTCCGCTGGTTACTGTGAAGAGCTGCACCAATTTCATTTCATCGGATGTGGTAGGACTCAAAAACCAGGGGTCTACACCACAGTTTCCCTTTACAAACAATGGATTGATTCTGCAATACATGGTACGATCTTGAATTGAGGTTTCCAGTTTTGAAACATTAAGATGATTTCAGTAATAAGAGAGTAAGAGTTTCAGTGACTTTTCTAATGATATCTAAAACGGCTATATCTTCCTCTAATAGCTGAATTTGTGGCAGAAAATCCTGGAATTGAATCAGCTTGTAAGATTTTCCTTCTCTTGGATAATGTTCAGAATAGCATACTAACATGTACTACTCTTTACTGAACCATACCTCTAATGCCATCTTTACACTGCAAAGGTTGCACAGAAGCAGGCATAATTTTGTCTGGCTTTTATGCTGCATTGCATCTTTACATCAAGATTTTGAGTTTACATTACATTTTGAGCATGCTCAGAGCAGCCTTAACTTGGCTGTGTTAAGATGCCTTAAGACATTTTTATAATGTGTAATTAAAATGCAAAATGACAGCAAAATATCAACTAAAAGCTACTCGCATACAAAGTAATGAGGTCATGTGACAACAATGTAGCAGACTATTGTTTGAAACATTTATTGTTTTAAACAGCCTACTGTTTCTCTTGGTATTTGAAAAAAAAAGTATATACTTCAGGGTATTTAGTAAGTAACGTGCTAGTATTCCATTCTGAATACAGTCTTACTATCATGTTCCTCCTTAGTTTCATTATCCAGTGTGTGCAGCCCATGATGGACCCCTGTCTGCCCAGTGGCTTGGCACAGGTGGTGTCCTCTGAGAACAGCACATTCAATGTGGAGAATGTGAGCGAGGCATGCCCTAACTCCTTGCCCTGGCAAGTCAGCCTGCAGAGTCACTACACACATTACAGCAGTGGCATCCACATTCACCCGAACTGGATACAGGTATCACGTCACTGCCATACCAAGTAAGCCAGATGGAAATCACATGAGGACAGTGATTTTGATACATAAGGCCATATAGATGCCTTTTCACCATCTCTGATTGCATAAATCCTTAACCTTATGTTAAATTTTTTCGATGTGAGGTAACTGTAAATAATGCATTCATACTGTAGGTTGATTCCCCCAAACAAGTGTAATGTGTGACACTGTGGCATTTTTAAACATTGCTTGGTTTGTTTGTGAATCCTGATCTGACTGACATGGCAAGATTGACCAGTGGTGTGAATTTGGGGTAGGACTATCTGTTTGTCTGAACAATAGAAGATATGAAATATCTTTTTGAGGAAAAACTATTATTTTAGCAATTCCATGTGTTTAAGCTAATGGTACAGAAATTAAACACTTCACCTTTAAGGTCTGGAAAGGCACTTTTTCCAGACTTTTTTTTTAATATCCAGCCACTCTGTAACTGTGGAAAGCGTGCAGTCTGGCCCATGATGGCAGCTCCCTACCTGACTCTAATCTCTGTTCCAGCTCGATTAGGTAGGGAATATATCATTTGAGCTTATTTGTTTCTCTCATGGGATCTCAATCAACAATCTGAGTTACATTGTGGGGTGGTACATGTGTTGCATCCAGGACTGACGATATTCCAGTATGTATAACGGATAAAGATGATGAAATGGTTACTGAAGAGGGATCGTCTTGTGTGACAACTGGTTGGGGGCCGAGAAAGTCTACCTGTGAGTGCACACACACTGTAAACTGGCTTCTCAAAAGGGGTTAGCACTAAAGTCAACATGCAACTGCATTTTCAACCCGTTTTCCAACATTCAATGTGAAAAAAAAATTGGAGTTGATTTTATGTTTTGGGAGATGAAAAAGTGAAAAGTGGTCTCTGTGTTAGTTGGAGGGTAGGGGTTGAAAAATAAGAGGGCTGAAATGCAGTCAGAGTAAGTTATTATATTTTTTTATGAAAGTTTGCAAAGATAGAAAGAGAGAAAGTCTCTCATTTTCTTTGAAATGCAGTGATGAATTGTGCACAGTAAGACCAGTAGTGTGTTTTAAGAAAGTAAAGGGAGTTTTTATTTCATGCTGACTTTAAATCTGATAATATTGCGAAATGTGATAATATAATGACTGACACCTTGATGCACATATTAATATTTACCTGTAATCGTTGTTATATCTGTGGTACTCTCATTTTAGTGGAACTGAGCCCTGATATCCTGCATATGGCGAGAGTTAAGCCTTTTCATGAGAAAGCCTGCAAAATTGGCTTGGGGGAAATATTTTATGAGAAATCTCTCCTGTGCACAGATGGAGCAGCATCCATCTCCTGCTTGGTACAGTGTGTTACTGTAGTTTCATTACAGTTGAATTGAACATGACGTTACAATAATCATTCTCACACATGTCTGGGTCATATTTTATAGGGCGACTCAGGTGCACCCATTATGTGTGAGAAAAAAGGCATCTACTACCTTGTTGGACTGTCAACATGGGGTGGGAAAAATGTGTACCTCAGAAACCAGCTGTGTTCAACCGAATGTCAGCTTTCTACTCATGGATGCAAACTTGTAATAAAGCTTATTAAAATATTGTGCATTTCCTTGTGTGGCTTATTGATCAGTTTCTTGCAAAGCAATATTTACTTCAAGTGATTGTACGTGTACTGTCTTCTGAAAAATTCCTCTATTTACAATTTTAACGTTGCATTTATAGTTTAAAGACAAGTTCACACAACTCATGATTTAGACAAGAAAAGGTTATTCCAGGTCACTTGAATCAGTAACATAAACAGTGACGCATATCGCATTAAAATAATACCATTGTAGAATGTTGATTCTAGACTCGTTCGAGACTCTTGGCTGATGTTTAGAAATTCTTATTAGCTTATACATTGCTCTGCTATCGCTGCGCGTGCACGCATGTGCTACAAATTAAAACTCCACCCTCTATTCCATTTCATTTTCCCAATGAGCATCTGCGCTCGAGTCCCCCGAAAGAAAGTGACACCTCATCCCTCCAGCAAGCAGACAAGATGGGGGAAGTGAAAATCCCCAGACAAATGTTTTTATGGAGTATTGCAGTCATTTACGTGTGTGCTTTTGCATCCATATACGTCCAGATACCAGGTAGGGAAGTTTCTCTTTTGGATGGGGGCATGTTGCGCTTTTTAATGGTGGATTTTGGGCGCGGCACTATAAAGGTTACGCTTGAACTTTTCTCGTGTTGTGGAATGTCGCGTGTTGGCGAAAACAAAACGGAATTCCTTCAGCTCATTTATTTAGAAGGCTAATTCGCTCGTTCTCCCGCCAAATTGGGCTACGGTCAAATTCGAACTTTTAAATGTAACATTTGTAAAGACCTCGTGCATCTCACTGACCGCGGAGTTCCTGTTAGTGACGGCTATTTTGATTCATCCCAATGAGTCGAGTCTTTTGAATCCGTTCACCTGAAAGATTTGTTCAGTGACCTTTTCTGTATATCTTTACGCTAGTAGTTTGCGACAACTGAGCATGTTAAATGTCGATATTGAGTCATCGAATCATTTATTAGTCTAAAGAAGTGATGTTAATAAAGCACGGAGTCGTCCGAAATCGAAACAAGTCATATTATCCTTTTATTATAATTTGCGTCTATACAAATCTGTTGAGATATACACTTTCTGTTCAGTCGGTCAAGCGACTCAAAATCTGCTAAAATAGTCAACGTATGGAAGTAAACGAGAACGATTCGTTCAAAAATTTCGTGTTGGGAGTAATGCATTACAAAATAATTAATTACTGTAATGAACGTTTTCATTTAAATAAAGTAAGGGATTACTTCAAAATGTTCAGTTATGTAATTTGTTACTTCTGATGTAATTTATATAGAACAATTCTATATAAAACAATGGTGAATTTAAAATTGAAATTGTCTAATGTTAAGATATGGTTTCTAATTTAACGTACCCCCCCTTAAATTCTTTGGCCAGTTAATTAATAATTTATTAGATTTTATATATGATTTATTTGAAAGAATTAAAAGAACAGTTTCGTGTCTATCCTTGTATTTTTCATCTGTTGAGGTTGATAAGGGTTTTAGAAAGTAATTAGTAATGCAATTATTTTCAGACAGAATAATTAGTACAGTAATCTAATTACACTGTTGAAGATGTAATTAGTAGTTAGTAATTTAGCACCTTTTTAGAGTAACTTACCCAAAACTGGTGCTGAACGTTTGGAGTCCTGCTGAGAATGCACAGCAGAGTGACCTATCATCACTAGGGGCCGGTGAGCTTTTGTCCCTACATCCTTTCTAGTGCCCAATGGATATGCAGTAAGAGCATTCATGTAGAAATTTGTCTCCGCTAACTGTCAAGTCAAGTGGTTTTTAATGTCATTCAACCATATACAGTTAATACAGTACACAGTGAAACGAGACAACGTTCCTCCAGGACCCTTGTGCTACATAAAACATCATAGGACAAACACAGAACCACATGAGACTACATAGACTAGATAAAAATACCTATATAATACCTATATAAAGTGCACGTGCAAAAACGTGTGCAAAAAGTACGGGACAGTACAATAATTTCTAACAATGAACATTACAATAGGCTCAGTGATAGACGGTGCAGCGCCGACCACTGTGCAGGAATATAAGTTTTTAGAGTAAATGTGCAATCTGTTTCACAACAATTACAAGTGCCAGCACAATGAACCCATTCAAAAGCAAATTTGGCATGGGTGCAGCTTCCTTAGTATAATCTCTCATACTGTATCTTACCACTGTGACTCAACCACTGAAAAATTATATGCACTTTATTATCAAATGCAAAATGTTTTTATATTATATCCATTTAGATTTCAATACTGTTTGTATGGTTAAAGATTAGATGAGAATTGCACATGTGTTGATGGATTCCTAGTTAACCATTTGGCTAAGCAGATTTATAAATGCTTGACCTGATTTCCATGGGGCTCTATATATGTATTTTGTGCCACATACATGTAAAATCACTGCTATAATAGTCTTTTTTGGCCCAGTCTTTTATCTTTTTTATTTATTTTTCATAATAAGCTTATTAAAGGTGGGGAAAAATATCGATATGTTAAAGGGTCGTAATATTTTTTCCTCGTTATTTTGCATCGATATTTGCTCGCCAAATATCAATATTATTTACAGTTTTCCACATTAATATTGTCATGATGTGGGGAAAATTTTCTCTTTGCCAAATCAATATACGAGTTCAACAACAGTCCCTTAGAAGGTGTAGTTATCATGCTTTACACAATCACCCTCCCTTACTAAAATTTATCATGGTTTTACAGTAGTAACATTAACAGGTATTTTGGCAAACATTTTAGTGTCCTCTAAAATAGGCTAACCTTTTAGGCGATATCAAATGTATGTATGTACTTTTGTGTATTGAAACTGTGTTGTAATAAGATTTGACCGTGTTTAAGCTACTATTGTATTCATAAAATATTCTAATTTATTTTTTAGAAAGACTAGCTACATTGACCTAACCACAGAAATGGGGAGCCATTATGGTTTTATAGAAATAAACTGGCACTTTTATATAAATTTAACAATGCATTTGATGATTTGGAAACTGTTCTCTTAAGTCAGATGAAGATGAATGAGAAACACTGAGTGAAATATTGCAATATATCAGAGTTTTGAATCGCAAAAACAAAAGTAAAGAATCATAATAATATTGTATCGTGACCTATATTTCAATATTATATCGTAACGCCAGGTACCTTGTGATTCCCACCTCTAAGCTTATTAACAACCAGATCTGACCACCAGCAGCATGTCTAGCCCACAGATAAGGAAAATGTTATGCACTGGATAATAGCTCTCTTCCTGTTTGATAAAGTTGGGCTATATCAAACTAATATTCAGAATAGAATAGTGTATTTCATGCATATATAAAACTTTCCAAAGTGTGCACATTCACTGAGTTTTGTTCTTTTGGAAATGTTTGCTAATAAGAGCTACCAGTCATTATTCAGGGTGTTTGATGATTATGCAGTAGATCCCATTAGGCAGTGTGAGGGAGTTGTGTGGCAGAACTGGGTCATTTACCAAAAGGGCGTAATTCAAGGAGAATTAGAGCAACTACAATTCATACTTTGGCCTTGGCACAATGCACTGACTTTTCTCCAACCAAAACCAGTTTGCTACAGTAAACACACTCTTGCTGTGGCATGCTTGTCAGAAATGTGGAAATGCAACTTTACAACGACTGTCAACAGCCTACCATCTTAAAGTGATAGTTCACCCAAAAATGACACCTTGACCCTCTTGACATTCCAAACCTGTGTGACTTTCTCTCTTCTGTGAAACCCAAAAGATTTTGTTTGGCAAAATGTAAGCCCTCATTGATTGCATCTTTGTTTACATATAGTGAAAGTGAATGGTGAGTGAGACTAACCTTCATGTATAAATTCATAAGTTGGTTCACCATGAAAGTAAGAAACTTAGTAAAGTTGTCTTTCCTGATCTCACAGCACAATATTTCAGTTACACACTTCCTATTAGCAAGTAGCCTAAAGCAGTTTTTAAGTGCACTCACAGTTAGGACATCTGGTGTTTGCTCTGCAACAGTTTCAAGGCATTAAAAGTCACAGGACGAGTTTGTGTTTTGATCATCGTCATGGCAGTGAAAGGCAGTGTTGTTCTGTTGAATTAATGTTAACATGCAGCTTAATTCTCAATGGCTTTCCATCACATAGCAAACACAACATATTATTCTGTGCAGCCCTGTGGGCAATCTGTCACCATTGAACACATGGCAAGCTCTTCCTATAGTATGCATGAGCACTGATGAAATATGATTAGTTTTTCATATGGTCACTTTTTAATATCTCAGTCATTGAAAATCAGGGTGGAACTGGATTGGGGAAAGTGGGCGTTCTGTACCAGAACGGAACCAGATCTGAATGTGGTTGAAAAATTTGTGGTTGAAAAATTTTCACTTGGTGAAAGTTCTTCCAGAGGCAAGCAAGTTATTACATGTTGTTGAATGATTACAAAGACAAATGTATTTAGAAAGTAAATTGGGTCATTATTATTTTTCATGTTGCTCGTGTCCCTCTCTGGACAGGTTTGTATGGAGATGAAGGTATTGTCCCTGTCCGCCTACTGATGCCCCGGGTGCAGCGGCCCCTGCTGGAACAGCTTCAGGTCTCCCCATCCCTGCTTTGGTTGGGGCCGTCCCTGGGTCTGGAGCCCCAGCATGTCCTGGAGCTCATCTGCCTTCTTGGGGTGGTGCTAGGCATGTGTGCTGTGCTACTGAGGCCACTGAGAGACAGTCTGACCTTCTTCTGCCTGTGGGTCCTCTACCTCTCACTCTATAATGTTAGTATACTATACTTTTGACCTTCTCCTCACCTGCTTGATTGAATTTTCCACTTGCTCTGATTATACAGAGCTTCCTTTAGACCAGTTAGTCAACTAGACCTTCAGGCAACCAACTCTCGATTTTGAAAATGTGTAATTTTGCACACCACTATGATGTTTGAAAGCCTGTGTAAGAGCATAAAACCATTAGCTGCAGAGCTGAAGGGATACTTCTCCCAAAAAATGAAAATTCTTTCATCATTTACTCACCCTTATGTCTTCTAAAGAACACAAATGGAGATTTTAGAAGAAAATATCAGCTATGCTGGTCCTCACAGTGCAAGTGAATTGTGACCAGATCTCATGGTCCAAACAGCACATAAAGGCAGCATAAAAGTAATCCATAAGACTCCAGTGGTTAAATCCATCTTGGATGTGATATGATAGGTTTGGGTGAGAAACATATCAATATTTAAGACCTTTTTTACTATGAATTCTCCTCACTGCCCAGTAGGTTGTGATATGGATTAAAAAGGACTTAAATATTGATCTGTTTCTCACCCACACCTATCATATCACTTCAGAAAATACGGATTTATCCACTCGTGTCTTATGGGTTACTTTTATGCTGACTTCTGGACACCATTCACTTGCATTGTATGAACCTGCTGAGATATTCTTTAAAAAAAACTTCATATGTGTTCTGCAAAAGAAAGTAAGTCATACACATCTGGGATGGCATTTGGGTGAGTAAACGATGAGAAAATTGTACAAAAATTATTTTATCTTTAAAGGCTTTTGATGTTACAACCAATGCTCCATAATTCAAATTGCATAATCAAGTGTTTTGTTTTACAGGCTGGGGGGGACTTCCTTAACTCTGAATGGTAAGTTGGACATTTTTTGCATACATCACAACTTGCATGTCTCACTCACGCTATAACTGATGCAGATGTGAGCATTTGTTGTTTACTGTGCCTCTCCAGCTTGTTGATCCCGATAATTAGAGCATTTGCAAGTCATAGACCTTATTAATGCAGGGGTGTCAAACTACTAGCCTATTAATAACCTTATTAATGCAGGGGTGTCAAACTACTATTAATAATAATATTAATAACCTTATTAATGCAGGGGTGTCAAACTACTAGCCTATTAATAATAATATTAATAACCTTATTAATGCAGGGGTGTCAAACTACTAGCCTATTAATAATAATATTAATAACCTTATTAATGCAGGGGTGTCAAACTACTATTAATAATAATATTAATAACCTTATTAATGCAGGGGTGTCAAACTACTAGCCTATTAATAATAATATTAATAACCTTATTAATGCAGGGGTGTCAAACTACTATTAATAATAATATTAATAACCTTATTAATGCAGGGGTGTCAAATTACTGTTAATAATAATATTAATAACCTTATTAATGCAGGGGTGTCAAACTACTAGCCTATTAATAACCTTATTAATGCAGGGGTGTCAAACTACTAGCCTATTAATAATAATATTAATAACCTTATTAATGCAGGGGTGTCAAACTACTATTAATAATAATATTAATAACCTTATTAATGCAGGGGTGTCAAATTACTGTTAATAATAATATTAATAACCTTATTAATGCAGGGGTGTCAAACTACTGTTAATAATAATATTAAGAAACTTATTAATGCAGGGGTGTCAAACTACTATTAATAATATTAATAAACTTATTAATGCAGGGGTGTCAAACTAGTGTTAATAATAATATTAATAACCTTATTAATGCAGGGGTGTCAAACTACTATTAATAATAATATTAATAACCTTATTAATGCAGGGGTGTCAAATTACTGATAATAATAATATTAATAACCTTATTAATGCAGGGGTGTCAAACTACTGTTAATAATAATATTAATAACCTTATTAATGCAGGGGTGTCAAAATACTGTTAATAATAATATTAATAACCTTATTAATGCAGAGGTGTCAAAAGTACTCCTCAAGACCTTTATTAGCTGCTTCAGGTGTGTTTAATTGTTAAACAATTAAAAGGTGTGGTTAGAGCTAAACTCTGCTGGACTGTGGCCCTCCAGGAACTGAGTTTGACGCCTGTGTGCTAGCGCCATCTTTGATGTTTAATGAGAATGACAACAAGGCTGGGAGGGATAGACTGAGTCTTCAATGGCATGAAAGGTATAAAGCTCCTATATCACATCTGATTTTCCACTGCTCATGTTGTCTAGAGTTCTTTGTACACTGAATGTTCTTGGTCAGATATTTTATCAATGTTTTGCAGTGTTGTATTTGTCTTACTTGAGTAAAAGTAAAGATACCATCATGGGAATTGACTCAAGGAAAAGTTGAAGTAGCTCATTAGAAAATGACTTGAAAGTATTAAAGTATCTGATATTACATTTATTTAAATATCAAAAGTACAAGTAAATTGCATAAATTACAGAACAGTTCATTAAACCCATGGCAACTTATTTATTTGGTGGTGCTCATCACTTACTCACCCTAATGCCATCCCAGATGTGTATGATCTGCAGAACACATACAAAGATTTTTAGAATATTTTAGCTTTATAGGTCAATTCAATATAAGCCAAAAAATTCAAGCTACAAATAAGCACATTAAGGGAGCATGAAGTTATCCATACTACTACAGTGGTTAAATTCATGTCCTCTGAAGTGATTCAGTTGGTTTTGGGTGAAAACAAACAAAATGTAAATAATTTTCATTTTATCTTCAGAAAATATCAAAAATAAATATTGTTGGACATTTTTATGAGCGCTGGTAATTATTCATACACATCATACCTTGGTTAAATGTAAAATGTTAACACATGTGGTTTACTTTTATATGAACAGGTCTCCTGAAAATGCGGGAGACTGGTCGTACATAACTTTATTATTTAAAAGCTTTCATAATGTTAAGCGTAAAGTTATCTAATGAATTGGGGGGGGGGTGTGTATGTAAACTCCTATGAGTAGTTTCTTGTCTTCCCCAGTGGAGAAAGATGACGGAACACGTAATATGGCACATATTTTGTGTGATTTTTGATCCAGATTTGTGATTTGCATATAAATAATTATTTTTGAATCTTTTTGTTCAGTTCAAAGGAATCAAATTTAAAAGATTAGACTCAAATGATTCTATCAATGATCCGCACATCACTATTGCCAATCTGCATGCAGTTTTACATGTACAACTGTTGTTGTTTTTTTTTATTGCGATGTTCAGTCGCAAAAGTAATGAAAGAGTCTGGAGAAATTTATCGGAGTAAAATTATCAATTTTCTCTTAAAAAATTTAGTGAAGTGAACATAAAACTCCAAAGCAATATTTATACTCAAGTAAAGTACAAATATTAAACTGTACTTAAGTACAGTAACTAAGTATTTGTACTTCGTTACTATACAGCTCTGATGTTTTGTCTGTGGAACGATCCAAAAACACTTTAAACTGCAATACAGGCCATTGAAGAGACTATAAGTCTATCCCTCACAGCCTCGTTGTCATTCCTATTAAAAATCAAAGATGGTGCTAGCATGAACAAGGTCTCTGCACCAGACAGTTAAAGTATGGCAATGTGTAGAATGTTTATGACAGAGAAGGCTGACCACATA
Organism: Moxostoma hubbsi; assembly: GCA_032164185.1. Classification (NCBI taxonomy): domain Eukaryota; kingdom Metazoa; phylum Chordata; class Actinopteri; order Cypriniformes; family Catostomidae; genus Moxostoma; species Moxostoma hubbsi. The sequence continues at coordinate 7,495,259 of JAVLUX010000043.1, forward strand.
CCTTAGTGCATTTTTTGCACCTGCCCATTAAGTTCTATCCGGTGACTCTAGTGGACTTTTATAAATTTGTATCCTTCACTGACAGTTTTAGGAGAACTAACAGGTATTTACAGAGTAGTTAAATAATTTTAAGTACAATAAAGATCTAACCCACTGTGCTTGCTTCAACATCTAGTGAGTTAAAACCATAAATTACATCGTTCCCCTTTAAAGATGAGCAATAAAAATGTATTCATTGTCTATTGATTTATTATCGTCTCGTAGGGATATGCTGCTGTTGGAGGTGGGGTTTCTGGCTGTGCTTGTAGCTCCTCTTGGTTTACTGCGGGGTCGCTCCTTTAACGGGTACTATGACCCTTTGACCTTTTGGTTGACCCGCTGGCTGTTGTTCCGGCTTACCTTCTGCACAGGTGTGAGTAAGCTGGCCAGTGGCGACCCAGCTTGGTGGAAGCTCTCAGGTATTTTTTTTTATTTATTTTTTTACATTTATGCATTCTGTTGTGCTTCAGATATCCTAGAAGCTAGAAAAGTTCATTTGTGTTGGTCATGCATTCATTTGACTTTTGTAATGTTTTGGTATAAACCTATATATGATTAATCACATATCAATATTTGCTGACAACAACCCCCAAATGAGAAAATTCAAAGTTTATTTATTTATATACCTTATTGTGACAGATGAGTTGAGCTTTAAAAAATTGATACCTTGAGTGCACTGTAATGGTGCATTCAGACCAGAGGCATCGAGAGCATCAAATCAACCGGAAGTCATTCATTTTCTATGACAGCCAGCTTCTCTCGCGGCGAGAAGCGACACGGCGAGTCTTGGGCGGTGTGGGCATCAGAGGAAAGTTCAAGTGCAGCCAACATTATGGTAATGAGCTTTGACGCGGTTTGGCGGCAACCTATTGGAATATAGAAGTGCTCTGCACTAGCGAAGTCTAGAGAACACAACCGTGGAAACTTTGGTTCCCACCAAACATTAGTTTCGAAGACAAAATGGAGGAGAAACTGATTATTGCTGTGGCGGGTTTTCCCATAGTATTTGATCTGTCCCTGTTTGCTTACAGGGACATAAATAAAATTAATTGTTGGTGTGCCAGGTGAGTTGATGAAGTGGATATTATGGTTTATATAATATTATATAATAATATATACAAATATTTAATGAGGATATACACTACTTGTGATATGTCGTCAAAAAGAAAACATATCTGGATGTTTTGTGGCCCCTTTAAATATAGTTCTCAACGAACGTTGCCACCTATTTCAAATACGTCAGAGCGTCCACGGATTTTCGATAGCGTTGTTGGCAGGGCAACCAGAGCGAATTTTGACGCTCTCGCCGCCTCTGGTCTGAATGCACGGTAAGTCACTTTGGATAAAAGCGTCTGCCAAATGCATACATGTAAAATGTAAATGCATTGAACAAACATATTGCATTTATTTAATTTGTACCATATTTATTTTTTATTAATTGAACAAGCTTAATGAGTTACATTGATAGCCCTAATAAAATTTATAGGTTCTTTGAGTTTTCATGACGTAATGGTGAAAATAGTCATGATCCATAAAGTCGACTGCCACACATCTGTGTGGGGAAAAACGACTCTTTCTCTACATAAGTGTTTTGAAAACTCATCAAGCAATTTCTCTTGCAGCTTTGAATCATCATTTTGAGAACCAGTTAAGTCCCACCCCTTTGGCCTGGTATGCCCGTCAGCTCCCTGATTGGCTGTTGAAGTTTGGATCAGTGGTTCTGTTACAGTGTGAGATTGTAGTTCCTCTTCTGACGTTCTTTGCTCCCATTCGCCGTTTGAGACTTTTTGGCTTTTATGTTCAGGTTTGTTATGTATATTACTCTAAATATGTGTCCATACTCACATGAGGTTGACCGATACTGATAACTAAGGTGGTAGAAAAGGCCGACAACAGATTAATTGGTCGATAGTTTTGAAAAACAATTCTGTCTTTCCTGACTATGATTGGAACAGACACAAGAGTTTTAACCAAAATCGCAATAATAACCAGGGGGAAAAAAAAATCAGATTTTGTGGATAATACAGGACTTATAACTTTAAACAAGTCCGAAAAACACGGACTCTTATTTTGAAATGAAGGAAACTTGGCTCCATTACAATGCTATATTTATGTATTTGATAAATTAATCTTTTTATAGTCTATTTATTCACCAGATTAGGTTTAATTCACAAGATTTTTATTCAAAGGATGTGAAATTCGAGACAATGCAAGTGCTGGCTGGGGATTTTTCCATATTGGTGCATTTTTCTTTGCATACATTTGCTTGAATTTAGAACACTTAATGAGCAAAATAACAAAATATGTGAGGATAAAAATATGGATGAATATTGTCAATTATGAGAGATTTAAATACAGCAAATCCCTCCATTATTGTTTTTATTTCATCTCTAAAATCTGTAGAAGTACTGTAGAACCAAGCCATTCTAACTAGAATACTCCAGCGCCGGCCACAGAGGAATTTTTAAATATATACAGCTCTGGAAACAGTTAAGAGACCACTGCAAAATTATCAGTTTCTCTGGATTTACTATTTATAAGCATGTGTATGAGTAAAATGAAAATTTTTGTTTTATTCTATAAAGTACTGACAACATTTCTCCCAAATTTCCAATAAAAATATTGTCATTTAGAGCATTTATTTGCAGTGTCATCAGACCTCGAATAATGCAAGAAAATAGGTTCATATTCATTTTTAAATGACACAATACTAATGTTTTAACGTGGGAAGAGTTCAAAATCAATATTTAGTGGAATAATCCTGATTTTCAATCTCCGCATTGATTTTTGCAGATAACCAATAGCTCCAAAAAGTAACTATTGGCACAGATTAATCGGTAAAACCGATATGTCGGTCTACCCCTAATGCTTATACAGAGAGAGACCTGCATGTCTTGTGCAGAATACAGTGTAAATAAACTTTATGGTACTTTTTCCCATGTTTATATGAACCTCATTTAACTTTTCTTATTTGTATGATGACGTGATTGGAGAATTGAAATTGCTGAGTGTTTTGTTGAAAGAATGCATTTTTGATCTGAGCTCTTTCGGCAGCATCTTTGACCTTTTTTACGATAACTGCAGAAAATAGAGACTTGTCCCTCAGTTTGTAAATACAAGCAAAAATCCTGTAACTTAAGCATGATTTGCACACATGCACCACCTAGGGGATGTTTACAGTACATGGAGAAAAATCCACCCATGGGAATTACCTGGAGGTTCATCCGCCAACATTTAGAGAATTTTAGATTTTTTTTTTAACCCAGAATATTGCTTTAATGTTGTGTCTTTGTTCTTCTACATGACTCACTGTTTTCACCCATCTGCCTCTTTTGACTATTTCTTTAGATATTTCTCCAGCTCTGTCACATCCTAACGGGCAACTGCAGTCTTCTGAATCTGATGAGCATCGCCCTTTGCTTCTCATTATTGGACGATGATCACTTCAACTGTAGTGTTGGTCCAAACAAAAAGAAGAAAGCCAAGAGTATGACCTCATAAACTCTCAATATGACTTCTGTTTTTTGTAGTCATTTGCAATCATTTCCACTAATGATCAGACCTAAGAGAGAATTCAAATGTATCTCAGCAAAGACAATAAATCAGATGAGTTTAATGAGTAATTTGAAGTACTCCTATTAAGTCTTTTTGTCTGCTAGTACCTTATGTTAGTTCTTATCGGTACATTATGTGGAGTTTCCAACATTTATGAGCCCTTATTTTCTCTTGTGTGTTTGTGGTTCGCAGGCTTGACAATTTGGTCTTTGGTCTCTCTCTTGGCATTGGTGGTGGAGTTGGCTGTGTACGCCTTGATCTTGTATAGTGAAGTTAAACTTTTTAAACTGCAGATTAACTGGGAACAAAAAACTTTGTCATCCACAACAGGTGAGTTAGGCTTCATATTTCATATTCACCAGGTCAATGTGTATCAGCATGTTTCTAAAATGTCTATTGATTTGAGATATTTCCAATAGTTTAGATCTGAATTGTTTAATTAAATAAAACGATCATGAAAAAACAAATGTTATTACAGTATATATATATTTTTTGTCATGAATAGGCATTATTCAACCTCGTATTGCTCTCAATCAAAAAGCTTTACAAGGCAAAACATGCCCACCAAAGACCTCAATTATGTTATTTAATGTTGTGGTATTTCATGAACTTGCTTTCAGATTTCACTCAAAAGGACTTTTATCAGTTCCTGCAGTTTGTTCATTTGCCCACTATCTTGGTTGCTGTCCTTTCTTTCACTTGGGAAGCAGTGGCAGCCATGCTTAAGTAAGATTGCAAACTAAAACTAGTTATTAAAGGATAACATAATTTTTGTGAGGAAATTATTTCTTTAGTCTACAAGAAGATAATGATACCACGCCTTTTCATTTACCTCTAATCTCAGATGTGTTTCCTCTGTCAGGTGTGTGTGCACACAAGGCATTCTCGGCAAGTTTTGGTCCCTCATCCAGTGGGCAGTCATCATGACAGCCTCTGTCGGCGTATTCACCCTCAGTATGGTGAGTTCCTAGACCTTTGGTTAAACAGCAAACGATCTGGTCTACCTCACTGATTATTCTGTCCAAGACCTGACCTCTAAAACAGGCAGAGCTGTGATCAATCACAGTTTTTTATTTTTCATTTGTATGTACTGTTCAGAGGTGGGTTAATCTGAAATATATCATTCCATAATAATTGGAAAAAAGTTATATGATCAGAATTTGCCCAATTTTGTGATACCCTCTGCTGTCCATGTAAAATATCTTCATGTGATCTTTAAGGAATGCATATGCTAAATTACTCTATACAGAATTGGGAAATGTGTATGTGCTTGTCTATCCAAAACAAGCACATTAGTGTTTATGTTTCCTCTTGCTAGGTTCCATATGCAGCCTTAACCGGAATAACACTACTGCCTGAAGTGAGAGATTGTTACAGCGCTGTGGAGAGGCTCCAGTTGGTTGGGGCCTATGGCATCCAGCATAGAATGACGTCTACTGACGGCAGGCCTGAGATCATTTTAGAGGGCAGCTATGACGGCCTGACCTGGAAGGTGAATGGGAAATAGAAAAAGTTGCCTTATTTCAACTATCCAAGTCACTTTAACATTCTGAGTATTTATAAAACATTGTTTGCATTGAATTCATTCAAAGGAAAGTTTTAATGTTATTCTCAATGCATTATTTTGTGTTGTTCTCCTTTCGTAGGAAATAAACTCCATGTATAAGACAGGATATGTGAATGTAGCACCAGCCATCGCTGGACCCCACCAGCCGCGGCTAGAGTGGTTGATGTGGCAGGCTGCTCAGGGTGGGCATGATCACAGCCCCTGGTTTACAGGTCTCGTTCAGCGCCTCCTAGAGGGGAAACCAGAGGGTGAGCGACTATTGCAGCAGTCACATTTCTAGTGAACTTTGTAGACCAGATCAGAGAACTTTGTAGACCAGTTCAGAGAATACATTTAGTTGATCATTTTTTATTTTGATAATTGATTGTAATATTTAGTAGGTTCCCTAAATTTGAAAGCTGCAAAAGTTGATTTGGTTGTATTAATATGTATTTTTTATTTATTTATTCAACTTTATTTTTATATTTATTGTTTGCTAGATAATTACATGTATTTAATAAGAACTTAAAGGAATAATTCTGTCATCATTTACTCCCCTTTATGCCACCTCAAGCTCATTACTTGATTTTTTTTATTTTTTTTTGGAGATATAATGTGAATATATCCATGCAATGCAAGTCAATGGGGTCCAACACTTTCCTGCTCCAAAAAGGACATAAAGGCAGCATAAAGGTAATCCATAGGACTCATGTGGTTTAGTCCATGTTTGCTGAAGCGTGATCTTGATTTGAAGCTCTGTTTCACATGCTCTGCAAATGTGTCAAGCACAAAGTTTAATTGAGCTTCAACTGCTGATGGTAGGATTTATAGTGAAAAAGGAATTACATTTTTGGTCTGTTTCTCACCCAAAATCAGTTGTATTGCTTCAGAAGTCATGGTTTAAACCACTTGAGTCTATATGGATTACCTTTATTCTGCCTTTTTGTCCTTAATGGAGCTTGAAAGTTTTGGACCCCATTGACTTGCATTGTATAGATGTATATTCACAACAAATATCCTTGAAAAAAATCATTGTGTTCCACAGGAAAAAAAAGAAAGTCACACAACTTTGAAATTACATAAGAGTAAATGATGAGAGAATTATCATTTTTGGGTGAACTAGTCCTTTACGTTTCCCTCTGTTTTTCTCTCTCACTCTCTCTCGTGTCTAGTGGTTAGTCTGCTTCAGGTAGATGAAACGCTGTACCCTTTTAGTCAGAAACCGCCAGTCTTCATAAAAGCCAAGCTTTACAACTACCACTTCACATACCCTGCAAAAGACAAGTGAGCTTTTTGCCTCTATTCACCGCTGATTCCCACATATTCCACTTAATTGTATTGTGGTTTTAGATTAGTATTTATATATTTTTTTTATTGTTTTGTAAATTGAAAGGAAATTGTATTGTCTCCATTGGAATAGTTTCATTGATCCATTAGTCATACTATTGTTCTGGCAAAAAATGCAGATCATACAGTGTGTAAATTAATGGTTGGGGAGTTAAATGAAACATTAACCTTTAAAGATTTAAAAAAGCAACCTTTGTGTAGGAGTTCACTCTGAGCAGTTATTTTAAAACTGAAATGATGTAGTTATATGACAGCCAACGTGTAAATGGCTTATTTGTTTGTGATCCATACTTCAGTTATTTAAATCTAGAACAGAACAGAAACAACATTACAGTCTGAATCTGCTCTTAAGTTTTACTGTGCTGTTTGTATTGCCATTTTGGAAGGTCCAGCCTGCAGGACTGGTGGAAGAGGCAGTACACAAGAGAGTTTCTTCCCATTGTTAACCTTGGTGACACAACTCTAGACAAAATGTTGGAGGAGTCTGGACTGACGGTAAATAAGATCTTTGGAACGTATGGTTAAGTTATTGCCATAATGTGTTATTTTCAGGCCTCGTCTAAACTAATGCGGTTTAATTCGAAAACGCAATATTTATAACATTTACGCACTTTCTCCACTAAAAACAAGAAACTTTTTAAAACACTCTCCATTAATGCATACTTTGTAATACTAAGACATTAGAAAACTGAAAAAAAGACTACTGTGGATGTGGTCTTAGAATTTTGCAAGGGATATTATTGTTTTGCATATTTGTTGTAAATGATAATTTAAATTAGCGTTACGGGATATAGCTAAAACAATTACATCAATATTTTTCAGTATTTTGTTGTTATTTGGTGTATCTCTATTTACAGCTTCCATTTTCTCTGAAAACATTGTTTTGACCAAACAGCCAATTTAGCCAAAATATTCAGAAGTGTAAAGCATGAAGTAAAATGCACTACGAATCTGGTTAAAAATACAACCCCAATCCAAGAAAAATTAGGACTGTATGCAAAATGCCAATAAAAAAAAAAGGAGTGATTTGTAAATGTACTTTGAATCGTATTCAAATAAAAACAGTACAAAGTAAAGCTACTTTATGATTTACACTGGCAGCCAAAAGTTTGGAATAATGTACAGATTTTGCTCTTATGGAAATAAATTGGTACTTCTGTTAATTAAAGTGGCATTCAACTGATCTCACAATATATAGTCAGGACATTAATAACATGAAAAATTACTATTACAATTTGAAAAAATTCTTAAACTTTTTCAAAGAGTTCTCATCAAATAATCCTCCATGTGCAGCAATGACAGCTTTGCAGATCTTTGACATTCTAACTGTCAATTTGTCCAGATACTCAGGTGACATTTCACCCCACACTTCCTGTAGCACTTGCCATAGATGTGTCTGTCTTGTCGGGTACTTCTCACACACTTTACAGTCTAACTGATCCCACAAAAGCTCAATGGGGTTAAGATCCAGAACACTTTTTTCCAATTATCTGTTGTCCAATGTCTGTATTTCATCCCATAAGGCACCCCTGAGTCTTCTCTTTACTGTTGTACATGAAACTGGTGTTGAGCGGGTAGAATTCAATGAAGCTGTCAGCTGACGACATGTGAGGTGTCTATTTCTCAAACTAGAGACTCTGATGTACTTATCCTCTTGTTTAGTTGTACATCTTGTCTTCCACATCTCATTTTGTGTTCTCCGGGACAATGGAAAAAAAAGACTATCCAAGCTGTTCACAGTGTCAGGTCCATAACCCAGTGTCTGTCATGGTATGGGGGTGTGTCAGTGCCCATGGCATTTGTAAATTTCACATCAGTGAGGACACCATTAACACAGAAAGATATGTAAAAATTTTGGAGCAACATGCATATGCTGCTATCAAGACGCCGTCTTTTCCAGAGACATCTCTGCATTTTCCAGCAGGTCAAAGCCAATTTGCCCCGATTACAAGTGCATGGCTGTGCAATTTTCCTGCCTGCAGTCCTGACCTCTCTCCAATTGAGAATGTGTGGCATGTTATGAAGCGCAAAACACTGCAACGAAGGAACGTAGAGTTGCGCAGTTGATGACCTGCATAATACATGAATGGGCGACGGTGCCAAACGCTTAAGTGTTATTAGAAGAAATTGTGGCGATTTACAGTGGTAAAGACTCAACTGTCCCAACTTTTTTGGAGTATGTTGCAATCATGTGATTTGAGTGTATATTTAAAAAAATAAATAAAAAATAAATTATATATATATATATAAATTTAAATTCACCAAAACACAGGGTTACTCCTTTTTGTTTTCTTTTGCATTTGGCATACTGTCCCAACTTTTGGGGAATTGCGGTTGTAATCAAGGCATGATTTCTAGTAAATAAAATTTACATTTATGCATTTGGCAGATGGTTTTATCCAAAGCGAATTACAGTGCACTTATTACAGGGACAATTCCCCGGAGCAACCTGGAGTTAAGTGCCTTGCTTAAGGACACATTGGTGCTGGCCGAGGGGATCGAACCAGTTACCTTCTGCTTAACAGTTATGTGCTTTTAGCCCACTACGCCACCACCACTCCCACTAAATTAACACTAAATATCTCATTATTTTTTATTTATATGCTAATATATATATATATATATATGAATAAACGTCAATATTTACAAATATTTATTTAAAAGCATATTAGCCTAATAAATAAAAAAAAGCCATATGTGGACTTTTTCAGTGATGACAAATGAATCATTCATTGAAACATATGATTCTTAACTGATTCTTGGAAATGGACTGAATGTACAATCTGTCTGCATTTTTACTAATGACTTCTTATTTAGAGACACCATTAAAGCACATTTAAAGGTCTTAACACTCTCATGCTCGCAAGACAGAGAGGAATTGCAAAACTAGTCTAATAACAAAACTAATGACGCTTTATGACCAAACTTAAGGACAATATTTAGAATGTATGGTGAATATACTAAATATATTCCATTCAACCATACCATTGTTGAAATGTGTCTCTATGTGTGTTTGTTTGTAGGAAAAGTTCCCAGTTCAGCCTGGCTCAGACACGCCTGTATCCCAAGTCCTAAGCCACATCCGGAGTCACCTGAAAGGCTTCTCAGGGCCCCTGCTGCTGTCAACTCTGTTGGCTACTTTAGCCAGTATCTTCCTCGTCAAAGCCGCCTTCTCCTGGGCTTTAGGGGGCCGAAAGCCCAAATCAGCTACAGCTGATCACAAGACTAAGAAACCCAAAGAGCCCTCTGAGCCCTCCACATCCAACCGGTACAACAGGAAGGACAACACAGAGGGCAGGAAGTTGGACTCAGAAAAGAGCCCCCGCAGGAGGAAATGAGATGCCACAATGTGCCTTTATGTTCGGCCAGATGCGGCGATACATGATGCTATCTCAGGTGTACATTTTTCTAAGATTAATTCTTTGATTTTCATTTCTGTCTCACCTCAGATTTGACTGTTTTCCACTACAATGTTTTATATCAATGTCCCATCATCTAATTGTGTCAAAACCATGAAGTAAACTGACAGTTCACTCATACTTTGAAAGGTAACAGCCAAGTTTTAAGATGTCATCTGTTACACCCATCTTTATTTTATTCATTAAAAGATTGATACACTAATTTATTCTGGAGTTATTTTTGTGACCTCCCTTGTGTTTGTAAAAAAAACGAATTCCTAAATAAAATGTTGAAAGGTGCCTCTTTTTCATAAGGCAATTTCAAAGGTTGGAATGTAGCAGCCGTTAGTTTCCTTTTAATTAAATTAAACCTTACCATGTATTGTCTCTTAAAAAGCACAGGACACACCTGTTCTGGTAAGAATAAATCCATCTGTAAATCATACATTATCATACTTGTGTCAACATAAGTGCCTAATTTCAATTGGCAAAAAAAACTATTGTCAGTCGCCACAAGGAGGTGTTGTATACAAAGTATTACTGCACACAAACCATACTAACTTGCGGTCTTCCCAGCCCTGGGTATTGGTGTTTTTAAACTTTAAAGGAGTGAAATTAACATCAAAAATTTCTAACTAAAAATATACAACCTGAGCAAGAAAGACTTAAAGAAATAGTTCACCCAAAAATGAAATTCGTCTCATCATTTACTCACCCTCATGCTATCCAACATGTCTATGACTTTCTTCTGCAGGTCTTAACTTGAGTTCTACAGATGAAAGAAAGTCACACACATCTGGGATGACATACTTTGAGTAAACTGGCGAATTAAAAATTTTGGGTGAACAATTCCTTTAATAACTCAAGGCTTACTCACATCCAGTCTAGTCAATTTAATTCTAGGGCCAAATGCTTAATTATATATTGGCACAAAACAACCAGGTGGTATGTTTTACTATAGTAGGTTTTTTTTTTTTTTGTATGAATAACTTAAAAGTTGTACTTGGTAGAGTTCAACCTGTTTGAGTGCTTCAATATAGTAATTTGTAATAACTGTTTAATTCAACCCAACCTTGTTGTATGCTTCCAAAGAAGTTTAGACAGTATGGAAAGTGCAAATTAAATTTCTGTTCAACCTGTACTATATTTAAAGCATTACAACAACATTATTTGATATTTTACCTGCCAAACGACAATACAAATCATAACATGGACTCTGGAATACTTGGGTAAACCTTTGTCAGTCAACACCGTTCAGTGCTGCTCCCACAGATGCAAGTTAATAATTTACTATGTAAAGCAGAAGCTATACATCAACACTGTCCAGAAGCGCCACGACTTCACGTAAAGTGCAACAGTGGAATCGTGTTTTGTGTTCTGACGTTTCCATAGTTTCAAATATGATTTGGAACCGCCATTGTGTTCTCCAGGCCAAAGAGGAAAAGGACCATCCAAGCTGTTACTGGCAAATTCAAATGAAAATAAACCAAGATAAGCGTTGTAAATTAGCCTGTTGTGCATTGTTGGTTCATGTTATCTAATGTAGATATATCTATATAATAATAGTACAGTAAACACATTTTGGTCTGATTTTATATGCATTTAATTTGTTGTGTAATTAGGTAGTTCATTATACACAGCAACTGCCTATGTTAATATGCCTAATGTGATATATATATATTTTATCTCCTTGTATGTAATAGCTGCAATTGCTAAAACAGGGTAATTCATTTTAGTTACATGTAGTCTAACTGACACCATGTCTACTGAAGTTAACATACAATCATAAAATCGCAAGTAACGGCCCTCTGACAGAAGAGAAAGTTACATTTGTAGGTGTGAGTGTGACACACACGAAACTCCCACGTGGCCCTTGTGATTGAGGTATGAATGAGTCAAGCAAGTTCACTTGAATAGTTTTCTCTCTTTTACACATTAAAAGTGAGTCAAAGCGCCCTACCTCTCTTAAACACAGGGGCCAAGTCCATCAGCCCCCATTCTGTTCACAGAAGCGCCGCGGGGCAGAATAGCGCACAGGCGTCGCGCGCTAAGTATGCTATCGGACCGGAGGAGACAGACGCGCCAAAACCACCGATTCCTATCTCCGTCTTGTCATTATATGTTCAGGCGGGAACATGCCTGCATTCCGCTGTCAGGGAAAGCGAAGACAATAACGAGACACGACTGATCTGTAATTAATATTCCCATGTTCCACATGAGGGAGGTTAAGGTGAGTACACGCTCTCGCAGAGACGCTCGCGCGCGCACACACCTACCGCGCAACCAAATGCGCTGTGGATCAACTCACTTTCTAAGACAATTTATCAGTCCTTTTGATGTACTTTCTGGTGTTCTTCTTGTGAAAATATTCAAAATGTATCATGTGATACTGGGTCAAGCTTGGAGAGGTGTATAGCGGTTCGCTTTTACGCGATATGTGCTGTTCCTGTACTTTTACTGCACTACACTGACGAGTTTTTGTCGTTTTAGATTGGAGAAATTATTTGTGTACTAGTATTGCTTTTTTCTGGGCTCGTGACGTGCTCGGGTGTTTTCGGAAGCCCTTTAACGGATGATGTTGCCACTCTGGAAACACTGGTAAGATGCACAAGTTTTTTATTACTTCATTCCTTTCTTGTTTTGCATGTAGAGATTGAGTATACTGTATAACACTGGATATCACAGTGTTAATAAACTAATCAGTACCATTTTTTTTTTTATCATAATCAGAGTGAGAACATTCCCAATGACTACAGAATACCTCTGGATTTTATCTCCAAGGACATGGTAATAGCAATGAATGATCTTTTAAAAATAACTAAATAATCGTTGTTTGAGTGATATAATAAAAATAGTAATAATAAGTAACCAATATCCGTTTGTGTGTGTGTGTGTGTGTGTGTGTGTGTTCGCGCGCGCGCGCGCGTTATGTCACTTTTATATCTGCAACAATATGCAGCAGGGTCCAAAAGTCTGAGTCCTCTCGTGAAAATGCTTCTATTTGGCATTTTTTCATTTAATACAAAAAAATGTAATTATATTATCAGCATGACAATTTGAGTAAAAAGTTAAATTGAACAATCAATATGAATTGCCAAATTCCTTAGTATTTGGTATGTCCCATTTTTGCTTTAATGATATGATGCACTTGGTGGCCTGGGTAGCTCAGCAAGGACTGACACTGACTACACCCCTGGAGTCATGAGTTTGAATCCAGAGCATGCTGAGGTTGCTAGGGAGGGTAGTCACATGCGGTAACCTCCTCGTGGTTGCTATAATGTGTGGTTCTCGCTCTCGGTGGGGTGTGTGCAGTGCTGGAATGGTAATCTGGCATGCCAGGCATTTTCCCGGTGGGCCGACGCACTTTGGGGCCAATCAGGGGCGGACTGGTCATCGTGAGAACCAAGCGGGCCCGTGGGTCGGCCACGAAACTGGCCTAATGGGCCGCGATAAGCTAAAATGAGCCACCGCGTTATGCAGAACGGATCACAAAACAATGCCGCAATATGCAGATAAGGACAGCGAACCACACACCTCCACACGCTCTACGTCTCCATGGTAAGTCACGTGATAAGATGCAAGGATTGACGGTCTCAGACACGGAGGCAACTGAGATTCGTCCCCCGCCACCCGGATTGAGGCAAGTCACTATGCTACCACGAGGTCTTAGAGCACATTGGGAATTGGGCATTCCAAATTGGGGAGAAAAAAAAATGATAGCACGGACTCCACACGTTTATGCAAAATATGATGATCAATGTTATCCAGCATGATTTCAGAATTTTCCAAATAGCATTTTGTGTGCTCAGTGGAAGCAAGGAAATTTGACCTTTGTACAGAGTTCACTTGGTGAATGTCTCAGATTTGCCTGTTTGTTTAGTGACCAAGAAGTGGTGCAGAATCTATTTTGCACTATTTTTTAATATGCACAAAAATAATAAAAATAATAATCAAAAACTAGAAACGTTCTGCTTATTCCCAAGTTTAAATTAGAGTTTGAATCTCAGATTCTCAGTGTGGTCTCAGACCTTTGGACCCACATTATCTGCTGTCTTAAAGTTGGTGCATTTGCATATAAAACATTAATGGATAACGTTGTTGTACTTTGTGAAGTTTCCAACATTGGCACCTGTTCACATTCCTTTTCTGATGTATAAGGGTGGAACCTGCTGGCTACATTTGAACCTGTTTCCAGTTGAAAGCAGTTTAAAGGCACTATCACTCAGATTTGGCAACCTGTCCATGAACAAAGCAAACATTACCATATTTATAACAATGCTGCAGGGCTTTCGTTTCACCCTTGACCGAGAGGAGCTGGTAATTTCCTCTCATTTTCATTGTGCACTTCATATTCTTTAAAACTGAATTGTTTGGGCAGTCAAATATACTCTAGTACTGTTTGTCTTCTATAGGAGTACATGATGCAAACATTCAGTTGTCACTACAGACGGGTAAAATGGCCCACAAGACGATTCTTTGCCCATGTTAAAGATGTTCTTACAGCGACTGGGTCCACCCTTGGCGAGTTTCATCATTGTGCCCCTCCTCCTTGCAAGACCCGTGAAGTCCCAACTTTCACACCAGGTGAATGCGTGACACATTGTTTATTGTCATGCTATGAATATGATGTATATTTTTATACATTTAGTTTCAGTCCTTTAATCTGATTGGACAGTGATCTAGGAGCACTGATATACTGGGACGTATCGCTCCGTTTGTCTGTTTGCAGCATTCCGAACAGGCTTTAAATCTGTATGTTGCTTGACCATTGATCCATTTCGCTGTTTTGTCTTTTTTTTTTTCAAACTCTTTTCATTAGTGGTGCAGAAATAGACAAAATAACTAGCCATATTGTGTTTAAAAAGTAAGATACTTGATATTAACTTCTTATTTATAGAACAGCTGAATAAAAGCAATGGATTTGAACATGGTAAAATATGTTAAATAGAGTGGAAAGCACTACACTCCCATTGTTGTTGAATGAACGAGCATGCAAGGGATGGAGGTTGCTTACAACTTAATCAGTAACACGCAATCCAATTCTGCAGAATTCTGTGGAGCTTTCTTTGGAGCTCCACAGACCTAGAATCTGTGTGGGCCATGTGGGTTTGTTGAAACAAATCATGGCCATTTGTGAGCACAATGCACTCCACTGGAGATAAATCAATAGACATTCTGTTTGCAAGACAGGAGTGTAGCAATTATTGTGTTGTTATGGTATACACATATGCAAAACCAGTTGACTTAACAGGAAATGTGCTTTCATGTTTTGGTAGGTCAAATTAGACAACAGAATGGAATGGACAGAGTGTTTCATGGGCTCTTGGCACTGTTCATCATCCCATATATGGCAGTCCTAGTTCTTACTGTCAGAATGGTAAGTGCCGTTCTTGAAGCTGTTTGCAAACTCACCGATTCTTGAGACAAGGAACAAAACGGTGAATAAAGGAATTATTTTGGATTTATGTTTTAAACATTGTTCAGAGGTATTCACCTTCTCATGGGTGCAACTATAATGCTTTATCCATTTTGATCACAAAATGTGTTTATCATTCGCTATCATACTCAATATGGGTCAACAATGACATTAAATCTAAAAAAAAATTATATTGTAATTATTCTCAAATCTGGCATTCACTTAAATAAATAAATGAATCGAGACTACAGGATGATTTCAAACTAGTGGTGGGGAGTTTGATTCATCACAGTGACTCATGTCTTTTGAATCTGTTCACCAGAGAAATTCATTCACTGGTTCATTAAAAAACACATAGCCGTTAACGAATGAAACAATGGCAGTGAACAAGAAAGATTTGTTCACGTAAATGATTAGTTCAAAGACAGATTCGTTCATGAACGACACACTAATATTTCAAACTGATTTTCAGCTCCGCCTATTGAATTGTCATCACTGTGAGATCTTACAGTATTTGCAAAATATGGTTATTTTGTCTATAACACATGTATTAAATCAGGCTGATCTCAATTTGAAATAGGAAACAGTTGGTTTTCTTTAGGTAAAATCGGTTGTGCTTGCAGAAATTTGAAACACTGCCCCCAACGGCCAAAGCGTTAAGTGTTTTTGGGTGTATGGGCACGTGTGAGCTCCATTTTTCGGGTGTAATGTCCATAAAAGGGTGCCAAAAGCGAGTTGTGAAGCAAGGTGTATTCAGCTGTACAGTCTGTAATGAAGAATATGTATATTTTAGAAACTGTACCCCAAAACTGAAACCCTAAACCTACCATCAGTGGAGTAAAAATGTAATGTTAGATGGTAAAATGCAAACTCCGAATCACGCTGATTATGCGAACACGATAACTTCCTGGTTTCAACGCTCTATCCAGTCCCGGGTATACTGAGCCAATGCAAAAATGTCTGATAGGAGATGCCAATTGTCAGTGAGTTGGCTGAATCAGGCTGATCCTAGGGTTACCGGAAGTATCGGAAAGAACGCGCGAACCTCCCATGTGATCAAGTTGATTAAATGCAGCCATGTACTGTAGCTTTTCTAGTGTTGCTAGCTACTAATATGACCTACTTAAAATGAGGAAAATTATCTTAAAATCCCAAATAATTTTATGCCGATTTGTGTTAATATATCATGGTTGTGACATACTTAAATTATTTATATATATATATATAATATATATATATATATATATATATATAGGACCTAGTGTAAATTTGTATTTATTTTATTCTCCCAATTTGGAATGCCCAGTTCCCACTACTTAGTAGGTCCTCGTGGTGGTGCGGTTACTCACATCGATCCGGGTTGTGGAGGACAAGTCTCAGTTGCCTCTGCTTCTGGGACAGTCAATCCGTGCTTCTTATCACATGGCTCGCTGTGCATGACACCGTGGAGAGTCCCAGCATGTGGAAGCTCATGCTACTCTCCGCAATCCATGCACATTTTACCACATGCCCCACTGAGAGTGAGAACCACTAATCACGACCACAAGGAGGTTACCCCATGTGACTCTACCCTCCCTAGCAACCAGGCCAATTTGGTTGCTTAGGAGATCTGGCTCCTAAATCACTCAGCCACACCCTGGTTTCGAACTCAGGACTCCTGAGGTGGTAGTCAGTGTCAATACTCATTGAGCTACCCAGGCCCCCAATCTACAGTATTTTCAAATTCATACCATTCAGTCATATAAATTTAAATGAAATGATACAATTGTTCTGAGAACATTCTAGAGATCATCTAGGGTTAATTTGTAAGTTCAAATATTGCAATGTTAAAAACTAATAACTGGTAAAGTTACCAGTAATCGTAAGCTTGCCCTGAAGCCATAAAATGACATTTCTGTCATTTTTCGCACCGTGCTTCTAGACTGTCACATCTAATGTGAAGAGAAGTGTGAAAGAAAATGCATGTGCAATCCACCAAAGTTTACTCAATCTGCAGGTATTCAGAAGAGGAGGCTGTTGCTCACAAAGGAGGCATGAAACGTCAATCAGTTTAGATGAGCTCCACGACAGAGCTGCAGAAATCGGCCCTGAGATACATAGCGGAGATATGCATCTTCACAGAGAGCCTCTCAGTGGAGCTGCAGGAGGGGACCCTCTGTCCAGCCCTCATAGTCAACAGGACAGGTACCAGTGTTAAATTGCTTCCTAATGATGATTAATATTTTAGTACCAACAAGTCTTTGTCTGTAAGCTGGTAAACAAGACAAAACAAAGCCCATTTCTTTACCGTATGTTATGCTTCCAGTGTGTGGGTGGATTCTTTGGGGTCTGCAGATACAGAAGACTAATCTATAATGCACGAGGGGATCAAAGGAAACTGCAGTATTTTATACTGGAAATCTCTGGATTTATGAAGTGAACAATGAAGGGAATGGAATATTGGAATATTGTCACTGTGCCAGGGGGCAAACGAGAGCATTACAAAGGAATTATTTATTGTGAGACAGACATTTGTAGGCTTACTCATCAAGCCTTACCTGCTAACCACAAAAATACTGAGCTGAAGAGGCAAATCGCAACTTGTGTTGAGCTCAACTAATCAATGAGAGACTGTTACTCTGGTATGCCATCCTACTGTATAAAACAGCCATGGGAAAACCTTTATGACTTCATCCGGCAGGAAGTGTGGCTCTTTGATGAGCTTGTTGAGTGGCAGAGAGGCATTTGCTGCAATGCCCGCAGCAGCTCGCTGGCTTTGAGGAAACCACTGGTCCTACAGGCCTCTGGAAGATAAATGGTTTTTTGTGCCAACACCACATTGCATGAGGAAGACGGTTTATGTTGCACCACAAATCCTCTTTGGAACAGAGCACTTGCTTGTCTAGAATACGTTTGATTTAGACAGTAGACAACAGTCTCGAGATTTTTGGTGTTTTTGAACTCATTTGTCTTGTTTGCGGATACTGATGTAAAGGACCCAGACACATCAGATCCATGTCTGTAAACATTGCTTCTACATTGATCCATTTCTTCTGTAGAGTGTGGATGTAACATTGGGTCTAATTTATTTATATTTGCATATGAGTGTTCTTTCCTGCTGATGAATCTGTAATAATTATTATTTGAAATAAGGGAGAGCATGTCTGCGGTTAATGGAATAGTTCACCCAAAAATGAAAAATTATCTCATCATTTACTCACCCTCATGCCATCCCAGATGTGTTTGACTTTCTTTCTTCTGCAGAACACAAATAAAGAATGTCTCAGCTCTGTAGTGCCATACAATGTAAGTGAATGGGTGCCAAAATTTTGAAGCTTTAAAATCCACATGAAGACAGCATAAAAGTAATCCATAAGACTCCAGTGGTTAAATCCATGTGTTCAGACATGATATGATATGTGTGGGTGAGAAAATATTTAAATAATTTTTTGTCATACATTCTCCTCCCTACCCAGATATGCACAAAGAATGTAAATCACCAAAAACAGAACAAGGAGAAAGTGAGAGTGAAGGAAAAAGGGCTTAAATATTGATCTGTTTCTCACCCACACCTATCATATCGCTTTAGAAGATATGGATTTAACAACCAGAGTCGTCTGGAGAACTTTTATTTTGCCCTTATGTGGATTTTTTAGCTTCAAACTTTTGGCACCCATTCACTTGCATTGTATGGACCTTCAGAGCTGAAATATTCTTCTAAAAATCATCTTTTGAGTTCAGCTGATGAAAGAAAGTCAAACATATTTGGGATGGCATGAGGGTGAGTAAATGATGAGATCATTTAAATTATGTGGTGAACTAACCCTTGAAGACTTAGCATAATACACGCCTAAACAATCTCCAAATAAGAGCTTCCTGCTCAACCACACCTGTACAGCCATTCGTCACTCTTTGCAAACGTATTCTTCCACTCTCTTCTGCTCACATGAAAGTTTGCACTGCAAGATCTTTGAATAAAGTCAAGGGTGCTATTATCAAACCAGTTGAAACACAATACAAATCTTTTATAAAGACCCAGACAACACATTATAGTGTTTCAGACCTCTCATTAGCCAGTTTTCCTGATGCCTAAACAGTCTACATGTTTAGACTGCTGATTCATGTAAATTAATGTAAATTCTATAAATATTCACCCAAAAATGAAAGTTCTGTTGCATTTACATACTCACCCTCCTGTTGTTCCAAACCTGTATGACTTTCATCAGTGGAACACAGAGGATGATGTTTAGCAGAATGTGTCATTATTCAATGTCGCTTTATGGAAAAAGATTAAATTAAATTAAAGTGAATGGTGACTGAGACTAGGGGTTTGGAACAACATTGAGGTGAGTAAATTATGACAGAATTTTCATTTTTGAATGAACTCTACCTTCAACACATTTCATGTTTCTAAGGCCAATAGGAGTGTGATTTGTGGGTGTTAGTGCATGCGTTCTTGCATATGTGCAAACTTGTGCAAACTTGTAAAAACCATTAGCACACAGGTTTTGTACATAAATACATAGGTATGCACAGTTAGTGAATGAGACCCAATATTTATACATTAGGAGTTGGTAGTAGTACCAGTAATGAAAAGGTAATGTGGCTCTTGTTTATTACACTTAGTGGCTTTCAAATTCTATCATGTACAATGTACATATTTATACTTATATTCTTTTCACAAACATTTTCACATTTTATTATTAACTCATTTTGGCCATGTACACATAAAAACATGCTCGCACAATCAGTCGGCACAACAAGAGCTAATTGTCTTCATGACAATATGATGAGAGCCAGAGAGCATGAGAATTGAGCTCACATCACATGATAGACATGTAACACTATTATTGCTCATAATAACCCATAATTCAATCTTACTTTTTATAGCATCACTCTCTCATTCTCTGTGTCTGTTTTTCTCTTCATAGTAATGACATGAACAATATCGGATAGGCCAGTTGTATAGGAATATAACTGTATATCAGAATAGGAAAAAAAAAGCTCTTGCCTTTTAAAGTGATAGTTTACTAAAAAATGAAAAGTTTCATCATTTACTCACCCTCTTGTCATTCCAAACGTCACATTTAACTACTCTTGTCCATTCAATGAAAGCGTTTAATGACCAGGGGATGCCAAGCTAAAATCACCATAAAAGTTGCATCAGGTTTGATGTCAGTGATGACACTGGTTCCTGCTTGGTTTGAATAATGACTTAAATTTCAGTCTGATCATCTGATGTATGTATTTGGCAGATGTTTACATTTTTCAGTTTTTGTGTTCCCTGGGAAACAAACCCATGACATTGGTATTACTAATGCCATATGCTACCAGCTGAGGAACAGTACAGAAGTATTGTATATATTATAGTACATAAGTCTTATATAGACTATTTTATATATATATATATATATATATATATATATATATATATATATATATATATATATATATATTATATTATATATATATATATATATATATATATATATATATTATATTATATAAGACATTGTATCTCTCTGAACATTCTTTAAAACATTTCCTTTTTGTGTTCCACAGAAGAAAAGAGGTCATACGGGTTCGAAATTTTGACAGAATTTTCATTTTTGCTGATTATTTCTTTAAAATACAACCAAAACAACACCTATATTTGTATTCTAGGTTTTTGGGTCAATGGCACAGTGTATCCCAAACAGTCCTGAAAATTCCCAGTTGACTCATTCTGAGTGCATCATTCTTGCGGGTGGAAATCAGGTACTGGCTGTGGAAATATTGTGCTCCCCTCCGTGTAACTTTGTATTTGTCATTATCTATGTATGCGCTGTCAACTTTTGTCGTAAAGCATGACTGCCAACTCATAACCACACAAGGTCATAAATGTCAGCCTGGCTATCATCGACTGCAGGGCGACTTTAACAAAGAACCCTCTCATGCGGACAGACCGCTGCTCTTTATGAACTATAGAGAGTGTCGTCCATCATACTTCAGTCAAAGCCCACTCTTGACTTGCAGACTCAACTTCTGACACACACACAGATACATACTGTACATTCACACACACTAAATGGTCTCACCACCAGCCCCCTGTGTCATCAACATCATCACTTGACTCATAAAGCAGATCTGGGTGAAATAATAATGCAGTGATTTACAAAACAACCTTTGAAATATCAAAGTTAAGATCATGGAAAGTCCATGGCACGAAAGGCTAAAGATGACTAATGGTTTACTTGTGCATGCATCTGAAATGCAATGTTTATTTGTTCCCTGTTGATCCTCAAGTCTCTGAAATGTTTTGAAACTTTACAAGCCGCACGATTTGGGGGATCATTCACGTCTGTAGTACAAACTGCAGAATAAGTTGCCTGATATAGTCATGGCTATTGGTTGTACATAAAACATGGTAATTTTGAATTTTATTGTCTGAGTAGAAACCAGGTTCAGTTTTATTCTTAATTTAAAAAGATTAACTAAAATAATTTTTGACATATTCATCAATAAAACCTTTATTTTGTTCCCATATGTATGACAGTATTTCTAAATGACAACAGTATGTATGTGAGGATCATCTCAAAATGTACCAGTTATGATTTCAGGTCAGTATTTTTATATTGTTACACTTCTACAGTTATACAATATATCTAAACTTGTAAAGGGGCATTAAAATAAAACTGAAAACTTCTTTTAAAAAACCTGCGTCTTGAAAATTAGTACATTTTCTGTGTTCATAAAATCATAAAATGTGACTTTTTCAAATATGTTGTGTTAAAGTGTCTGACCGGAGAGGTTTGGAATGAATTCTGTGAGAATGACGGATGCTGGTTGTCTTAAAATTACAAATGATACTCTTGGGAACATGCATTAACCACCTGTCAGAAGTACTGAACTCAGTACCCATGCTGTGACAAAAAATAATAATTTGTGAAGGTTTTAAGTGTCTTTAGTCAGACAAATCACAGCTAACTCTTTGTAGAGAGTGCTATTTTTAAAGGAGCACTCAAATGAGCCCATCCCAATCTGATCAGATTACATGGGGAAAGGCATCTGGCTTCAGTAATCATCATTGTACCTTTGAGGGTAATTTTGTATACATCACTGATCATAACTGCCATTGTAGCTCGGCATGTATTGAAGATTGTGAGGATTGTTGTCATTTAGATTGCCGTCCTGTTCATAAACTTCATGTCTGTTATACTGTCATAATTCTCTGCAACATTTCCATTGTAATTATAGCTACTGCGATCATATCCACCGTGATCATATTCACCAAGGTCATTTACATCATTATCATTGCCACAGACTGTTAGCGGGTTACAGGTTTGACCTTCAGGCTGATGGGTGTCTGTGTGAAACTGCTGGTCTATAGGTTCCACTGTAGGTCTATCCTCCATAGCTTTTAGTAGATTACTGGGGTGAAGCTCTCTTGTTTTGCGGCCAATGCATTTGAAGGTGTAAATGCCAAAGATGAACTGCAGTACCTGTGAAAAGACAGCATCATCCAATTATATTTTATAGGAATATTCCGGGTTCAGTACACGTTAAGCTCTATCAATAGCATTTGTAGCATAATGTTGATTACCACAGAGAATTGTTTAGACTCATCCCTCATTTATATATATAAAAAAAGGAGGAGGAAAAAACGAATTTACTGTGAGACACTTACAATGGAAGTGAATGGGGCCAAGGAGGTTTTTTTGAGGGTTTTAAGGAGGAAATGTGAAGCTTATTATTTCATAAAAATACTTTATTAACTCTTCTGTTAAAACTTGTGTGTTATTTGAGCTGTGAAGTTTTTTATATTATAATTTTTGCAGGATTACAGGGTTTACGGCGTTATGTCATAATGGCAACGAAGTTGTAATATTGGATATAGCTTCACACGGAAAAGGTTAGTAAGTTATTTTATCACTATGTGGCTATACTTTTGAAATGGTGAGTATTTTAACATTTACAAATTGGCCTCACTCACCTCCATTGTAAGTGCATCACTGCAACCCAAATTTTAGCTTTTTTTTTTTTTTTTATAAAGTAAACAAGGGACAAGTCTAAATTAATTATTATGGTAATCAACATTATGCCACAAATGCTGACAATTGAGCTTAACTTGTATTGAACCCGAATATTCCTTTAAGTTGTATCAGAAAATGCTCGGATAGTTATGCACATACAAGGAAATAATGAATCTTACAACGGAAGTCAATAGGGCAACCGTACAATATTTTTTTTTAGATTTCCACTGTATGTGCGTTTTTGTATTGCCTTTGTTTTTATGAAATTGAAATGTGATTTAAAAGTATTTTCTGTGGTAATCAAGAGCATCTGTGGTACGGAGCTGACTTCTAGTTGACCTGAAATATTTCATTAATGGGATACAAACATTTATGTACTTTTATTATTTCGGTCTCTCTTACCTGAATCAATAGAAGCCCACCGTCCATTCCGAATATTACATTGATATTCATTCCTAGCCAGTTTCCCAGAACCGTCCCACAACCCTAAAACCACAAAAATGTGTTCAGTGTGCAAATTAAAACTACCAAGAGACCATTAGTTAAAGGTTGAGAAGATGGAAAAAAGGCAACATGTGCTACCATTTTATAGATGTTTGAACCCTTTCCAAAGCTGTGTGTTCCAATTAGGATTACAGGGCAGGTATCGTTGAAGCAAGAGCAAGGGTAAATGTCTGTCTCACTCAAGGACTGAATAACTGTATTATTCATCCATTCATTTGGTGTTGCTCTACCACAGCATTTTGCCTAGAGCAAAAACATGCTTATCAATATTTATTCTGCATGGCACATTCGTAAGCAATAGATAATTGTCAGATGACGAATGGTTCTATAGTCTATGATTCTTTTATAGTCAGTAGTGCATTTGATAATGGCAGATCATGCACATACAGAATTCTGCACATTATCCAAAAGCCTCCATGACGGTTGTGTTTCATTTCCTCCATAATTCACAATTATGCCAGCCACACTTTCCGTCAAAAACCTCTCGATCTGGTAAAATAAAAAAGGGGGTTAGACATTATACCTCACCATTTTATAAACTCTTATTTAAATAAGTAATCTTTAAAGCCAATAGGCTTGCAATAATATGGAAAGAAACGACATTGGATTTAGTTTGTTTGAGGAATGGCTGTTGTTCATTTGTAAGTGAAGTCCATTCATCAGTTGTGTTTCCTCCTGACAGCATTACCAGAATGTTACAGAATACAGATTATTAACAGTATAAATAATTCATGCTAAGACTTGCCAAGCCTCGTTGTATTAAAAGCACTAGGGTGATGAAGATCTGACCCAGGACAATGACAATTAAGAAGCTCAGATACTGCAAAAGAGAGAAAAGGTAATGTTGACAGATGACTGTTATTCCAACTCTGGATAAAAGTTCATTTTTAATAGACAAAGATTCACTAGGGTTCAGCATCTTTGTGTATTGTCCTTAAATGTACAGTATGGTCATACTTACAAATATGATGAAACATCTGTTCTCTAAACATGCACCAATATAACCCAGCAAGGACACACCAACAACAACCAGACCAATGACAAAGAGTCCCCCAGCAACCAGCTTTACTTCCTGCCCTATGAGGTCATAGATACTTCATTAAGTATTAATGCTCCTCAATCAGACTGAAGGAAATATTGATATTTTTTAACTGAAGGATATTGGAGAAGGCATTACTCCCTAAAATTACTATTGGCGGTAAGTTACAATAAGTTGCACTGTATGTTATTGCAAAAGCACTACAGTTTGTGAGTTAAAACAGTATGATGCATTGTGAACAATATATAAACTTTAATAAGAAAAACTTACCAGAGCTTATAACACTTATGAAGTTGTCTTTATCCAAAAATATCCAAGCTGAACATGCAAAAATGCTGATGCCAAGAATCTGTCAAGATTAATGTGTTACTTTTATGCACATGTAGTCATATTTGAAATAAGATATTATATATCGCTATCGCTCGTGTTTACATCTTTAGTGCTGGCAGAAAACAACAACACAATTCCTCATGTTTTAAATGGAAATGTCCATTATACGAAGGGTCAGAGAATATCTAAGACACTGTGTTTTGTGTGTCACAAAACACAAAATGTCTCCAAAAATCACAGGTATATGCAGATCTATGATGTTATCGGTGATTATGTTATATGCTTACCACAAAGAATGAATTGATGAGCATCAGAAAGAATTTCAGGATCTGAAGTTTGTCGTTTGCTTTCATATTGGGGTAAAAACTGCGACAACTTCAAATGAAACCTAAGATAGGGTGTTCAGAGACAAATTGTCCAAATTAAACTGCTGATTAACATAATGGGACTGATGTTTTAAATTCCTGTCCAGTTCTTCAACGCCACAGGCAAGAAATGTCAAAGGTGAAGATTTGGCTTACCTGTAAATTAAACCAGTTATCCCTGTTTTTTGTCCAATTTGATATGGTGAAAGTTCAAACTCTCTGCATTTTTAGTTTTATACATCCCTTTTCCTTCCCTAGTTTCAGTATCTTTGATTACACTTTGACTGTACTGTCTGTTTGCACAATGGTTTCCTGGAGACCCTTCTAATGCATCTTAAGGCTTAGTTTACTTCCTCATACCAACATGAATGTTTAACTTTGACAATCACTTGTGTTGTGCATAACATAACAGCATGTGTCCACCGCTTTGTGTGTGTGTGTGTGTGTGTGAGTGTGTGTGTGTGTGTGTGTGCGTGTGCGTGTGCGTGTGCGTGCGTGAGTGTGTGTATTTGATGATTCAGTGATGTCAACTTCTAACCAAAAATTAACCTACCATGTACAATAATTATAAAAACCATGGTAAATGAATAGGTAATCATTTAATGTAATGGTACTGTATATAGCTATCAAAGTACCATCCCTGCATCAAAGGAACGGCTAAAACTAGCCTAAGCTGGTCAGTTGGCTGGTTTTAAAGGAATATTCCGGGTTCAATACAAGTCAAGCTCAATCAAAGCATTTGTGGCACAATATTGATTATCACTATTTTGACTTACCCTTCCTTTTCTTTAAAAAAAAAAGCTCAAATCTGGGTTTCAGTGAGGCACTGAATGTGGGCCAATTTGTAAACGTAAAAAAACTCACTATTTCAAAAGTATAGTCACAAGACATAAACATACAACCTAATTTTAGTGCAAAAAAATCGCATACTTACGTTTTCTGTGTAAAGTTATATCCAATTTTACAACTTAATTGCTTTGATGTTATGTCATCAAACCCTAAATCCACTGTATAAATGACAATATAAACTTTACAGCTCAAATAATAGATTTGTTTTAACAAAGAATTAATGTAAGTGCTTTTATCAAATTTTTTAGCTGCACAATTCTACCTTTAATCCTCCAAAAACG
Source organism: Moxostoma hubbsi (assembly GCA_032164185.1). Classification (NCBI taxonomy): domain Eukaryota; kingdom Metazoa; phylum Chordata; class Actinopteri; order Cypriniformes; family Catostomidae; genus Moxostoma; species Moxostoma hubbsi. The sequence continues at coordinate 7,521,919 of JAVLUX010000043.1, forward strand.
GTCCCCATTTACTTCCATGCAAGTTCCTCTCTGTAACCTCTTATAGCTAAAATAGCTTCTTTTTCTGTTCTTTTTTTATTTCTAAATGTCTAAATGTATTTTTGTGGTAATCATCATTATGCCACAAATGCTGTCAGTTGAGCTTAACTTGTATTGAACCCGGAATATTCCTTTAAAGTGGTTTGGGCACATTTTATCTGGTCAGGCTGGGAGACCAGCTTTAACCAGCTAATACCATGCAACCATCTTAGGTGGTGTAAGCTGTTTTTTTATTTTATTTTTTTAATTATTTTTCTTCTGCAGAGATGGTTTGATCATCTAATACCATCTCTGTTCTAAGATACCGCACGTGCACAATACTTATTTGTAACCACCATCATCATCATCAGTATTTCCATCGTCCTACACCAAGGAACAATTTGCCTTTTGACCAAGATCTGACTCGTTGGAAACCTGTCGAGTGCGCCATCTACGGGACAATAACACAATTACAGGCTCGCTTATTCCCTATCGACTAAAACTGCCTGTCGTTGAGCTCAATAGGTCATCGACTTCTTCAGTCTGCCCGTTCTCATTTCCGGCTCAAATCGCAGCAGAACAAATGCGTTTCTTTTGAGTTGTTCTGCTGGAGCCCCGGTGGATTCAAACAAGCACTAGCAGAGATGTCTACCGCCCTTGAGAGTTACATTAACCGTATCCTTCTATGCATTTTATCATGAGAACATGAGCGTTTTTTAAGATCAGTTTTAATGGCAGGGTTTTGTGTATAGATGGGCTGCTAGAGCTGGCGCGCGAGCAAGTGTTTTCGCGTGCTTTCATTGTGATGATTAGTATGATAAAGTCATCATTATGTTATTGTGCGTTTGATAATACGCACTTATATATATATATATATATATATATATATATATATATATATATATATATTAGTGTATCGGATTACATGTGTAGTACATGGACTGCATATCATGTGTGCAAATAGTGTAATAGCCATTTAATTTGAATGGTAGAGCTGAACATACTTATCTAGTGCACATTCTTAGAATGCTTTACAAGCTCCAAAGCCACAAATGGTTTAGTTGCTTCAAAACTTTTACAGATGTCCTCTATGAGCCTAATGAAAGTTCCTTAACCAGTACCTTTTCAGGGACTGTTGCCATCGTCACTTCTGACGGTAGAATGATTGTGGTAAGTCTTTCTCAACTCCATTTACCAATTGTTATCCTTTACTCACCCTAAACCAGTATGACTTTTTTTTTCTTCTATGGAACACAAACATTAAGCAGAACGTTCAGTCTCAGTTACCTTTTACTTACATTGTGTTGAAAAAAATATGCAATGAAAGTGAATGGTGACTGAGGCTGTCAGTCCTTAACATTCTGCCTTTTGTTTTCCATCAAGTAATATGGCTTTGGAATAACATTATCAGGTTATTTTGGGGTAAACTTTTCCTTTAAGTAAACCTTGTATGTGTGCAATAACAAACAAGTCTTTATGACTCTTATTTTTTCTGTCCTTAGGGAACGCTAAAGGGCTTTGATCAAACAATTAACCTCATCCTGGATGAGAGCCACGAGCGTGTGTTCAGCTCTTCCCAGGGGGTTGAACAGGTGGTTCTGGGACTGTACATTGTCAGAGGCGATAATGTGTATGTATTATGACCATTCTAGTGTGCTGTTATTTACATTTTGAAAAACCATTGCAGGCATAATTGATTTTAGATGCTTCAGAGATGAGGTCTTATGAATTTTTGCCATTGTGTGTTCAATATCCATGGCATCAACCTAGTGTGTTTCTGTTTAAGGGCTGTAATCGGTGAAATCGATGAAGAGACCGATTCTGCGCTGGATCTCGGCAACATAAGAGCAGAGCCACTCAACTCCGTGGTGCACTGACATCCCGCAAACACACACAAGGACAGAAAATTTCATGTTCAAATAAAATCCCCCGGCTTCAATTTACCATTGGAAATCTACAGACATGGAAAAGCAACAACATCATTTGCTTTTTTTTTAATCTTCAAGAAAATAGAGTTATTGCAAATCCTTTTTTAATGTTTATTGAATTAATAATAATAAAAATCAGGAAATTATTTGATATGGTTTCAGTATTTATTTTTATTTTCAAAGTAGGACAGATTAGAATATCTGCATTCATGAATTCACTGATGTATTGGTGAAATTCACTAAATAGGCACAAATGGAAATCTATGTAAATTAAAACACAGTCCTTATTTTTTACACATCAACTGTCATCATAGACTTTAATTGTCATCAGACATCAGATTTACCCAATCAGATGCAAAGTTGTATAAATTCTTGCAAAAAAAAAAAAAGTAAAAAAAGTAAGAAGTAAAAGTAAGTGTAATGGAAACTTTTTCAAGAAAATGCCAAGATAGAATACAAAACTTGCTGTCATTTTAATCATCTAGCAAATGTGTGCATTACATTGTGCTAATGTTGTAAACATGATTTGTACCACTAGATGGCTGCAAATGCATCCTACCTCCACTTTATTTTATTAAAAAGATAATTCACCCCCAAATTAAAATACTCTCATCATTTAATCATATGAGAACTGATGTGCATGACTTTCTTCTGCTGAACACAAAGATTGCTATAGTTTTATCTCAGATTTGTTGAGTCATTCACTGCAAGTGGACTTAAATATTGAACTGTTTCTCACCCACACCTATCATATCACTTCTGAAGACATGGATTTAACCACCTGAGTCTTTCGGGTTATTTTTATGCTGCCTTTATGTGCCTTTTGGAGCTTCAAAGTCCTGGCCACCATTCACTTGCATTGTGAGGACCAACAGAGCTGAAATATTCTTCTAAATTATTCATAATTTGTGTTCAGTAGAAGAAAGAAAGACAAGAGCATCATGGTTGCACGAGAGAGCGTAAATGATGAGAGAATTTTCATTTTTGGGTGAACTATGCCTTTAACTAAAAAATGCATCACACTGCCTCGTTCTTTTCATCCAATATGCAAAGAAAGGCTTCAGTGCCTGGAAAAAAAAGCACCAGTAATGTGCTAAAAAAAAAAGACATTTTGAAAATGGTTGAAACAATATACATATATATGGATAAACGTTGGCAAGCTCATTTTGAAAAAAACAACTCGAAATCTGAATAACTTTTAAGGCTTTGAATCTGATTTATTTTGAATCTAAGTGTCAATCTGCAAAGAATATCAATGCATTCTAAATTAAAGCCTATAAATATCTTTGGGTACCAACATGGACATTTCTCTACAGGATGGACTGGACTCGAATTTAGTGGAGCAAAGCTGCGGTCTTGCTATGAGTATGTGGTTGCAGGAGTCATCTACTATGACTGAGCTGTCAATCCAACTCTTGGAGATCCACCTTCCTGCAGAGATTTGTTCCAAACCTTTTCCAACACACCTGGCTGTAATTTTCAAGTTAAGTTGGATGATGTGAGTTTGAGCAGAGCTAGATCTGAACATTGAAGGAAAGTGGATTTCCAGAAGGACTGAGCAGACCTTGGCTACTGTAAAATTTAAGAGGCCATTGTTAAGCAAATATGTTTCAATATTTTCCAGATGCATATTCATTGCTCAAAGTTCCACAATGATCTTTAGCTTACTTGTATCATAGCAACTGCTTAGTACTTAACATATAGAACAATATATTGGTAGTCCACAATAAGTAGGATTCATCTTGAAGATGTGTTATGGTGATGTTGTGATTATTTGGGGTATATGAATTCTGCCACACGTGACTCTATCTTATATGTGTTGCTGGTACTAATAACCAAAGCTGTCTGCAGTTCAGAATGTTGATGTGTACTCAGTTCTGTGCTGTTGTGATGAATCCTGATCCACGGTTGGCCTGCGATTTAAGTCAAAAATTTCCCTCAGTGAAACTTTTAGTAAACACAGGGTGTGTTTGGAACAATTTTTGAAAGAATATAATACTGTTGGAAACATTTTTGGCTGCACATTATTTCACATGGTATTTAAAAAAAAATGCAATACACAGCATTTACTGGTTCTGAATGGAGCAATACACTGATAGAGTTTATTACTAACCTTTCATTACCCCCTGTCCGATGTCTACCAATAGCTCTGCTCCTACACTGTGATCGATTTTCTCTCCAGGTTTAGTCCGTCCTGCCCCTAACTTATGCAGCACTTGGGCCAGGGCCAAACCATCAATCTCCAAAACTGTACCTGTCAATCAAATCAGTTGTCACATTCACACAATGCCTGCCACTGAGATAATAGGTGATGTGTTTCTGAAAATGTGCGTAGATGAATAACAATGCAGATGTACCAACAGTGAATATTAATAGTGAGCTCTGTGTGATTTGTATATGTAATCACATCTGTGCTGTTTGTGTTATGTAAAATTAATTAGCATATTTATTTTTAAAATGGGAACACAGAATAGTTTTACCATCGTGTAGCACCTTAAGCTCTGTTTGATGTGCTGCCTTCTTCATGTACTGAAAGTTATTGGTGGTATCTGAGCACAGGGAATGGGCAACATCTTCAGGCACACCCTGGGCCACCAACATAGCCTGGAACTTTTTTAAAGCATCCCCATTCATCAGTCTTAGTGTGATCTCAGTTTTCCCAGTCTCTAGGGAGGAGCTGCGGCCACTTATCCATAATAGATACCCACCTATATACAATCAGACAATGTGCATAATTTTATACATTCCTTATTCTGGACACCGGTGGGCCAACTGTTTTATAGGAACATGGCACACATAATCTAGTGATCTGAATAACACAGATTAAGACAGGTTTGGTGAACGTGCTCAAAACAGGTAAGCCCTGTTGACTGCATCAGTGGCATTACAATAATGTCAACTAATCCTTCAGTTTGTAGAAACAAACAAAAAACCATACACGTACATTTATGCACTTACAATGTTAGTCTATGGGGCAAGGCATTCCAGATGGCTTAAAGCAGAATTATACAGATCAAATTGTTTGATTTTTTTGAATACTATTGCACTAATTCTTACAAACAAACATGTGTGATATTTGAGCTGTAAATCTGTCTAAATTGTCTTTTTAGGTATGGGACTACTTTTCTAGCTGGATGTATTTTCTGTGCTACTGGTGTAATTCCTGTTTGCACAATGTTAAAAGTGTTCTAAGGATAGTTACATAGTCCTTCTTTTTATCCTTGTCCAGATATCACGTAAAAGCTCCCATTTTTACTTGGTTATAACATGAGCTTTAAAATGGATCTTTCTTGCCTAAAGCAGTGGCCAGTGATGCACTTATAACTAATTTAACTACTCTGCATTACAGAGGGCACAAGTAGAAATGCGAGCTTGTATTTTTTGATAACGCACATACATTATTCCTCTGAACAAAACTGGTGTTACTTAAAGCTGGAAAGTTTTCTAAATCTGGTGTAATTCCTGTGACTTAAAAAGCAACAAGATCACACAGGAAATCGACACAGATTTTAGGGTTGAGGTTTGTGTTAGGGGTAGAGTTAATAAAACATACATTCCTGTAGACTGTATTATGTCATTAGAACTAAAAATTCAACACTCTTTTGGCACCACTCTGTGGACATTTCACCTGGAAACTGAAATTCACATGTGGCAATTCATTCAACAGCACTTCCAGCTTCGGCCACTGGGGGCAGTGATTTGCATTTCAGTAAGAACAGACCAATTTCAGCAACAAAACTTTGAACCAAGTCTTGACAAATTCACGGTGTGATCAGTCTGGTTAAAAGTGCTTTATAGCTAGTTACGTCACATCACTTTTTTATCCATAAAATGGGTCTTGCTTGCCTAAAACTGAGACCAATTCTGTAAGATCATCTGGCCCCCGTCCTTTAAGGCATTCAAGCGCTTCACACACCTCCACTGCATTTCCTACACATCTGCCAATGGGAGCATCCATCCGGCTAAGCACCGCCCCTGTCTTCACACCCAGCCTGTTGCCTGCAGTTACCTTTAGGCATATTGACAAGCACAGCATTATAAAATGTCATACCGTGTACACACACATACTTATGATTGCTGTCTTACGAGTGACTGGGCAAGATGACGAGCACTGTCCAGATCTTTATACAAAGCAGCCCTGCCAAACTTCACATCTAACACAAGTGCACTCAGGCCTTCGGCTCCTTTCTTAGAAATGATAGAGCCTGTACAGGGACACAACCAATCAAGAGAAGAAGATATATCTATTCACGTTTAACATTCCACTTAAAGTTCTCTATAATAAGCTCACCTGTGATGAGAGGAATACTATCAACAGTTGAAGTGGCATCTCTGAGGGCATACAGAATGCGATCTGCTGGCACTAGAGTCTCTGTCTGACCTATAATGCAGCAGCCTACATCCTGAAGGATCTGCTTCACCTAGAAACACAGACATGATGTCTTACATCATTGATGACAAGATCAAAGGTCAAATTGAGTGCATATTTTTATGCATTAGAATGCATAAAAATATTATGCATTAAAATGTACAGTATCCATACAATAGTATGCACTCACTGGCCACTTTATTAGGAACACCCGTATATCTTCTTATTCATGCGATTATTTCATCAGGCAATCATGTGGCAGCACTGTAATGTATAAAATCAGGCAGATAAGGATCAGAAGCTTCAGTTAATTTTCACAACAACCATCAGAATGAGGGAAAATGTGAGCTCAGTGATTTTGAACTTGGGATGATTGTTGGTAGCAGACAGGCTGGTTTGAGTATTTCTGTAACTGCTGATCTCCTGGGATTTTCACGCATTACGGTCTTTAGAGTGTAACGAGAAGGGTGCGAAAAACAAAAATCATCCAGCGAACTGCAGTTCTGTGGACAAAAGCGCCACGTTGATGAAAGAGGTCATAGGAGAATGGCCAGACTGGTTCAAGCTGAGAGAAAGGCTATGGTGAATGATTTAATTAATTAATGTTACATTTACATAGTGCTTTTCTGACACTAAACTCAAAGCGCTTTACACAGGGACCAGGGGACTCTCCTCAACCACCACCAGTGTGCAGCATCCACCTGGATGATGGATGCTCCAGTACGCTCATCACACACCAGCTATTGGTGGAGAGGAGAGAGTAGAGTTATAGAGCCAATTCATGAATGGGGATTATTAGGAGACCATGATTAAGAAGGGCCAATGGGGGGAATTTGGCCAGAACACTGGGGTTACACCTCTACTCTTTACGAAATGTGCCCTGGGATGTTTAATGACTACAAAGAGTCAGGACCTCGGTTTAATGTCTCAACCGAAGGACGGTGCCTTTTTACAGTATAGTGTTCCCGTCGCATTAGGATCCACGCAGACCGCAGGGTGGACTCCCTAATACCTCTGCCAGCAGCAAACTTTTCCCAGGAGGTCTCCCGTACAGGTAGGGTTAGGGTGACCAAGTTCAGGCTTCCTTAGCTTCAGTGGGCAAGCAATCTTGAGCTACAGCGTGATATGGCTGCTGATGGTAACTCAGATAACCCCTCCGGAAAATTGTAGTGAGCATAATAGCATCTCAGAATGCACAACATGTCGAACATTGAGGCGGATGGGCTACAGCAGCAAAAGACACCTCCAGATATCACTACTGTCAGCTTAGAACAGGAAACTGAGGCTGCAGTGGGCACAGGCTCACCAAAATTGGACAGTAGAAGATTGGAAAAACATCAACTGGTCTGACAAATCTGGATTTCTGCTGAGGTACACAAATGGTAGGGCCACTGCAGCCTCAGTTTTCTGTTCTTGGCTGACAGAAGAGGAACCCAACATGGTCTTCTGCTGTTGTTGCCCATCAGCCTCAAGGTTCAACATGTTGTGTATTCTGAGATCCTATTCTGCTCACTACAAGTCAGTGGTTATTTGAATTACCGTAGCCCGTAGGCCATTCTCCTTTGACCTCTCTTATCAACAAGGTGTTTTTGTCCACAAAACTGCCACTCATTGGTTGTTTTTTTAGATCAAATTGAGATAAAAAAATGTTTTCCCATTCTGATGGTTGATATGAACATTAACTGAAGCTCCTAACCATATCTGCATGATTTAAACATTTAAACGTTAATCCTATTTTTGAAACTTTCATCCATAAACAACCTGATATTGGATCTTCAGATAAAAAATAAATAACATCTAGAAATCTCATCACATGATGAAATGTTCAGTAGGAACTTCTCACTTAGGATTCCTGAAATTTCAGAAATACTGCAAATGTTGCAATCAATAGTTATTTATTTTTGTTTAATAGGAGTTTATTTAAATCAATCTTATAATCTAATAAACATTTAATTTAATATTATTTTTTATCTTTAAATTAGCATTTAACACCAAGCAATAATAAAATAAAGCCTTTATTTTCAGTGTTTATGTAAAGGAATAAACATAACAGTCACGAGTTGTTGTTGGTTGGTGCAGTACATCCTTGCATCTCCATCCAAACACTGTCACTGTATTTGGGTGTAGATATAATAAGGAAATCCTGCTTGTGTGTGTGACATATTTTATAGCCTTTTTTTAACTGCATGAAAATACATCTGCATGTGTGAATCATCTCAGCATTTTTATTACTTGTGCTTCATTTAATAACCATAAAAATATAATTTTATTATTGAGAAAACATTGTAAGCATTACAACGCATCATGGTTACAGGGAAATCTTGATCACATGATATGTGCCATATACAGTTGAAGTCAGAAGTTTATAAACACCTTTTACGCCAAATACATTTGAACGTAGAAAACATTCCCTGTCTTAGGTCAGTTAGGATCACTACTTTAATTTAACAATGCGAAATGTCAGAATAATAGTAGAGAGAATGATTTATTTCAGCTTTTATTTCTTTCATCACATTCCCAGTGGGTCAGAAGTTAACATACAATTTGTTAGTATTTGGCAACATTGCCTTTAAATTGCTTAATTTGGGTCAAACTTTTGGGTAGCCTTCCACAAACTTCTCATAATAAGTTGCTGGAATTTTGGCCCATTCTTCCAAACAGAACTGGTGTAACCGAGTCAGGTTTGTAGGCCTCCTTGCTCGCACACACTTTTTCAGTTCCTCCCACTGATGTTCTATTAGATTGTGGCTAGGGCTTTGTGATGGTCACTACAATACCTTGACTTTGTTGTCCTTAAGCCATTTTGCCACAACGTTTCATTTTGCCAAAACTTTTCATTTTGCCACAACTTTTCATTTTGCCACAACTTTTCAGTCTATTTCCTGAGCAGTATGTTGGCTGCGTGGTCTCATGGTGTTTATACTTGCATACTATTGTTTGTATCGATGAACGTGGTACCTTCAGTCATTAGGAAATTGCTCCCAGGGTTGAACCAGACTTCTGGAGGTTCTTTTCTGAGGTCTTGGCCGATTTCATTTGATTTTCCCATGATGTCAAGTAAAGAGGCACTGAGTTTAAAGGTAGGCCTTAAAATACATCCAGAGGTACTCTTCCAATTCAGTTCACCTCCTATTAGAAGCTTATTGGCTCATTGCCTAAAGGCTATACATCTTTTTCTGGAATTTTCTAAGCTGCTTAAAGGCACAGTTAATTTAGTGTATGTAAACTTCTGACCAACTGGAATTGTGATATAGTCAGTTAAAAGTGAAACAATCTGTCTGTAAACAATTGCTGGAAAATTACTCATGTCATGCACTAAGTAGATGTCCTAAACGACTTGCCAAAACTATAGTTTGCTAATATAAAATCTGTGGAGTGGTTAAATTTTTTTTTAATGACTTCAACCCAAGTTTATGCAAACTTCCAACTTCAACTGTATATCTGTTCAGTAATCAATACATCAAGGCAAGGCAAGTTTATTTATATAGCACATTTCATACACAATGGTAATTCAAAGTGCTTTACATAGTAGAAATTAAAAAGAAAAAAAAAATGCATCAGCAGCATCAGTAAATGTTACAAGTGCATACACAGACTTCCCAAAGTCACATTACCTGTTCAATAGACTGGTTGACTTCAAATCCCGGGATTGACTCCAATTTATCCAGTGTGCCCCCTGTATGTGCTAATCCTCTCCCACTTATCATGGGCACCTTGAGAAGAAAAAAAAACTAAAAACATAATCTTATCAAAGTCTTATAAAAAATATTATGTACAAATACAGAGATGCCCAAACTGGGGTCCGCAGGCCAAAGTTGTCCCGTGGTGACCTTTGATTTGTCAAGAGACAAGAGAGGCTAATGTGGGAAATTCCTGCTCACTTTTATTCCCTTTACAGTGCAGCTGCAAATTATTAAACCAATATATACAAATGAACAAATTAAATTACATTTGTTTTTGTATAAAACTGTAGTTCCAGAAGATGTGCAAGTAAATCCGCTATCTCTCCATTTATCTCAACATGCAGCTGTCAGCAACACATTGAAAACTTGTTGAGTTTAGTGGGTGTGTGAGCAGTGAGGAAGCGCTTTGTTGCTTAGCTCCTTATGTTACAGATGTATAAACCTTTCTAGACCTGTTAATTGGAAATGCAAATGTCGTTATACCACGTCTTATATTTATATTGTTCCTGTTTATAATCAACAAAGTTGGTAACATTGCAAGTGCGTGACGTTGGAGTGATCTATATTTCTGACGCCTTACATATCTTGGCTCTCCATCATTAGTCATAATGCAGCACATTTGATATGAAAGGCAGAAATAGCAAAAATACTTTGTGAACCAGAGTGGTGAATGGTGAAGGGAGACAATTAAATGGATAGTTCACCCAAAAATGAAAACTTATCTCATTATTTACTCACCCTCATGATATTCCAGATGTGCATGACTTTCTTTCTTCAACAGAACACATTTGAAGCAAAAGAGAAACATTTTGTTGCTCAGAAGGTCCTTAAAATGGAAGTGAATGTAGATTTCTCTTTTGAAGGTCCAAAAATCACAGACAGTCAGCATAAACTTCATCCATACAACACCAGCTGTTAAATGAATGTCTTCAAAAGCGACATGATCAATTTGGTGCAAAACAGATCAATATTTAAGTATTTTTTAAACTCGAACTCATGCTTCCGTTCTGCAGCGGTATGTGCATGTGACATAATCGCATTGGCATTTGAAACAGGAACTGTATCCAGGTATCCATGGCAACGTGAATACATCACACACCTCAAGCGTTGGATTATAGTTAAAAAAGTACTTGAATACTGATCTTTTTCGCACCAAAAGCAATCGTGTCACTTTAGAAGATATTTATTTAACAGCTGGTGTTGTATGGTGAAGTTTATGCTGACTGTCTGTGATTTTTGGACCTTCAAAAGAGAAATCGCCATTCACTTGCATTTTAAGGACCTACTGAGCTAAGACATTTTTCTATTTTTCTTCAAATGAGTTCTGGTGAAGAAAGAAATGCTCATAATATCAAGTGAAAATAATGAAAACAAGCTTGTGGAATATTATTAGCTTTCCATGTTTTACAGAAATACAATTTTTTTTTCTCCCCAATTTGGAATGCCCAATTCCCAATGCATTCTTAAGTCCTCATGGTGGCATAGTGACTCGCCACAATCCGGGTGGTGGAGGACAAATCTCAGATATGTAGATTATAAATAATGATTTAATGAATAATGATTTAATGATTTATCTGTTTAAAATATAGTAGAGACCGTTTTGTTATAGCCTACCTTACAGCCACATGCAGCCAAAGCAGGAGCTAGTGGGAGACTGACTTTGTCTCCGACTCCTCCAGTTGAGTGTTTGTCCACAACAAGCCATTCCTCTGGCCAGACAAACACCTCCCCAGAGTTCATCATCGCTTTTGTCAATGCCATAGTCTCATCATCCGACATACCCTTCTGCCATATGGCCATCAGCATTGCACCTGCAGTTGCAACACATAATCTTCTATAGAATACTGCTTAATATTGGAAGATTTGCATTGAAGCCCTCATGTTTAAGGGCTTCAGTTATGGAAAACTAAAATTACTAAATAAAACAATCCTATCCCAAGGTTATTTTTCTCTATAAACTAACATCATACTAACACCTTGTGTTGTGTTTGTTTTGCGCAAACACATTTTGTGTTCCTGGTCAAAGTAACCATCCCACTAAGATGATCCCACCAAATCGCTTATATTGTATACTGTATATTATAACAAGATATTGTAATAGATCTTTTATCGACATTTTTTTTTAATTACAGCTATTCTCAATCGCTTTGGCTCAATTCATGAATCAGAATAATTATTTTCAAAATATTGTTCAAATCTCTGAACAATTAGTTTCTTGGTCACAACAGATTTGAATTTCTTATTCATTCACACTCATTCTTATTCTTATTCGTGTTTTGGCACATATGTGCAAAAGGGTATTGTCTACAATTTGCACAATAACTAAATGCACATGTCTTGCTGATCAAAACTAGATTCGCATTGAAATTGTCACTCACCACAACTTCTAAACAATCTTTCATCGTGTGAGCCATCACATGCAAAATGATTCATACAATTATCAAAATCTGTCAGACATACATGTATATTCCATAAATATCTATGACATGTAATGTTTTTTCATTTTTGCAAGGTTTTTTTGGTCATTTTCAAGGTCATTTTGTGGCAATTTTCTGTTCACTATATATGACTTTACATGTAAGAAATGTGTAAAAATGGACAAGCAAAAAATGTATTTACTGTATACATACAAATGTGCATATCCTTTTTCTGTGTACTACAGTATTGTACTGTATTGACTTTTCCCAGTAAACTTTTACCTACTGTTGAAATCGGCATCTAAAAAGCTCAGTGTGATACACAATAGAATTCAGAAAGACAGAACTGGCAGTTTAGAGAACGTTAAGACTGTTTAAAAAAATTGCCAAATCGATTGAGAAACTGTAAATATGGCTTTTTTATTTTAAACATATATTTAAAGAAACATATTTGTATCAATAGAAGGATTCATTGAACTGAGCTTATACTGGGCCAGTGAGGGGCACTCCCTGCAGGAATAAATACAAATAATTACATAATAAATGAATAACCACTTGTATGATCTGAACAAAAGTTGTCATTTTAAAGCTTAGAATCTGGACTTTACAATACATATAGCTAATCCTACCAATTCTTAAAGAATGTTTTTAATTTGCTGACAAATAGGAACTGTTTCGTTCTCATTTACAAATTGGTTATCACAACAATTATATTCAGAGTTGGTAAAACCATAAAAAAAGATGAGCTAGTCATGTGTTATATATAGTTAAGGTCTCAATTAGTAGAATCAATTGAGCAAACTTGTTTCACTCAGAGGTCAAAACTGTGTATGCAAGCATACATCCACGTATGTGCTCATCTAAAGCACTGTTATGCTCCTGAACACTTAATATTACAGTATTTTGTAGTCTAATCTATTCATTTCCATTGACCGGTCATTTCTGACCAGGAACAAAACAAGTGTAACAAAGAGAAATCAAACCAAGACATTTTTAAGAAAATTGTCCACATTTTTTGTCTGTTTTCAGATACCATATATGAACAAAGTCAATTCATTTTATTCCAATTTGGATTAAGTCAAAAATAATAATAATTAAAAAATAAAATGCAGAAATCAAAAGACCCATGAGAGGGCAAAAAAATACAAATAAATAAATAAAAAAAAGAAACCAACAGAAAAACTAACCGACACAACCAACCAGGAGAAACAACTGGAGAATAATGAAAGATGAACTAGCAAAAAAACCAAAAAACTCTTATCTGCCTAAATTAGAAATAATCCATAATATTTAAAGGAACGTAAATAAAAATTGTACCCATAAATACATTAATAAATATTAAAATTTGACAAATTAGTATTTTATTTCCTTATTTATGCATTATTGTATTTATTTCCATATTAATGCATTTCCACATGTATGTTTTTATTTAGTCATGTATTTATTTGTACATGTATATTTTCCATAGTTACGGAAGCTCAAAGATGCCTTGCGTTATTATTATTTTTCTGTCTAGTTTTCTTGTGATCTCGACATAACAAAAAGGTTGTTTTCTCGTTATCATTACTTCTTTTTTTTTTTTCCCGTGATCTCGACATAACAAAAAGTTGTTTTCAATAAGGTTATCTGGAGGCAACAGCTAAACGCACTGTTGCATAATGGTTGACCGAATACGTCATTACTTTGATCAATGACTCACTCAAGCTGAAATAGCTGTATGTCTCTCAGTCATTGACAACTTCCAGATTAGTGTCAGACACCTTAGAAGAAGACTATCAGATGTATCATACAAATAAATAGTTAAAAAATCATACATTGTGATTTCTGGATTTTTTTTTTAGATTATGCCTCTCACAGTGGACATGCACCTACGATGACAATTTCAGACCCTATAGTATATTTTTAAATATTATAGTATGCTTTTATATCAAAGTACTTATGTGAGTTTCCTGGCCTTGTGTGACCCAGGAAAGAGCATTTGAGGTTACTAAAAGTGTGTGTGACCCAGGAAAGGGCATTTGATGTTACTAAAGGTGTTGTTGCTGCAGAAACCACAGAAAGTACCCAGTTGTAACATAATTAGGGAGGTTATGTACAAGGAGTGAAACAACAGATGGTCAAAATTAATAAACTAAGGCTAAGTTTCTGCCAGTATGGTAAAAAGTATCCATTGATTACAAAAACACTGTCCTGTAGATCAAGGGTGAAGGATGTGTGATGAGGACATGGTTGTTTTTCTCGTACACAGATGTTTCTGAATGAAAGAGCCCTTTCTATGAACTATGGAATATGTCCAAAATATGAGGTAATTGGCTGAATGTGAAAGATACACGTTTTTTAAAAAATAGATGAGCAAGGGATTTTCCACCAATAGTTAATTAGCAAGCAACATAAAACATATTGGTTGCAAGGGAAAGAACTGAGGGAAATAATCCCATTGGCTAGAGATAAGGAGCAGAAAGATAACAAAAAGGTACATAATTGGGAACTTAGGAAAGTGAAAGTAGAACGGACAGCTGGCCGGTCTCATGTAGTTTGTTGGTGTTCAATAAACTATAACTTTGGCATCTGGAACTTGGGACTCCGAGAGTTTTCTTACAACTTAGAGAGAATCATCGTGAATATTCCACGACAACCCCTCCATGATTTCTAAGTGGGAGAACTTGCAAAATAGCAGGGTGTTCAAATACTTATTTTCCTCACTGTAGCAGTGCCGTTTTGTGGCCCATTCCGCATAACGCGGCCCAGTGTGTGTCACTTATAGCTATATCTGTAAACGGCAATATTAATCATCATGTACGCGTGATGATTGGTAAGATCATCAATATATTTACACGGGAATGTAAAGTTGTAAAGTTCCGCAAAGCTGATATTAAGTTGCGCAATTCGTCCTCTCAGATCCGCGCTGGTGGACACGCATCGTTAAGGGCGTTTTACATAGTACGCTGTTACAGTTTCCAATTCATTATCGAATAGAGAAAGCGACAGGAGGCAAAATGGAGGGTGACAGTAATAATATAACTGCCTAAAATATAACAAACATTTAAGTTTTCCAAGATACTTTTGATTTTCTGAAGTATAGGCTATTATGATGCATAAAGAGAGTCTCTCGTACGAACAGTTCTCACGCATGGACCCGTCTTCTCCATATGTATCTTACACAGTAAAGCATTAACACAACATCTAATTCATGTCATACATTGTAGGTGCAGATACGGTATACTTGTATTATCCAAAGAAAGAACAGTTTGACATTATTGAGCTCATTGTGTTTTCTGTACATCTTGTGTGTGTGATGAGGTGCTCCTTATCACCTTAGGATGTGTATGGAATTATGATCTTAAAAATAATGCACTTACCTATTTGACTCTCCTGGATGTCCGCTGATTTGACCCCTTGCACAAAGGCATGTACATCTGCCAGACTCAGTTCACCACCATCTCGTTTCAGCTTGATAAGTTCTGGGAAACTGACTGTGTTGTTTTCAGTTGACATCTTTAATTTGTCTGTGTGTCTTTTCAAAATAAAAGCTGTGTGAAGCAGAAATCAGGAACTTTCAGTCATGGGTTAGATTTCACTGTGTTTGCACTGCAAGGCCATAACTATGTCTTGAGCATTGGGGGTAAGACCAAACAATTTTGGGCATGGTCGCAGGTGTTGTCACAAATATAATTGTGAATTTCCAGCGAATGTGTGAAAGCTCTGCTGGCATTACCCGCAGTGTAAGAAGAATATTAATACCAATGTTAGTGATCTGGTCTTATTCACACAACCACAGGATATAAATCAGAATTATGTGGCAATGTCTGAATTTTTTTTTTTTAGCCCCTTTTCTCCCAATATGGAATGCCCAATTCCCACTACTTAGAAGGTCCTCAAGGTGGCACAGTTACTCACCTCAGTCCGGGTGGCCTCCACATCTGAGACTGCAATCTGAAACTGCAATCTCTTCTTATCACATGGCTATTTGTGCATGACACCGCGGAGACTCACAGCACAGGAAGCTCATGCTACTTCCTGTGATAAATGCACAAATTACCATTGAGAGCGAGAACCCCGAATCAAGACCACGAGGAGGTTACCCCATGTGACTCTACCCTCCCTAGCAACCGGGACAATTTGGTTGCTTAGGAGGCCTGTCTGGAGTCACTCAGCACACCCTGGATTCGAACTTGTGACTCTAGGGGTAGTAATCAGCATCTATACTCGCTGAGCTACCCAGGCCCCAATGTCTGATCATTTCTAACATCAGCATTTATAGTAAAAGAGTAAGAGTAAAAATCACTCACTTGTTGCTGTGTTGTTGTATTGAAGAGACGGTAATAAAACCTGCTTCTTTCTTTTTCCTGAAATAGTGACTTAGTCTTTCTTGTCTCCATGTACACCTCCAAGTGTATATGCATATCCTCCAATGATGCTTTAATTTGTTTATTTCCAAAGGTGATGTTTCATATGCTGAATGTCAGATCTGCATGTCAGTAAAAGAGAAATCTCTCTTGACAAGAACGGAGAGTAAAATGCATTTATTATTTATTATAAAGATGAAACAAGATGCAGTTTTGGTGCAAAGAAAACTGAAGTAGCATTTCTTGCCATCTATCTTCTCTCTGCTGGTAGTGTAAAGTTTTGTGGAGGTGTTTCAGATGGCAAGAGTGACTCCATGTCAGTGCCTGATTTAATTCATCCTGCCTGTGCAACAGTGTGATAAAACAATGGCAAAATGCGATTAAACGGCAAAACTATATGAGCTCAAATTCAATGTGTTTATGAAAATCTTAATTAATGTTAATAATGTTGATTTATGTAATTTGTCAATTAATTTATTGCCAGCCTGTAATCAATAATGTAGTATTTATGTATAACTAAAATAGCTGAAATTGGGTTATAACAAAAGTGGTACATTCATTGATAATGGCGCTGAGAAGTAAAGTGGATAGTATTTGACCTTTTTGAAGCACGAAAGCTCCTGATCACTATAAACTGTAATTCTATGGAAAAAAGCTGCTTACAATATCTATTTTTATGTTCAGTAATAGCATAAAATTGAGTAATAATAAAAGTAACAGCATGTGGGTTTTGAACAACATAAGGGTGTGTAAATGAGTGAGAAAAAGTACATTTTCCATTTTTAGGTGAACATATTTTTCCATCTTCAAAATAAAAAGACTCTTAGGAGATGCTGTGCACAATTAGGATTTAATTAAAGACAAAAATATATTATTCAGAAAGTTTTAAATTAATTTTTAATTATTGCCTAATAATATTTTCATAAAAATATGACGCATATATTCGCTCTTTGTCTTAAGCCTGATATGCTGAAACTGCTCCATTAATGTTTTCACATTCACAGTTATGAATGACGAATCGCGTACTGTACATGACATATTTTCGATTCAAAACGGCAGTGTGCTGTGATTTCGGCTATATTTACATGTACAATTATTACACAGAGAAAGTTAGAAGCGACAGAATGTCTTATTTTATCTCTCACAGCGCACAGCCTCCTTCTGGGGTAACATTGAGGGATCAGCAAGAAAAATAATGTTCAAATTAAATTGTTTAAACTAAAACAAAGGAGAAGCAAACAATACAGATTAGTGATTGGCCCTTGGCAACTCTTCTTGCACATGCGCAGCTCATTCACGTCTGTGTCAGCTGCCGTGCGGTCAACTGAATGTGCTGCTCCTCTCTGAATAGAGTAGACGCCGAGAGAGGTGTGCCTGCGCCGGGAAAGCAAGACCTCATGTTCCCACGGCAGTACTGGCGACTCTTCTACGTAAAGTAACTAAGGTTTGTCCAAAAAGTTGCTAGATTTTTTTCGCTAGGTGCTTTTAAGAAACAAAAGAGTCGCTAAAGGGGTCTGAAAAGTCGCTATATCTATTAGCTAATCGCTAATTTGATTGGCTATCTCAAATGGCGACGAGTGGTGTTAAGACTGCTGTGCAATCCTCTATTATTTATTTACATATGTGCAGTAAAATTAATGGAATGTGAAAGAGGAGTTTGGGACCTCTTGAAGAATTTTGAAAAATTAAAGCAACGTAAAAGCAAGAGAGTAAGAATAAAAATGAAAATAAATGTACCCATGATGAAAAATAAATAAACTCCCCAAAAAGACAGCACCATTTTATTTGAATTGAACCAGTCCACAATTTCCCATTTAAAGTCTCTGACACATAATTTTTTGCATATTATTATTATTATTATTATTATACAATCATTTTTGTTTGATATTTGAATGGAGGCAGCCTAGCTGAAAAAACAAAATATGCTTTTTGTGATCTTAAAATTAAATATTAACATTAATTGTTAAGAGAAAAATAGTTTTAGTTCCGATATTCCCAGCTATCCACCTTTTTCTTGTGTCTCGTGATGCTTAGTGAGAAATATGGGCATTACTTCCGTTGTCAAGTTATTTCCTTTTAAATCCGCACTCAAGTTTAAACGTGCTAGGTAGGACGCGTCCTTTGAATGCTGCAGTATACTGAGCGTCCTCCTTTAACAAGTCTTGTTTAAACAAGATGGCATTCACAGGACAAACGGAAACGGAATGTAACATGGTTGCTATGACAGCACGCCACTCTTTAACAAGCGCTACATATATGTTCATTTTATGTTTTAGTTGTTGTTATTCTCTGTTTCACATACGCTGAACTGTACCATATTGCCTTGTATTTGCCCTGTACTTTTTGCATTGTACTTGTCTGTAATTGAACTAAATATAATTATTTAACAAGAACGCTTTGAGTGAGAAGGAAACAAAGTCCCTTTTGAAGGGAATGTATGAGGTACATTTTAGTAGAGTTATAATGATGTAAAGAGAAAAGAAAATAGATATTACAGGTGTAATTTTAGTCTAATACTTTATTTTAATTCTATATTAATATAATTACACATATTATATACTCTGCACCCATCTACTGAGGTACTTCAACTTGGGAATTAGCATTCCTTGCATTTGAACATCATATTTATGGACAAATAGGCGTCATTTTTTAATCATATTTTTTTTTCTACATTTCTGTTGAAGCAAAGAATTGTGGGTTGTGAGTGCCCACGAAGGATACACCTCATGTGTCCTCCGAATTCCCATGAAAGAAGGTCGCATTCGCAGGCTTCATTCGAAGTGTCCTACTCGCTTTTCTGGAAAAGAAGACAGCCTCGATGACGTATGTGGCCGACAAATGCAACCTCCGGAAGACACAGCCCCTAACTACCTCTGTATGTGTTTTTTGTGACTAAACAAAGTCCAAAATAAATCAAAACTATGTTATATTTTAGCATCTTTAAAGTAGTCACCCGTTGCCTAGAATTTGCAGAAGTACTCTTGACATTTTCTCAACCAACTTCTTGAAGTATCACCCTGGGACGTTTTTTAAACAGTATTGACTATCATGACTATCATGATTGAGTTCCCATCTATGTTGGGCACTTATTGGCTTCTTTTCTTTAATATTTGGTCCAAGTCATCAATTTCAAAAACGTTTTTTTTTTTTTTAATGAAAGTTTAGATTTATAATGAAATAAATTAATATGGTGGCACAATTATAATTTCAAAAACTAATTTCAAACATTTAAGCATATGCCTTCAGATCAAAAGATTTTAAGATCATGACAAACAAAAAAACATTCAAAACGTTTGACCGGTAGTATGTATGTATGCACAGTGTGTGTGTGTATATATATATATATATATATATATATTAGCAAGAAATTGGTACTTTTATTCACCAAAGTGGCATTCAACTGATCACAATGTATTGATAATGGACATTGATAATGTGAAAAATTACTATTACAATTTGAAAACAATTTTCAGAACTTCTTCAAAGAGTTCTCATCAAAAAAATCCACGCACAGCAATGACAGCTTTGCAGATTCTTGGCATTCTAGCTGTCAGTTTGTTCAGAGACTCATGTGACATTTCACCCCACACTTCCTGTAGCACTTGCCATAGATGTGTCTGTTTTGTCGGGCACTTCTCACACACCTTACAGTCTAGCTGATCCCACAAAAGCTCAATGGGGTTAAGATCCATAACACTATTTTCCAATTATCTGTTGTCCAATGTCTGTGTTTCTTTGCCCACTCTTAACCTTTTTTTTTTTTCCAAAACAAAAAAGTGGCTTTTTCTTTGCAATTCTTCCCATAAGTCCTGCACCCCTGACTCTTCTCTTTACTGTTGTACATGAAACTGGTGTTGAGCGGGTAGAATTCAATGAAGCTGTCAGCTGAGGACATGTGAGGTGTCTATTTCTCAAACTAGAGACTCTGATGTACGTATCCTCTTGTTTAGTTGTACATCTGGTCTTCCACATCTCTTTCTGTTCTTGATAGAGCCAGTTGTCCTTTGTCTTTGAAGACTGTAGTGTACACCTTTGCATGAAATCTTCTGGGTTTTTTTTGGCAATTTCAAGCATTGTATATCATTCATTCCTCAAAACAATGATTGACTGACGAGTTTCTAGAGAAAACTGTTACTTTTTTGCCGTTATTGACCTTAAGACATGCCAGTCTATTGCAACTCAAAAACAAACACAAATACAATGTTAAGCTTCATGAACCAATGAACCAAATAGCTTTCAACTGTGTTTGATATAATGGCAAGTGATTTTCTAGTACCAAATCTGTCTAGATTTGATAAAAAATGTCAAATTAAAGTGCCAATTCTCTTCCGAAACAGCAAAATCTACATTATTCCAAACTTTTGGCTGCCAGTGTATATAGGCTATATATATATATATCAATTAACAACATTTGTTTTCACTTCATTTTTCCTAAATAGATAAAGTAATTTTGTCCATATTGTTCTTTTGTTTTGTTAATTTACTCTGATTTGATCTAATGATGGATTGCATCTTGGGTTTTATTCCTGGCGTATGAGCATGGTTGCAGAATATGCCTTTTTATTATTAGGATTTTTAATCAATAAGTTGCACAAGACAACAGGGCCCTGATGTATAAACATTGCGTGTGCACAAAATGGGTATTGAAATGTGTTGAATTTGTATAGTATTTAAGCACTTGATAAAGAAGTAATCATTAAGCCAATAGAAGGCTATATTATTTGTATGTAACTAATTAAAAAGGCATTCCAATATAAGCTGTAAAACGAAAATACTGGTTTGGAATGTGCTGCGTTTGGAGAAATAGAGAAGGAACAAACAGTAACTAAAAATATTTGAGATATTTTCTGTTCTATTACAATCATGTTCTGAGATAAGTACAGCATTTGAATAAAGATTATCTGTGATGCGATACGCACTTGACTCTGACTGACATGAAATGGCTCTGTAAAATGGTCAGTAGCTATAAGACATTATAGTCGAACAGATCATTGGAGAGACATGTCTAATCAGAAACAGCATTGTACAGTTGCAAACAGGTACAGCTAACACATTACAGCTAGTTCCGGTTCTTGAATCTGATTGGACGAGAGACGTTCCATGAGCACCGATGGTCTGACACCATCAGCACTGCTGTTCTAAACTAAACTGTAAGAGTAGTGCATATGTGTTAAGAGTTACTGTATAAGTGTCTCTTACATGTATTTTATTTTTATATATATATGTTAGCCAGCAGGTGGTGGCAAAAGATCATTTTTGTGTGTAATATGAGCCAGTTGGTGATGCAAAGTGAATCTGTCAGTCATTGTTTACATACAACAACGCTCCATGATCACTTGTATTACTACTACAGCTACACGACTACAGCTAGAAAATAACTTTAAATGGCTTTAAACAAACAACTTCAGCATTACAGTTTAGAGACACAGCACAGATTAATTACACATCTCAAGGTGCTTACCTCTTACTGAACTTTCCACATTGGAGAAAAAGTTCTGCTCAAAATGCTGGAGGACATTGCGGTTTCTATAGCGAAAGACTCTTGCGCACCGGCTACCGCGATTTGGTTTGAACCTGCAATGGCAGATTCTGATCTGTCGCATAAGAAAGCAGTTCCATGCACAAATGAATTTTTATGACCGTACTCAGTTTTTCCTAATTTTTAAAAATGTACTTGTTCATTGAACTGTTCGCAATCGTGATATATGGCCCTAAATCAGCACTGCTGTGATTACCTATGGCACGAGGCTGTGGCCGAATCACAGCAGTGCTGATGTAGGGACCTATCGTTATGTGTGTATATATATATATATATATATATATATATATATATATATAAAATACCAGTCAAATATAAAATCTTAGTAGTCCAATGATATCAGACAAAGCTGCACAAAGAATTTTAATCATTTTCATTTTG
The DNA here is from genome assembly GCA_032164185.1 of Moxostoma hubbsi. Lineage (NCBI taxonomy): Eukaryota > Metazoa > Chordata > Actinopteri > Cypriniformes > Catostomidae > Moxostoma > Moxostoma hubbsi. The sequence continues at coordinate 7,544,600 of JAVLUX010000043.1, forward strand.
TTTCCTGTACTAAATATTTAACTTCTCAATAAAAACACACTTAAAACAATTTAAAAGGTTTTCTGAGAAGGTTAGGTTAGATTTATGTCTGCAAAGATAAAAACATTTTACCAAGGGATATTCAAGATATATTCTTTGAAAACAAGTTCATATCTTAATAAATAATGTTTCTCCATGGTGCAGCATCTAACCTCTGGGCACATGTTATAATACAGTTTCTCATACCATTAAACGCAGTAATCATGTTTCTGGATGGTGAAATGCATATGGTAATTGTATGCAGATGAGGATATGCGTAGTAAAAACAGGCATTGTACAATCCATATATGGTTATTTTGGGGAGGAGACGAGGTTGGGAATGAATGATTAAACTGGGATTATTAAGGGAACTATGTGCAGGTTCTGGCTTACGTACGGTTGTATAAATCAGAATTTTTTTGCATATGCAAAATCTGTCTTTAGTACATACGCACACTTAAAGGAAAAACTGAAATCTATGCAGTTTTATACATGAGGCCCCAGGTGTTTAGTTATTTTGTAAATTAGACACCTGTCCTTGATCAACTTGAATATAAATGCTCGTCATGTTAATACACCTGACACTTGATACCCTCACATGATTAAATTAAGTCCAACCAAACAGAAAAGCCACAAACCCAACCCAACCTTTTTCCACCGAAGAAGTGTGTCATATTTTGTGATTAATCCCCACAGCCTGAGAGATGATCTTTAATAACAGACAAGTCAAATTATATTTTTGTGTACATTTTCTCACACCTCTGTCGCTTACACTAGTTATTAATTACATATGGGTGTATGAGAGTGAATGAGAAATATAGGTCGGAAGATATAAGGAGGACAGGGACAGATGAGGAAAGTAAAGTTATATTTTATGCAGATGGCTTATAAACAGTAGCACCCACATCTTTGTGCAAATTTACCAACTGGAGGAGAGACGAGTGCAAGGATTTTTCTCCTCTGTTGGCAGAGTTTAACTGTTGGTTAAATGCATGACCACAGCAACACCTACTGTTCCGGCTTAATAAACACCACATACCAGATCAGTTTTGACACTATAAAATCTTGATGTTTGCTTGGTTTTAGTATGATCTGGAATTTTAAAATGTGAGATTTAAAAGAAGGAATTATATATTCACAGGACAGATCGTACAAATTGTAAATATTTAACATTAATTTTAGTACTTTGGTTGTCCTATAAAGATTTAAAGTGTTAGATCACCCAAAAATGAACATTCTGTCATAATGTTCTCACCGTCATTTTGTTCCTAACACAAATGATTTTGAACAACAGGCTCGGCCTCCGAGACATGAGGGTGAGAGTAAAACAAAACAACAGAATAAACCGACAAACTTACTGGAGCTGTGACAGTAACCACGTCGACTGGTAGGCCATGAATGTGGAAGATGTGGTTTATGACTGCTACCGCTGTCTCCCTCGCTGAGGATAATTTGGGGAGGGGAATTAAATGTAAAAGAACCGATCCACTACAATCAAAACGACTGTGTTGCCATGAGAGGGAGGGGGGAGGGGGGAGGGGGGCATTTACGAAATCCATGGTTATGTGTGACCAGGGTCTCGAAGGGACAGACAGCGTTTGGAGAAGCCTGGTCATGGGGTTACAGGAGATCTTATTTGTCACGAAAATGGGGCATGTGGCAACAAACTGGCATACGTCCCGTGCAAGCGATGGCCACCAGAAACATTTTCTAATAAGCATCTGGGTGTGGGCCGCCCCTGGGTGGCAAGCGACATTGGATGAGTGACCCCACTGTAGAACATGCGTCCAAACTGACAGCGGAAATATAACCTGCATGTGGGCATGGGGGCACGCCGTGTTTCGTAACACAGACTTAAGCCTCCAGCACCAAGGATACCATGCCAACCTCTCGAGTGGCGGGTTGGATGGTATCTGGTGGGATGGTGGAGGTCTCTATTTCAAAACATCGAAACAAGGAATTGGGCTTGATGTTTATAGAGCCCGGGCAATACGAAAGGGTAAAATTAAACCAAGTGAAAAATAATGCCCAGTGAGCCTGTCTAGAATTGAGGCGTTTTGTGCTATGGATGTGCTCTAAGATCTTATGTTCATTCCAGACTACAAAGGTATCCCTGAACCCTCTAACTAATGATGCCACTCGCCCAAGGCCAACCAGCAATTCTCAGTTATCGATGTCATAGTTCCATTCAGCCAGTGTTAATTGGTACAAAAAGATTGCACACAGATGCATCTTTCCATTCGAGGGAGAGCGCTGTGAGAGGACCGCTCCAAAACCATCCTCGGTCACATCCACTTCCACCACGAATTGAATTGCAGGGTTGGGAGTTATTAAAATAGGTGCGGTACAAAAATGCTCCTTTAGTTTGGAAAATGTGGCTTCAGCCTGTGAGGACCAGCAAAAATCACTGAGGTGAGATCTGTCAAAGGTGTGCCGAGTTGGATGTAGTTTCTAATAAACCTTAGATACAAATTTGCAAACCTCTGAAATGCTTCTGGTGTTGGCCAACCGTAGACGTCTTTGCCTTTAGCAGGGTCCTGGATATTCTGGGAGAAGATCAGAATATTGTCAAGATAAACAAACACAAAACGATCAACCATGTCTCTAGCCACATAATTTACGAGCCCCTGGAAGATGGCGGGAGCATTGACCTATCCGAAAGGCATAACCAAATATTCGAAGTGGCCCCTATGAGCCTTAAAGGCCGTCTTCCACTCATCCTCCTTCCTGATTTGGACCTGGTGATCGGCATTGCATGGGTCTAAATTTGTAAAAAGAGTTTGAAGGTTGAGGACATTTACAGCAAATTATTACGATTCTTCATCCTGATGTCATTCAGCCCCCGATAATCTATGCAGCGTCTAAGCGAGTCATCTTTCTCCAAGAAGAAGAACCCCGCTCCTTCGGGGGATGAGGAAGGGCGGATGAGACTGGCTGCCACAGAATCATTGAAATACCTGTTCAAGGCATCCCTCTCGGGAGCCGACAGCTAATACAGCCATCCCTGAGGAGGAGAGGTGCCAGGAAACAGTTCAAACGCACAGTCATATGGGCGATGCAGAGGGAGGGTTGTGGCACGGGACTGGCTGAACACCACCCTCAAGTCATGGTATGTCAATGGCACTCCGGAAAAATCTTCTGGTTCATTCTGCAACAAAACACAAGACTGGACAGGGGAGACAGCAGAATTAAGACAGAGTGACGAACAATAAGAACTCCAACCAAGAACAGTGTTGGTTGCCCTATCTATGTGTGGGTTGAGCGTTACCGACCAAGGACGCCCCAACACTACCGGGATCGATGGGGATTGGATCAGATAAAAGGACAGTTGTTCTGAATGGTTACCAGAGATGAGGGTGACTGGCTTAGTGGACTGGGTGATGACTGATGGGGTGTGCCACTGAGGGTGTTGGCGGTGATAGGTTCGTCCAAATGGACCCTGGGAAGCCACCATTTGGAAGCCAAATTAATGACAATGGGGTTCCCTTCTGCTCTGGAAGCTGAGACTGTGTGATTGGCAGAGCCATACTGAAGCCAGGTTGTGAGAAGTATACGAAGTCTGGGGGATTTGTCCAAAGGTGTAGCGGTCCCCAAACCCCTTCCTACTGACGAGTGGTGTCTTTTGACAAGGCAGTCAGCGGTGAAGTGGCCCGACCGGGCACAAGAAAAGCATAGTCCCTTCACTTGGCATCGCTGCTTCTCCTTGCATGACATCGGGGTTCTCCCAACTTGCATAGGGTCAGTGTCGGTGTGTGATTCTGGTGACCTGGTTGAAGTAGTCGATCGGAGAGAATGGTCAGTCGCTGAGAGTGTGAAGAGCAGTGTAGAGCCAGGCGTTGATCAACTTGGAGTGCCAGGTCCACCAAGTCATTGAACCGAGGGGAAAGATCCAATGGATAAATCTCATCCTGGACATCGCCATAAAGCCCATGCAAAAACAGGTCCCACATGGCTTGGTCATTCCATTTGCAGGAAGCGATGAGGGTGCGAAACTCAATCGCATAGTCAGCGACTCGTTGATCTCTGTGGGACAGTCCAGATAAGACCCTCCCCGCCTCCTGACTTGCGCAATCAAATATTTGGCGAATTTTGGAGGAGAACGTTTCAAAGGTGGCGCAGCAAGTATGTCTGTTGTCCCACATGGCAGTGCCTCATTCAGCCCTACTGGAAAGAAGTGTGATAATACATGCAACCTTCATCGTTTTGGAGGCAAACATTTGGAGGCTGTAGGGTGAAGAACTGTGAACATTGAGACAGAAGGGTGTTAACGGATCCTGCCTCACCTGAGAATGGAGCTGGAGGAAGGATCCAAGCCTCTGGGAGCCAAGAGGCATGGGGAAATGTCGAAGACCATGGGGTTTTCATGAGAGGGGCCGGGATCGGGAGATCGGTGTTGTTGGACCACCACGGTGAGTTCAGCAAGCTGCGATGCCATCTCCAATGCCTGGCTAGAAGCAGAGACTTGATCCTGAACTGTTTAAAGCTGGCAATCCCAGCACTGGCTGCAGTAGCATGAGGCCAAGGTTGAGTCAACATGCGTGTCATGGCTGTGCAGTGGGTAAAGGAAGAGTGTGTTCGTAGACAGGTATTATGCGTTGCGGAAGTCAGGAGCAGAGACTGGGAATCCTCCACTGGCGATTTGTGGGCGGCAAGGACAGGCGTGTACAGCAAGCTGGAAGGTAACCACACTCCTGACACATGGGCAGAGACAGGCAACCAACAGGTACACAAGACAGCACCAACTAGACATAGAGAGCAAGGTTATTTGCTTGACAGCACACAATAATATAGTGAAGACTGTGAGGGCACACAAGGAATAAGTAGGGAGTGCAATCAGAGTGGAACAGGTGTAGCTATCACGTTAGTCAGTGGCATGATCAGCACCTCCCCGGGAATGATCAGTGTTCCCATGGAAACACTGATCATGCGTGCCAGCTCCGCCTGCGAGACATGAGGGAGAGAGAAAAACAAAACAACAGAATAAACCGCCAAACTCACTTTAGCCGTGACGAGATTTGTGCGACTTTCTTTTTACTACAGAAAACAAGGATTTTTAGAACAATATTTCAGCTCTGTTGGTCCATTCAGTGCAAGTGAATGGTGATCAGAAATCTGACGATCTGAAAACACAAACATAAAGGCAGCATAAAAGTAATCCATATAACTCCAGTGCTGAAATCCATGTCTTCAGAAGCGATATGATAAAAAACAAAAAGGTAAACAAAAAGATGAATATTTAAGTACTTTTTTACTATAAATCTCCACATTCACCACCACTTTCTTTTTGGTGATTCACATTCTTCATTCATATCACATCTACTGGTCGGGGCTGATCAAAGGCAGATATTTTAAGTAAAAATTTACTTAAATATTGATCTGTTTCACATCCACACCTTTTATGTTGCTTCTGAAGATATGGATTTAATATTATGGATTACTTTAATGCTGCCTTTATATTCTTTTTGGAACATCTGAGATATTCTTCTAAAAATATTAATGTACATTCTGCAGAAGAAAGAAAGTCATACACACCTTGGATGGCATGAGGGTAAGTGAATGGTGAGAGCATTTTCATTTTTGGGTGAACCAAAATACCTTTAACTATAGCTAGGGATCATGCAATTTTGCCACATGACCACTCAAAACAGATTTAAAGAAAATCTTAAATTGAATGTTAATAATTTGTCTTTTGTTAAAAGCCCTTAGGTAGCATACAATATATTTTGCTCATATTGTTTTATAGTGAAAGTCTTGATATGAAGTCCAAATGAGTATATGCACAATGCAGACCAAATAGATCATGTCAAAGAAACATTGTCTTCATAAATTCACAAATTGATCAGCATGAAATGACTGACTGATGCCGAATAATCAAATACAAAAGGTAACAAATAAAAGTGTATACCTACAACCCAAAGTATTTCAAATCTTGTTAAACAAAACAGTTAATCTACACAAGCATTTATTCATAATAGACAAAGGTCAAAGGTTTTTTGTAATAATGATTTTCTTTTTTTTAACCATGAAAAATAACTTTTCAACTAGTCCAAAGGTTGTTTTTATAACTCACAAATCACAAGTTATACTATGGGGGAAAAGAGTAAATGTGTTCATGTTAGGGTATTTGTTTGATAATTGACAAATAAAATAACAAATGTGAAGTAAAACCATATATGACACAATCTCACACGTCATAAGACAAGCAAATCTCACCTTATTCTCATACATTCTCCTCTTTTGAATATATAACTAACTCCATATATATCATATACATATAAAATTGAATGTAGTGACTGAAAATATCTATCTTTAACAAATTTTAGATGGCAGCAGTATTACCTCAAGGCCACGCTTGTATTGTATTGGGAGAAGTTGTTTCTCCTGGTTTAGGGCAGATTGTCAGATCCTTTCTAACTTGGGACATGTTGCATTTACATGCCAAGTCCAATTGCAACAATACATTTTACTGTCACCATTTACATGGCTATATACTTTTTTGAGTTGCAAGATGGTAGGTGAACATACTATAAATTCCAGGCACTTGGAAGCATTAACATTGTTCACAAGAGAGGTTTCCATTCTCTTCCTTTCTATTTGCTCCCAAGTGGATACTGATACTACATTTCATGTCTCTCTTCTGGAAGCAAGAAATCCATGTGAATCCAGATGGTGATGATATTCTTACATTTCCTCGGTTAATGTGATAGCAGTCTGTAATGTTTTCCCACACCTTCATTGTCATAATTTGATTGTAAAACATGGCACAAGAAGGAAATGGCTATTTAATGTGTTATTGTGCAGGAAACCCATTAAAATATGGCCATTAAATTCAGTTCTCTTAAAACCTGTTGCTTTAAATAGTAGATATTGCGCAGTGGGTCCATGCTCCTGTCCAGCACATATTTTCCATGTTCGTTTTTTTTTTTTTTTTTAAAGTATCCGGCAAACTAGCGAATGTGGTAAGGAGGTGAATTTTTTTTGAGTGTTCCAGGAATAATTTACCCAAAAATGATCTCATCATTTACTCACCCTCATGCCATCCCAGATGTGTATGACTTTCCTTCTTCAGCAGAACACAAATTAAGATTTTTAGAAGAATATCTCAGCTCTGTAGGTCCATTCAATGCAAGTTGTTGGTGATCAACAAATTAAAGCTCCAAAAAGCACAGACAATCATAGTAAAATTAACCCATCCGTCTCCAGTGTTTAAATGAATTATTTCTAAAGCGAGATGAGAAACTGATACATTTTTATGTCCTTTTCACTATAATTGTTTAATTTCGATCACGCTACACTGTGCGTTCATGAGAGGAACGAGTACACAAAGCCTCTCGTGTGACATAGGCATGTTCACGCGAGAACTGACACGATGCAACTGGAAGTGCACCTCGATTTATAAACAACAGAATGCTGTTCACATGCTTCATTGGTTTTGCTTTCATTTGAACATGCCGTGCGCTTACTGTATATCATGTGAGAGGCTGTGTGTACTTGGATCTCATGAACATGAATTTTAGAGTGACCGGAAGTAAAATGTTTATAGTGAAAATGACTTAAATGTTGATCTGTTTCTCACCCAAAGCAATCGTATTGTCCATTGTATGGACCTACAGAGCTCAGATATTCTTCTAAAAATATTTGTTTGCGGTCTGCTGAAGAAAGAAAGTCATACACTTCTGGGATGGTATGAGGGTAAATTATGTTTCTTTTTTGGGTGAACTGTCCTTTTAAATCAGGGGTGCATGAATAATACCCACCATATGTTTCAGTGTTCAAAAGTCTGTGTGAACTTGTGAAAATTGCTTCGATTTTGCATTGTTTTTTTTTTCTAGTTTTAATACACTTTTTTGGACTATTAAAAATGTATAAAATGTAACAATTTTCAAATCTTTGGAATTTAACAAAAAAGGGCCTTAAAATTTTCTACAGCAAGGACATTTTGTTCTGTACCAGGCTCTAAAAGGATATTAAGATATTATTTAATAATTCTGGAGTTACAGGCACTCCATTTTTCAATTTAAAATCTTTAAATGTATTTTTTGGAAAAATATAATAATGCCATTACCACCTTTCTTAGGTTATGTTTTTGACCTGTAGTTTTACTCGAATAATAAGGCAAAAAGTTTAATTTTGACCCCCCTAAACAAAATAATGGATTATTTATTAAATATTGATTCATGTTATTAAATATTTTGTCTTTCATCAACATTTGTTTATCTTCAGAAAAAGTATTAGCAATTTAAAAATTTCAGGGAAATTTCTGAATTGTGGCTGACTTTATCTGGAATAACCCTCAAAACTTTTCTAGTTAAATTAGATTTTGAAATGCAGATTTTCAGTGTGGACTACTGACCCCACCATATGTTTCAGTAGTGAATATATGGTAAAAAAAAAAATTATGGCTTGGAGTTAGGTTTAGACGAGAGTGTGTGCACTGGACACTGTAGTATAAAACGTAGGGATAATTGTAAAAATTAAAATGATCTGTGATGACATTTTGAACTATTTTCTCAATTTCTGCTCTCCTCAACTGTCTAGCAGCTGCTTTAGCGCTCGTTCGATGTTCATTCGGTGACCCACACGCGTCACTCCTAACTCTGCCAGATCGTCCTTGGTGAGGGCAGGCAGATGGGCGCCTTCAATCTCATGTTCCAAAAAGCGTGCACGATGCTCCCCTAGTCCCACACTCTCGAGCCACTCTCCCACATCATACTTACTCCACAGTGCTAGTGGACGCTGTCTGAATGGTCGGAGGGCCAGGAGAGGGGCTCCAAGTACCGGTGATGGGCAGGGGGAAGCGCAAGGGGAGGGGGATGGAGAGCGGCTGCGGGCTCGAGCGCTGGCACTCCTCATGACGAAACGCACCTCCTTAGGCTCCTGGGGCAAGCTTAGGCTGGAGGACTTGAGGATGGTGTGATGGTGGTGATGAGGGCCAAAAGTGCGAACAGGGCCCAGCGGTTCACTCCGTTCTGGAGTGGCTCCGGGGCTTGGAGTCCTGCGGTTTACTGGGTATCGGCTACCAGGCCGGATCGTGAAGGTGGTGCCATAACTCCTCTGAGAGATGGTGTGAAGCTCTCCTAAACTACTAAAGAGTCTGAGAGAAAAAGTAACACCAAAAGGAAAGACATAAACATAAAAGAGGTCAGTGTAGAGGAAGAAAAACAATGTATCAAAGAGTTTTCAGATTTGTGAATTCCAATAGTGCAGAGCATGCAGTGAGATTCTGATCCAGTTAAAGGACAGTGAGAGCGTTTAACATAAAATTTATAGAAAGGAACAAGGTTTGCTTGAAAAAATTGCATTAGTATATCACAGTGTATTTCCACTAAAGGCTTTTGGTATGCATTTTGAAAATATCCAAAAAGGCAATAAACATCAAAAAGATGCTATTAACATCCCCAAAATCAATGGCTTTCATGATACATGGAATATGTCTGACTGCATAAATTGTCCCTTATTTGAAATTTAAAAAAGCTATTTTTTCCCTAGCTGTATTTTAAAAACCAATTTGATTGCCCTTAGTGGTACACTGATAATTCTAGTTTCCTTGTGCAAAGACAGAAAATAAGCTGAAATGCCTCAATTAGAATGAATTACTGTATAATGAACTACCGTAAGCCTTCAAAACAAGCCCACCATAGCATTTACAGCTTGATTAATGGCTGCAGTAAGGGGTTTTAGTGAAAGTTAGTTAAACAAGGAGTTGTTTTTACCCATAGAGCTAAAAACCTACGATTTACTCTCTTCTCCATTCTCCTCACATCTGCAAGGACATACAGACACACACATGTGTGTTACAGAAAGGCAGTGTAACCAGGTGTGTGACCGAGGGTGTCCAGTCAAATGGGTGTACTGCTAAAAGATACTGAATAAGCTGTGGTTCATGCAGGTGTGCAAAATGTGATTTTGTGCTGAAGTTCATTTGTTTAAAGCTGAAGTGTGTAATTTCTGTGCCTCTAATGTCACCAAATGGAATTGCAAAAATAACTAGATGGGTAAAGTTTATCAAGACAAACGTTAATGTTGGCTTGACAAAGCCTTCTGAAAGTTTAAACTATTTTTACAGTACTAGTTATACAGATATTACAGTAAGACAAACAGACAGCTAACTTGGAGAGATTGACACCATGTCTACACTGGACGAGAGCGGCGAGGAGCGTCAAACGCTAATAGATTCTGTTCCATTTTGCGCTGCACGCGCTGGCGCTACGCCTGCCAACAAGACAAATAAATGGTTTAGAACGTTTGCTTTAACGCGGTCAGTGTACTTCTTTTTATAATTGGCAGTTAATCAGTTAGAAAAGACATGGTGCTATTACATTATAGTCTGAAGGTCTGTGCAAGAGTTACAATTGATAATTTTGGTCTTGGTTTAGGGATTTTGGAAAAACCATTAACCATGTCTGTAGAGTAACAAAATGTTGTTTTTTTTCAAGGCAGCAAAGAAATTCCAGAAAATCTCTCCCTGTCTTTCATTGGTTGTAAAAACAGATGGTACATCCCTAAACTCCCACCATTTTGACTGTATAAAGAAACAGAGGAATATTCTGACAGCAACACAGAACGCAAATGTTACACTTTTAAATAAAATCAACCAACAAATGGCTTACTTATAGTTGACTTTGCATATTATTGCATAAAATTACACACATCAGCTTTAAATGTTACAATTTGCAACAGGTTGTTCTTACCTGGCCCCTCCCACAGGCGACCTCCTGCCAGGGTCAAGTGGCGCTCCCATTGGTGGCTCCTCCCCCAGTGAAAGAGTATCTTTGCTTATTAACTCCGCACCCATAGCTGCAGGCCGACTTTCATCGGCCCCACCCACCTGTGACTTGGGCTCCTCTCCCCAGAGTTTAGAGCGTCTTTGGAATAGGTAGCGTGGGCGAGTGGGGCCTGTGCTGGGTGGATGTGGAAGCAGCTCACTATCTGATGACTGTTTAAGCAGTGGGTCCCTGAGATGGGCGGGGCGACCACGCCCAACCCCACAACGTGGTTTGCTTGCTTGGGTGGAGTCTGTGCTCTCTGATGACAAAGTGGACATGCTGGAGACTGTTGAAACAGTACTGGTGGTCTCCATATGGGGGTCTTCAACCCCAGAGTCTGCCATTGAATCACTTGCTTTTCCAGAGGAGGTCTTGGCGATGGATGGCCGTGATCCACTAGGTGAAATGCTTATAGTGGCTTTGGGTGTTTCTTTAATTAGAAGGCCATTGGAGAAGGGTTGAGGGGGGGGCACAAGGCCTATCTTACGAAGCTCCTCCCTTGTTTCCTCATCACTTGATGAAAGCAGTGCAGGAGGCAGGGTCACTGTGTAGGGCTCCGCCTCCTCTTCTGAGCTCATAGTCAGACTTCGAGCAGTCAGATTTGACAGGGTGGGGGCAGGGGAGGGCAAAGTGGGAGGGACTGCTGGTTGAGTATGCTCTGTATCCATTAATGCAGACTGCACACTGGGTGGCGCACTAAGTGCTTCTTCCAGGCTTCGTCCAGACCCAGGGCTACCGCTAGTCACTTGGCTAGCTGTTTCTGTGATGCTTACAGGTTCCTCTCTCCATGAATTAGTAGGAGGAGCCTCAAGAGGAGCAGGTGGTGTTGCACCTCCCTCTGTCTCAGGCCTCTCCACGGCTCTGCCTTGAGTGGGAGAAGGTGTTGGAGATGGTGTGGGTGTGGGAGTGGGTGTATTTCGGCCGCTAAGAGCTCGTTCTCGTGCAGCAAGTGCAAGCGCTAGTGGTGATGAAGGATCCAGTGGTCGACCTGTTAAAGGGCGTATAACATTTGTGGTTAAAAAAGGATTTTAATAGCACAAAAATCTCTTTGTATTCATTTTAAATGCTTGGTTGAATATGGGAGTAAGAAAGTCATATGGGCCTGCAACACATGGGGGCAACACATATACATTTTTGGGTGAACTATCCTTTAAGTATAATTTAATTACTATTAGTAGTATTAGATTGTGTAACCTCAAATATTAAGCTTTTAATATTGATAATTATTAATAATTATTGTAGTAATTCATCTCACTAGATATTTCATTTATATTAGATTCATATTTTTATAGATATTTTATATCAGAGAAAACAATTAGGCTTTATTTTTTTAAGTGTTTTATCATATTTTTTCCGTTTGTTTAAACAATTAAGCAAAAAAAAAAAAAGTGTGATCACATCACAAACACAACTTTTTATTATTATTATTATTATTATTGTACTGTTTTTTTTTTGTTTGTTTGTTTTTTTGCCTTTTATTAGATAGGACAGTGGAGAACTGACTGGAAAGCAGAGAGAAAGAGAGGGGGAATGTGATAAGTGCATGACCCAGGCTTAAATCAAAATCAGGTCCCCATGAGCACAACAGCTGTTTATACACTCACCTAAAGGATTATTAGGAACACCTATTCAATTTCTCATTAATGCAATTATCTAATCAACCAATCACATGGCAGTTGCTTCAATGCATTTAGAGGTGTGGTCCTGGTCAAGACAATCTCCTGAACTCCAAACTGAATGTCAGAATGGGAAAGAAAGGTGATTTAAGCAATTCTGAGCGTGGCATGGTTGTTGGTGCCAGACGGGCCGGTCTGAGTATTTCATAATCTGCTCAGTTACTGGGATTTTCACGCACAACCATTTCTAGGGTTTACAAAGAATGGTGTGAAAAGGGAAAAACATCCAGTATGCGGCAGTCCTGTGGGCGAAAATGCCTTGTTGATGCTAGAGGTCAGAGGAGAATGGACCGACTGATTCAAGCTGATAGAAGAGCAACTTTGACTGAAATAACCACTCGTTACAACCGAGGTATGCAGCAAAGCATTTGTGAAGCCACAACATGGACAACCTTGAGGCGGATGGGCTACAACAGCAGAAGACCCCACCGGGTACCACTCATCTCCACTACAAATAGGAAAAAGAGGCTACAATTTGCAAGAGCTCACCATAATTGGACAGTTGAAGACTGGAAAAATGTTGCCTGGTCTGATGAGTCTCGATTTCTGTTGAGACATTCAGATGGTAGAGTCAGAATTTGGCGTAAACAGAATGAGAACATGGATCCATCATGCCTTGTTACCACTGTGCAGGCTGGTGGTGGTGGTGTAATGGTGTGGGGGATGTTTTCTTGGCACACTTTAGGCCCCTTAGTGCCAATTGGGCATTGTTTAAATGCCACGGCCTACCTGAGCATTGTTTCTGACCATGTCCATCCCTTTATGGCCACCATGTACCCATCCTCTGATGGCTACTTCCAGCAGGATAATGCACCATGTCACAAAGCTCGAATCATTTCAAATTGGTTTCTTGAACATGACAATGAGTTCACTGTACTAAAATGGCCCCCACAGTCACCAGATCTCAACCCAATAGAGCATCTTTGGGATGTGGTGGAACGGGACCTTCGTGCCCTGGATGTGCATCCCACAAATCTCCATCAACTGCAAGATGCTATCCTATCAATATGGGCCAACATTTCTAAAGAATGCTTTCAGCACCTTGTTGAATCAATACCACGTAGAATTAAGGCAGTTCTGAAGGCGAAAGGGGGTCAAACACAGTATTAGTATGGTGTTCCTAATAATCCTTTAGGTGAGTGTATATTATGAGCAGCACACTTCCTTCTATGCCACTGTTTCTATATTTGATAAGGTTTACGGCATCCATCTCTGCTTTAACATTTGTTGTACAAAAAATGCAAAGTGCTAGTGTTGAACTAAGGATCTAGTGGCTTACCTGTTAGAGGGTGTATAAAAGTGGTGCCCCCTGGTGGTGGGCCAGGGGAGAGCATTGGAGCTGGTGGAGGCAACTCAGCTAACTCGTCCACAGAGTGGGACTGCGACAGTAATGGAGTTGTTTGCGGCTCTGTTGCTCCCCCTTCTACAGACAAGAAAACACTTGGTCTTCGGCGGGCCCCAGGAGGCATGATCCTGGCTCGTTCTGAGAGAACCTGCTGTTGGAACTGCTCTGCTCTGCTGCTGTGTGGAATACGCAACCCGCCCAATGGAGAGGGGTCTCTGCTAGACTGAGCAATAGATCCCTCCTCAACTTGTCCTTGCTTGACTAGTGGGCTCTTCCTGCGCTGAGGCTTGGTAGGAATATAGACTGCACTTAGACGGCCCACGTTAGCATACGGATTCTCGACTTGTGGGCCACGCCTACGACCGCGTTCAGGAGGGGCAGCTCCAGAGGTAGGCGTTTGCGGTCTTGCAATAGGGGCTGGCTCCACTGGCAAATGGGAGGTGTCCTGAAGAATTATCATGGAGCGTGTTTTTCGCTGGCGGTCTGTCATGACCGGGCCATGGAGCTTGGGCTCCGCCCCCGGACGGAAGCTCGAACGGCTCTGGTTGGCAGCGCGAGAGGGGGGAGGAGGCGGTAGGAAGGAAGGAGGTGGTCCTGAATCAAGGAAATAGGGAGTTGGAGGTGGTGGAGGAGCTTGCTGTGGAGGGGGTGGGATGCTGTCTTGTCTGAAGCTGTCGGTCATTGAAGAGCTTCTAGGGAAGCGATGCTCTCCGATCAGGGCAGAGATTCTATCATCCTCTGGAGCACCTGTAAAACAATCCACAATAAGTGCAATGTTTTTGTGAAAAGATAGGAACGCCTAATAAATAAGTTGAATTTTCCAGGGTTCCCACCCTTTTTCCATGACCTTCCCAGGCATTTGTGATTTCTGCATACAGAGTTTTAAATGTAATTTTGATTAAGACTGATTTGCTAATGAATCACAAAAACAGATTTGTGTACCGTTTCAACTCATTCATGGAAAAGATCTGCCTCAAAAGGACTATACTGTAACTAACAAATTGGATATCACTGTGGCTTGTAAGTGTTTTTCTGTCTACAACAGAGTAACATTTAGCTCGTGAAATATTAGAGCAGAGAAAATTACAAAAATGTATATCCACTTTCAACATTTCCATGACTTTTGAGATTTCATTCATTTCCATGGCTTTCCCAGGCCTGAAAAACACAAAAACCCTGATATTCTGATGCAAGCGGATAATTTTATTTGAATGGGTCTAAGTTGGTGTAGCACTGATGTGTGCTCATGAATAAGAAGAGATTGTTAGTTGCTGGTGAAAATGTGTTATATTTGTGTATGGATGTATTTGCATGGATTTACCAAATGACTTTGTTCTTGACATTCCCCGAGGCAGCTGTATGTGACTTTTGTCCACAGCTAAAGACACTCCTACATTTGCTGGCAAACCCTGCCTCTCTAATAAAGACTATACAGACACACACACACACACACACACACACACGTATATATAAAACAATGCATGGTCAAAAATTGGCCACAATTCAGTAGTTGTCAGAACAAAACAAATCACTGTTACTTATTAATCAGCTATCAAAGAAATAAACAGAAATGCAGTCTTATCAAATTACATGCCATGCTACATGATCCATCCCACCCAGTTCAATGGAATGGATTCAATTCAGATTCAGATGTCTTATTTATCCCAGGACAATATGGATTATAAACAGAAGCTAATCAGCAGCCAAATTGGCTGGCTGACACACTTTGGCTACTGTACTACAATGGTGATGTACACCATCTGTCACATACAATGCATATTATGTCATAATGTTCTTGCTATGTAGGGCAATAAATGTCTTGTTCGCTTATTTATTACTTAATTTTGCTTTAGTAGATTCTTTTTCCAAATTGCACAATATGCAAAGCGATATATACAACAACTACTCTCTGTGATGCTGTTCCAAACCCATATGACTGACTGACTTCCACAGAACAACAAAAAGAGATGTTTGACAGAATGTCAACCTCAGTCACTATTCTCTTCCATTGCATCTTTTGTCCATACAATGAAAGTGATGTGACTGAGGCTGCCATTCTGACTAACATCTTTTTAGCAGAATCTTAATTGTTGAGTGAACTGTCCTTTTAAGGCATATTGAATGCTGTGTGTTTTTATGTGCATCAGACTCACACTGATCTCAGCCTGTGTGATGCGGCGACTCGTTGGCCTCTGCTTCACAGTGGCTGCTCTTGGGTCATCTGGGGGGCAGGGCCTCATCACAACAACAGATTCTTTTGGCGAACTTAACATCTCTTCCAACTTCTCTGTGAGGGATACACACAGAAAAACACACACAGAGAAACACTTAAACATTTCTGACCAGTATTCTATCAAATCACAGAAGACCAAACAAATATCAAGTGCACCAGCAAATAAAAACACAGATCTTATATCCCCTATGTTTAATCTGCACAGTTTTAAGGAAAAGAAAGAAAGAACAAATATACAATCACAAATACATCACTAGACACATACACAACAGCTCATCAAGTTTCACAATCCACAACAGGTATAGGCGTACATATAGGGCATATGAATTAAAAAAGAAAACAAACACATACACTTACACTTTACAATTATTCACAATCACGGGTAACAACACAAGGTAACAACACAAGCTAAAAAACAAGGTTGGATAAATCTATTCATGACATTCCATGCCAATCAGCATATAGAATCAGTCTCATGTTGATGATGTCATGTCTTACCTCCCCTCCTTCTCCTTGACGCTTGTGGACAAGAAGGACAAATCTATAGTTCCTGATTGTTCCTGATTTAGCTCACAGATTAAATGGAATGTATGTATATGATACAATTTTGAAGCATTCTAATCTAAAGACATTCTAGACTATATTTCAAACCAATACTAATCAGCATTAATCAGCTTTGCAAATGCAATAAATTAGCTTAGAAAAACCAGAAACAGCTTAGAAAAGCTTGGAAATTCAGGTTGGTCTTAGTCTGTCATTCCAGCAGGGACATCATTCCCATGGCAAAAAAACAAAAACAAAAAAACAACAACAGTAAAAGCTTTTCTCCACTAATGTTCCTGGAAATAGGTATTTGTGCAATACCCTATGGTGATAATGATAATGAGGCATCTATTTTAACTTGACATAACAAAGCATGTGTGAGCATATGTCAACATGGGTCTTACCAAGCTCCTCCAGTTCTGCGGTCATGCTTTTGGAACGCAGAGTCAGGCTGGTGCTTGGGTCCCTCTTGGGAGGTGGGGGGGCTAAATAATTATTAAAAGTGACAGAAAATGGAATATTATCTAACAAGTGTTTTGCATGTCCAATCATACAAAAAGGCCAACGCATGTGTTTGCATGAAACAAATTTAGGATAGAACCTTTCTTGCGGATGACATCTCCAGTGTCAGGTTTGCGCGTGACAGACACCACCTTCATTACAAGCCGACTCCCACCCTGCCGAATCAGAGACACCACCTGCCTGTGTCCCACCTTTACAACACTCACCCCATTCACCTGAGAGAGAGAAATAAGGAAAGAAAGATAATCTGATCATTAATGTCATTGTACAACCCCAATTGGGAAAATATGGAAAATGCTAATAAAAACAAAATGCAGTGATTTGTAAATTCTTCTCACCCTGTGCTATGCAGTTTCAAATTCTATAGTGCACAATATAGTTAAAAGATTGAAGGAATCTGGTCAAATCTCAGTGCGTAAAGGGCAAGACGGAAACTACTTCTGAATGTGCGTGATCTTCGATTCTTTAGACATAACTTTATTAAAAACCGTTATTTGTCAGTAATGAATGTCATGAGATGGGCTCGGGAATAATTCTTTAAACCTTTGTCAGTCAACACCATTCGCAGCTGCATCCAGAAGCATCCATGGTCAGAAGCCATACCACTGGTTGCCCACTAAAACTGGTCAGTACCTGGATAGAAAGACCTCCTGGGAAAAACTTAGGTTACTGCTGGAAGAGGTGTTAGTGAGGCTAGCATTGAGTGCTCACCCTGCAGTCTGTGTGGGTCCTAATGCTCCAGTTTAGTGACAGGAACACTATACTGTAAAAAGCCACCACCTTACCAAGGTCCTGATTCTCTGTGGTCATTGAAAAAAATCCAAGGGCACTTCTTGTAAAGAGTAAGAATTTACCCCTGGTGTCCTAGCCAAATTCCACCCATTGACCCTTATCAGTCATGGTCTCCTAATTATCCCCATCCATGAATTGGCTCTATCCCTCTACTCTCTCCTCTCCACTAATAGCTTGCACACTATGGCTGACGTCACATCATCCAGGTGGATGCTGCACGTTGGTGGTGGTTGAGGAGAACCCGCTGTTCACTATGTAAAGCGCTTTGAGTGTAGTGTCAGAAAAGTGCTATATAAGTGTAACGTTAATTTATTCATTAATCCACAGATGCAAGTTAAGGCTTTACAAAAAGCAGAAGCCATATACCAACGCTGTCCAGAAGCGCTGACTTCTCTGGGCTCGGGCTCATCTAAGATGTATGCAAAATAGAACAGTGGAATTGTGTTTTGTGGTGAAATATGATTCCATATTTCAATTTTTGGGGGGGAAAAAACAGCTATGGTTTTTTCGGGCCATAGAGGAAAAAGACCATCCAAGCTGTTATCAGCGTTAATATAGCACAGGGTGAATTGAATTTACAAATCACTCTTTTTTTTCTCTCTCTCTCTCTCTCTCTCTCTTTTTTATTTTGCATTTTGCATTTTCCATACTGTCCCAACTTTCAAAGACCCTTGCCAAAAAGCACCATAGTGTTACAATAACAACGTACCATGGAAAAACTATAGTAATACCATGTTTTTGAAACTACAATGATGTTATACCATGGTATTCTCTGTAGTAAGGTTGTTTCAGATAAAATAGGTAACTTTTTCACATTGAATTGACTGTCAAGAAGTGGTCCAATTTAAACAGGAGTGAATGTAAGTTAAATGTAAGCACTAATTCTTACACTTTAGTGCACAAAACACCAAGGTTAATTTTTTTTAGGGTCAGTATAGCCATGCTGTCAAATGTTCATCACCTCTATGAGGAAATCTCCTGTCCTTAATCCTGCCCTCCATGCCACTCCCTCCAGATCCACTGACTCCAGGTATTGCAGGGCAGGAAACGCAGGAGTAGGTGTGAACTCTTCAATGGGTGTCTCAGCTGATAAGAGAGAGCATGGAATTACTACATTTGTATTTGAATTCTCTTTCTTCTCACCTGTGTGTGTGTGTGTGTGTGTGTGTGTGTGTGTGTGTGTGTGTGTGTACCTTTAGCTCCCCGAAGCACGAAGCCAAATCCTTCGCTTTCTCTTTTCTGCAAAGTTGCACTTTTTTCTTCTATAACATAATCACTGTGAATTTACAGAAATCAATAATCACTGCATTGCATTGTCGCATGTGCTGCATTGCCAAAATTCTTCCCATGGCTGCATACTGTACTTTCAGTTTGTTGTAAGACATTACAGCAATATTTAGACATCAAATTATATTAGTCATCAAATTGCATAGACCACTTTGGTTAGTCTGCTTTGCATGTTAACATTACCTTCGAGCTAAATTTGTTTCCTTAAAATTAATTATTACTTTACTTTCATACATTTAAAAACTCCTGAGGTTGCATAAACATTTTCTGAAAGCATCATCTCTCAAAGACCATTTGTTGAAAAGGGGAAAGGGTAACTTTTTTCTGAAAGTTTCAGACCTTATTTTGTACCCCATTTGTGGAAGGTGCTTATTACTGGTAATCTTGCATACTACTGCACAGTATATAGTAAAATAAATAAATAATGCTAAAAAAAATAACACAATGGAGGTAAGAAAGGAGAGCGAGTGTGTACCTGTATGAGGTATAGTTGTCATAGGAGCCAACAGTGTAGTGCCTGAAAAGTCTCTTAGTACGATCCTCTCTTGTCTCTGAGAAACAGATGTGTGACCACATCAATACATATTAAGTATGGATATTACAGAGTATGACTGTATCTGTATGTGAGTGTGTTTTATGTGGTGTTTGTACCATACACTGACCGAGTCGTGGGTCATACTGTCTCATCTGGACCTCCTCTACACAGTGAGCAGGAAACCAACCGGTTCGTCCTTTAACTGAGCCTTCCCAGAATCCTCCCTCACCTATGCTCAGCACTAGTAGAGACACACATGAACAATTTAATGCCACATTTGGAAAACTGCTTCATCCATACAGCATGAAGTTTCAGTCCTGATGTCACAGACTGCAGCAACCAGCCAGGGGCATTGCTAGGTCAAAATATTCAGGGCTCAAGCCCCAAATAATTTTGGTCTAGCCCCGAATTTTTTTGTTCAGAATCGGAATTGCAGGTGTTTGAGTGGAACTGAACCATACACTTTAAGTTAAGTGTAAGTATTTGTTGGTTATTGCAGTAGTTTTCTTGTGAATTTAATCATATAAATCTGGCATTCAAGCTTTATGCGTTCAATTTGCTTCCTCCTCTCATCAGACACACGTTTCAAACCTGGTTTGCATGTGAGTGTTGCCTGGAGCCATCACAAAACCACTTGTGTGATGCACTTGTGCTCTATCCTACTGTATTTCTAGAGCATGCACATAGTTTGGGCATCTCTTGGCCAAGTACACACTACAAAGTGTAGGCTGTGTTCGACCACCATTATATGATGGATAAATGACAAATGATCAGATTAAAAATCTGAATAAATTTCTCCACCATTAAATATGTAATACAACAGGCTCGTTGTATCTGCTCACAAATAATAAGGAATTTTAGCTTAAGAAGGGAATTATGATTAATTCTGGGAAAATTGATATGTTGATATGACTCACTTCTGTTAACTGATTAGAGTAATACTATTCTCATGGCCATCGAAAATAATATCACAAATATGTTGAAATATTGTTTGAACAAGGAGCATAGACCTTTAAGAATCAATTGATGAGATAATTTATCAAAATATACCACAGTCATATCCTCTTTGAAAACAAACAAGACTTTATTTCAAATCTACAACATCAAACTAACTAACACACATAGTCAAACATAAAACCAGGTTGGTGAGTGAACTGTTACAGAAGGTAAATGGAAATTATCTGTAACAGAAAAAATTGAAGTACTATGCCCTGACCATCGATACTTAATTTTGTATACCTCAATTTGCAGTTGGGTAACCCAAAGTATTTAAATAAAACACCAGCAAAAGTATTGTGGCGTGCATGCATTGCGTTGTTTTTGCTATCATTGCTTTGTTTCTTTGGCTGGGTCCGTAGAAAGTTTTGGATATCTGCCAAGATCGGGGATACTTTCCGTATCATGTGTGAGTCGTAGTGCCAAGAAGAGCCTCGGAACTTTGCGTTCCAAGCTTTATTGAACTCTACTTTGTGCGGAACCTGGGCAGAGGGGTGCCGAAGTGAAGCCAGCCGAAGAAGGGCTAAAGAGAAGAGCAAAATCCAAGAACCAAGAGAGAATGTTCATCCTAGGTGGGGAGGTTTTGTTGAGTTGAGGTTGGCCGCACCCCAAAGGTGTCTTGTGCCAATAAGAAGTGTCTTTTGCTGGGTCATATGGTCTTTTCTGTGTTCCCCTCAAGATAATTAATTTAAGGTGTGAACATACTTTTATCTTTTATATAATGAAATCTGTGCAAGGGACATGACATTTGTTAACATCAAAATTCTCTACAAAAACAGGCAAGCACTTACATGTGAAACATGACATACTTTAATGAATATTCAACGTTCTAATTACAAGACATGAAAATACCTGATTAAAAATCATAATGGAAAATTAATTGGTTTTTCAACATGGATAACACATTGCACGTTATAAGAAACATACTACAGGGTTATCATTTGTATAGGATGCCTTTGTCCATATTTTTTAATATAATCCTACACATGGCTGTGTATTTGGATTGAAGTGAAATAAGAAAAGTCCAATGTCCATGTCAAATGTTCATGAATTAAGCTTCATGTGAGCTGAAAACTTGCCTCATAATCAGTATAATAATTTTCAATGTAGAGAATTGGTTATATTGAAGAACCAAGGAAGGTCTTTGTTCTGTGATTTCACTGGTTTCCATGCCAACGGTTCTTTATCTATCTCTTGGGATCTGTGTGACATTTGTGGGGGTTTTACTAGGAGTGTGTTCGGACAGATCTGCCCTTTGTATTTAAGACAGTTAAGATTTTCCAGATGCCAGAAATTCAGACTGGCCGGCACCAGTCCGAATATCTTTATTGCTCAGGAGGATGTCAGTGTAGATTCTGTATTTAAGTAATTCAGAAGAATTGTTGATTCTTCTGCCCATAACATCCTACAAAGTTTCGGGAGTGACAACCACATTTAAATACAAATGTGAATTAGACTTGCCATGGTATCGTAATATTCATACCGGTGCGGCGTTCACATTCAAACTGACTAATGGTATTACTGCTGGTTGGAAGCTAGGTGGTACTTTTGCGTAATTTTGTAAGCAGTAGCCTACACAATAACGAAAGGCAGCTTGATTTCAAACTTTTAACTTTATTTTTTATTTATTTAAAAAAAAAAATCTAATTAAACTGAAAAAACTGAAGTGCAATTAAAATCAACTTTTTGAAAGATGGCTTTTAAACAGTTTTGAAGGGCAACATCTCTTTGGCAACAAACCAACTTCATCTGTGCATTATCTCCATCAAGGGCTACCGGTCGGATATTTCGTTGACCAGGCAAATGATAATTATTGTGGGTTGTTAAAATAATGAAGTGGTAAAAAAACAAAAACATATATAACCACCTTTCCATTTACCATCAGGCAAGTATCCGTCTGTGACAATCGTGGAAAATTACTAATACATATTAAGATATAAAAACAATTCTAAATGTAAACATAACAATTATAATGATGACAATAGTCACTGAAATATAAATTTCACAACTGTTTAAAAGCTTCTCACCGGTATCCAATTCTACACCGGCGTTGTCCCTTGTACAGAGTAAAACCGGTAACACCATGCACCCTGGCAACCCTTGTGTGAATCCCCTAAATTTTTATTCCATGCGTGTATGGAATACAGGACTGACTTCTGCAATTGCGATTCACGAAAATTAATCAGACAAAATTAACCCAATGTACGAATGTGCCTTGACTTGTTCCTGTCAGGCGAACAACTCAGAGTACCTTTCTCACATTGCATGAAAATATTCAAATTTCGGGACATTGTGCATCCTGGAATGGAATACAATTTTTCCAGAACAGACAGACAAAATCCGGAACTATCCTGGAAAATCCTGGACGGATAGCAACCCTATTATTATATACTGAATTAACTTTTTTTTTTTTTTTTGAAATGTTAGCAAATATTGGTGTATGCTATTAATTGTTATTAATTAATTGTCATATTATGTAATTGATTCGATACATTTTGTTTTATTGACAGCCCTTATTATAATAAAAGATACACAATTAGATTTTTGTTACAGAATGATACTCATAATTTTGGGTGAAAGGTTAACTTACTGACCTTTGACCCTCTCTCCACGGTTCAGCGTGATCTCACCCTCGCCCTGTGGCGTGTGGGAGCTGATGGCAATGAAGGTTCGGCCAGGCACCGCGCTGTACAGACGTCGCTTTGGCCCTCGGGACACAGCAGGAGGACTGGGCTCTCTTTGAACAGGACTGCCAGGGCTGCAGAAAGCAGAAAACCACTAGCTTTCAGGCCAATATGAAACTTCTATATCAAGTAATCAAATTCATTGTGCTTTACCTTAATGCTGTTCTGTTAAAGAGATAGTTCACCAAAAATGGAAAATTCGGTAATTTGTTTTCTCCAAATTCATGTCACTACAAAATGGTCACTGTTGCTACATTAACATTCTGCTTAACATCCCCTTTTTGTGTTCCATGGAAGAGAGTAGGTCATACTTGTTTGCAACAACATAAGGGTGAGTAAATGATGTTAGAATGTTCATTTTTGTGTGAACTATCCCTCAAATCGCAGACAACTCCACACCTGAGATGACCGTGTGACCGGGTGTGTCTCCTGAGGCTCCGCGTGTGTGTGTGAGCAGACTGGGGGCTGCGCAGGGTGGGTGTGTTATCGTCGGGCTCGAGGGGGGGCAGGCTGCGAAGGGAGGGGGCAGGAGAGGGGGCTGGCAAACTCTCATCCAGAGCGTTATCACTGGCTGACCGCATCAGAGAGCGACGAGGGGATACACAGACCGCATGCCGCCGAAACGAGTATGAGGGGGTCTCCCTGAAAGGCACTGTTACAGGAACACAGTAAAATACACATAAATAATTATTCATACAGTACAGTAAATTAATAGTTCACCCAAAAATGAAAATTCTGTCATTATTCACTTATCCTGATGCCATCCCAGATGTGTATGACTGTCTTTCTTCGGCAGAAAACAAATTAAGATTTTTAGAATAAAGTTGATGCTATGTAGGTCCTTATAATGTAAGTAAATGGGTGCCACCAGGCTGCTGGCTACTGAATGGTCCAAAAGGCATATTTAGGCAGCATAAAGGTAATCCACATGACTCCAGTCAATTAATGTCTTCTGAAGAAAATCGGTTGGGTGTAAGAAACAAATCTATAATTAAAACTTCGCTTCCTGCCAGCATTCGATGCATCAGTGATATAAGCGCTATGGCACGTCCATGCGACAAGTCGAAGTGCGTGCTTTGTATACAACTGAGGAACGAATGTCACGTGAGAGTTAGTTCATTTCAAACAGCATCCCAGCACTGGCCGGAAGCAATGATTAAAGATAAAAACTTTTTAATTATCCATTTGTTTCTTACACCAACCTATCGATTTGTTTCAGAAGACATTAATTGACTGGAGTCATGTGGGTTACTTTTATGCTGCCTAAATATGTCTTTTGGACCATCAAATAGCCAGCAACCTGATGACACCCATTTACTTGCATTACAAGGACCTACAGAGCTTCAACATTTTTCTAAAGATATTAATTTGTGCTCTGCTGAAGAAAGACACATCTAGTATGGCATCCGGGTAAGTGAATAATGAGAGAATTGTAATTTTTGGGTGAACTATTTCTTTAAAGGGATAGTTCACCCCAAAATAAAAACTCAATTACTGTTTACTCACCCCGTGTTGTTATAACCCGATTTTACTTTATCTCTTTTTCTTAGCACAAAGGGAGAAATTGTGAAAAAATGAAATGTTGTGCTCAGTGATGGTCAAACGATGGCAGTTTATGGTGACCACCTCTTCAAGCATAAGTCTAATAAATGATTTCACAAGACTCATGATTGTTATGAAAGCATACAATGAGGTTTAGTAAGGGAAAAAAAAGAAATCTAATGTATTATTTAGTGAAACTGTTGACCGATCATTGCTCTCCTCCGCATGTTCTTGAGACTGTACTAGAGCTGCAGCCCTGCTGGCAAATTGGGGCGTTCAAGTGAAAACTCATTTTGTTTATTTAAAAACAGGTCCACCACAGCAATAGAAAAAAACAGAACACAACACAGCTGCACACAAACCTGATAACCAAACATACAAAATATGTCTGATGAGTCTGCAGTTGGAGAATTGATGCATTTCTATTCCCAGCCTCGTTTCTTTGAAATGGAGATCTCAATCAAACTAAGAGAGATAGACAGAGGAGGCTGAAGGCAGCTACAGTCACACCATGTCCTAACTTGATGGCAAATGACACATGATAAAACGTATATTTTCTGTGTTAATCAGAGTTTTTGTCCTCACCAGACTTGACAAATGACAGGACATTCTGTTGATCGCTTGGTTTCTATTTTTGCCATCGCGACGGGTAACCCCACCCGTTATGAACTGGCACCAGTCCACAAACTATCTCATGACTGTATAGTGAAACATGCATCTCACTAGCTGGTTTAAATCGACTTGATTTTGGCCAAGAAAGTTTTCTCTGAGGTATCGTATCGCTCTCTTCAGATGGATGTCTGTCTCAAATGCTCACCAGTTCAGAATAGAGAAGAGACATTCCTGCCATACTCCGTTTCAAATAAATGAGGCTGGGCATAGAAATAGAACATATTCTCTGACTACAAACTTATCAGACATACAGTATTTAGAAAGTTTGGTTCTCTGGTTTGTATGCAGCTGTGTTTTGTTCTGTTGTTTCTATAGCTATAACTTGAACTCCCCGTCGTGCGAGTGGAGGCTGTATGAACTTGCTCTCGTGCAGTCTCATGAACATGCAAAGGAGAGCAACTGTCGGTCAACGGTTTCACTAAATAATAATTTTTGGGTGAACTATCCCTTTATCAAACACATATACAGAAGAGCCTATTCATGGCTATATAGCCGATTTCCATGCTTATAATGTAAACCATGTAAATTTGTAGAGACATGCAGATAATAAAGGATTTACACCACACACATAACACAGCAATTATGGAAAATGAAATGAATGCACATTGCAGCCCATTAAGAATTTGGACTATAAAACATGTTTGGCTCTTACCACTACACATTACAATAATTACAGTGCAGTTTCACGTTTAATCTGAATAAATTTACATTTGTAAACTGAGGACCACTGGGAAAATTACAGCCATTTAATTTCCATTTGCATTTTATATCTGACAAGAGAGTTCAAACATGTCATGACTCCTGTAGTACATCCTTAAATGGACAGCTCACCCAAAAAGTCAAATTCAGTGTCAGTTACTCATGCTCAAATTGTTCCAAGGACTTACTTTCTGCCTAACATCTCCTTTTGTTAGCATAAAAAATATGTTAGCCTCAGTCTCAATTTACTTAAATTGCATCTTTTTTTCCATACATGAAACTGAAGCATGACTTGGCTAATATTCTACCAAGCAATCCCCAGAACAAATAAAATCATAAAGGTTCAGAACAATGGTGAGTAAATAATGACAAAATGTTAAATTTTGGGTGAACTAACCCTCAAGGCAAGTCTCATTCTCTTTCAACTCAAAGAATTTTGTGATTTCAAATGACCTGGTACTGTATACCAGAATGGCCACTTCCAAAGAATACTAGCAGTTGTGAAGAAAACTAATTTTTGCCAGTTGAATGGATCAAGAGGACTCTCTAGTAGGTTGGAATGAATATGACCAAGACTATCATAGTGTATAAGAAAAGGCAATGCAGAACAGATTGACTAGCATCAGGCTTATAGAAAGTGGAATCACTCATAACCCAAATGTCTAGCACCTCATCTGTGAAGAATGGTGTCAGAATGGCTTGTGTAAAATAGCTGTCATTTAAGGTTATGTATACATGTCCAACTGGATTTGTACATTTTGAGCAATTACACCTTATGTATGAGCAATTGTTATAGTGGTGCTTGTTTTAGAAGCATTTCAGCCTAAAATGGTGATGTGGGGTAATGCATAAAAAGGGCTGTAAGTCTTAGTGGTGCATGGTTTATGGATGTAAATGCCAAAAGATTATTCACAATTTCATTTGAAATCAAAGCTGCAAGTGTACAGAGCCACAATCTAAGAGAGTACACAAAAATACACCAAGTGGGAGTGGAGCGGGGGATTGCAGTGGTGAAATAATAATCAACTACTTCATAAACAAAGACTGGACAAGAGATATCTGCATGAAAAACTCAGATTGCACACAGACACAGAGAGATTACAAACAGATGACTCACAGATTACACCACACAGAGCATGACTGAGATTTACAAAGAGAAACACACGCAAGTTATAAAGCGATATACAGTAGCCCACATATACTTGTATGATAAACAGTACTGCAGAGATTGCATCAGTCGTTTATTTCAGAATTAGATAGCTGGTAGAAACAGACCTAGATCTTGCACATTCAGATTGATTGTCTGAAATGAAAAGAAATCATCCACTTATGGATTGTTTTGTCATGTTATGAAGTTACCAGATTTGGGCTGATTCCTTAGATCAAATACTCTTTTATGTTGTCATTTCTGCTGTAACTTGGAACAGAATTCCTTTATACTATATAAGACACCTTGGTTTTATCTGAAATGATACACTACAGTAAAAGTACAGTATGTGTGCACCTCCGTCTAATTAACGAGTTGCTGGGATTGAATTTCAGTGAACAAATTTAATCTTGGTAGCCCAATCAGGTTCATGATAGTGTGTTTTGTGGAGGCCTTGAGTAGACATAAGACCACACTGCCTCATGCTGTTCAGACTAAATCAAGACCAACTACTGTAACTCACCAACGTCTGAGGTTTTATGGATCTTGATGATTTCAGCCAGGTCAAAGTTCCCTGCGATGATTGCAACCTATCAGAAAGAGGATTTCACGCTAAGTTAGCACCAAATACACACATCACAACATTAAATTACTTAGACTGAATTAGTTCATGAAAGCTAAGAGATCTATAACTATTTAAAAGGTGAATTAATATTATGTCTATACATATAAGTGCACAAATGTCACCTTTAAGATCCTCAATGGAATTTTTACTCTACACAAACACCCACAAAATAAGCTATTTTTAAAACCAATGAAATATTTGATGGCAGAGCAAAACTACAGTATATATACTACTATATATTCACTATTTACATTTATATTACTGGTGTATGACTTTTTAAAGATTTTATGAATTTCCATGACTTTTTGAGGTCTAGAAATCTTAATTTTAGAATTCCCGGATATTTTCAGGTTTTCCAGGACCATGGGAACCCTGTCTGAAAAAACGTACTGGTAAGCATTAGAGCTCTCTATTGGAAAGTGTACAGTTAGCCAAAACATCAGTTGAGAGGTGTGGTCACCTGAAATGCTGTTTGGTTGTTGTAGTTCTTGATTTCTTTATTTGCTCCTCGAAACAGGAGAACTCTAGCACAGCCTTCCTGCAGAGATGGGAGAGAGAGCAAGGGACAAGCAGGTGATAGAAAGAGAACATTAGTGGAGATTATAGTTATAACACCAAGAAAATGTGTGAGTTTGTATGTGATTTGGTACCCAGCATAGTTTAATAACTATTTACAGTGGCTCTGCTTGAGATGAAATATTAGTGCATATTGTGTGTGCAGTATAAAATAGTAGTATATAAAAATAAATAGAAGTATATAAATGCATACTGCCTACTATTAAAAAAAAAAGCATGTGAAACTGTACGCAGTATGCAATGATAAGCATGCATGTCACATGACCGCACTACATTGTATGTTCAACAGGTGTCTCAACAATTCAACAGGTGTCTAGTTATAATATGGGAAACAAATATAACTATTTTTACATTTAAATCCAAATTTGTGTTTTGCATTGCCACGGAGACATAGCGTGTGTGGAAGCTTCACAACATGCACCGTGGCATCCACGCCCAACTCACCACGTGCCCCACCGAGAACGAACCACATTATAGCTACCACGAAGCGGTTACCCCATGTGACCCTCCCTAGCAACCGGGCCAATTTTGTTGCTTAGGAGACCTGGCTGGAGTCACTCAGCATACACTGGCGTGAACTCCAGGGGTGGTAGCCAGCATCTGTTCCACTGAGCTACCCAGGCCCCCAACATATTTTTTATATAATTAATATTTGTTATTGTATTTTATACATTGGGATCCAAAATTTGACTCTTGTATATGTGAGACTACATAGCTGATAAAGTTGAGTGTACAACAGTATATTTGTGATTGTGTGTACCTGGTTGTAGAGGGCACACAGGTGTAATGCTGTGTTTCCTGAGGCATTCTGAGCGCTCATCTCCGCTCCATAGAACAACAGGTGCTCAAGGTGCTGCACGTTTCCATGGCGACAAGCCTATGGAACAAAAACGCACACATTCCGATCACTCACTGGTGCAGGTGTAACAAATAATAAACAAGGATATATTTAGTCTCACTGGAGAAGAAACTTTACATTAGTAGAGATTTGTCTTCGCCCAACGTGTGAGATCTGCATCCACATTAGAAGAGAAACAGGTTATTTACGTGTTACCTGATGGATCTCCTGCCAACCGTTCTCGTCGCTGTAGCCCAGTTGGGCGTGATCATACAAGAGCAGCTCGCAACAGTATGGATCTCCCCCACCCATGGCACTGTGATAGAGGGGGGTGAGCCCACGACTGTCCTTATAGTCCGGAGAGGCCCCTAGATCCAACAATGTCTATAAATGTGGAGAAATCAGAGGCACAAACAAAACATATGAGGGACATATGTGCATAACCCACAACAGCTTGTAATGGCTTGTATAAGGATGACACTTTCTTTGGCGGGGGCGTAGCAGCCATTATAACTTGTAGAAATTTCTCAGTTCGCCCTCCTCACTTTTTGGTAAATAATCATTATTTTGCTTGGTGACAGGATTGAAAAGGATAACATGGTGGCCGGCCATGTAAAATGAGTTAGTTCATGTCTTAAAGCTTTGAAGCCATCTATATAGAAAGCAAACATAGACAAAATACACTTTTAGGCCGGGTGTTCTTGAGCCCCACCTGACGTTACAAGTCAGTTTATCTGATAATTATCCAGATGCAGTGGTACACGACTTTACGACTAGACTATTTATCATTATAAAACATAAAGTTAGTAGAGGAGACTACTTTAATTTCATGTGGCAGTAATTTCCTTATTATTTCCTATTAATATATTTAAAATATATTTATATTGGTAGAATGACTAATTGAACTGAACTTATACTGACTAATAAATTAACCACTTGCTTGATCTGAACAAAACAGGCATTTTAAAGCCTAGAATCTGGACTTTATAATGCAAATTGCTGATCCAACCAATTCTTAAATAATACTTTTTAATTTGCTGACAAATTAGAACTGTTTCGATCTCATAATTTGCTAATAAAACATCATTTATTATCTCAACAATTATATTCAGAGTTGGTCAAACCATAAAAAATATGAGATAGCCATGTGCTATACAGTATATAGTTGGAAATGTCTCAATTAGTAGAATCAATGAGCACATTTTTTTCACTCAGAGGCCAAACTGCAGTGAGTATTAGTGTATGAAATTCCCACAGACACACATAAATATAATAAACAGAAGTGTCTTTTTGTCAAACATTTCCTTACTATTCGAGACATACATGCAGTACAACATAGACAATGATAATTCGTAACTTACGGTAGACTATTCTGATTCAAACGAGCCCAAACGCAAAATAATATTATAAGTAGATCTTGAAATATTCATCATAAGGTGTACATGGAAGATAATACACAAGAGGGCACTCAGCACATGATGTGTGTGTGTGTGTGTATTTGTATATGGGTGTGTGTGCAAACACACATCTACATATGTGCTCATCTAAAGCACTGTTATGCTCCTGAACACTTAATATTACAGTATTTTGTAGTCTAATCCATTCATTTCCAATGGCCAGACATTTTTGACCGGGAAGAAAACAAGTGTAACAAAGTGAAATAAAACCAATAAATTGTAAAGAAAATGGTCCAATTTTTAATTGTTTTGTCTTTTCAGATACCATATGTGAAACAAGTCAAGGAATTTTATTCCAATTGGATTGAGTAAAAAATAAATTAAAAAAGTCATCCCGGTCAAAATGGCTGCAACACAACATGATTAAACAATTACAGATAATTATTCCAAATGCTGTCCGACATTTGACAGATTCAGATTTCAAGGGGAGGCTGTCTGATTTCATGGCTGCATACGTCAATCATTACTCCATTGTGTTACTGCCAGTTACTACATGATATTTAAGCGCACAAAAAGTAAAAGATTAAATAGAAAGTGTGCAAGATTGGTGCACCATTGCTGACAGTTATACTTGGATTTAACCTAAGCGCAAATGTGACATTTAGAGCAGAATTCTGAGTTACATTAGTGAAGTAACTGTTTTAACTGTGCTGATGTGCATCTGTGTCATAACATGTTGATATTAGACATACTGAAGAAGATCTGTAAGGTCTTGTCCATGTTAATGCGCTTTAAGCCACACATTGCTAGCAAATCTAAAAAATCTTGTTTTAACGCAGTGGTTGATTGACAGGTAGAACTTTCACTCTTGATGTCCTTGGTTTCACCAGACTCGAGCTTGGGGGAGTCAAATTTATATATATATATATATTAGGGCTGTCAAACTATTACAATGTTTAATCAAATTAATTACATGGTGTCCTGATTAATTAATCACAATTAATCGCATTTAATCGCATATGCAAATATTTGCTGAGAAAGCCCATATACAATAATTCAATATATAATGATGAAATAATTATACATAGTTATCTTTAAATATTTAAAAATTATATATATATATATATATATATATATATATATATATATATATATATATATATATATATATATATATATATAATAAAAAAATATTCAGATAATTAAAATGCATTACATTCTTGTAGCAGAAGAGTTCATCATTCATAAGACAATACAAAAACTGGCTTTAGAATACAATGTATTGTTTTATACCATATTATTGATCATAAGTCAATTATTGGCATACAGTTCACAGCAATCCATTTCACTAGTGAATTTGTCAATCAGTTGGAGATTTATTATGAGGGCTTGTTTAAGGACCCGTCAATCTA
The DNA here is from genome assembly GCA_032164185.1 of Moxostoma hubbsi. Taxonomy (NCBI): domain Eukaryota; kingdom Metazoa; phylum Chordata; class Actinopteri; order Cypriniformes; family Catostomidae; genus Moxostoma; species Moxostoma hubbsi. Next base: position 7,576,905 of record JAVLUX010000043.1, read on the forward strand.
CACCTGCATCAAACATGCTTGATTAGCATCTCGGGTGTGTTGCGTCATAAACAAAAAATGTTTAGGTCACTGTTTCAAGTTAAATATAGTTTAATACTCAATCTTTAAACACATCTTGAGATCTCTTAATTCACATTTGCGCTCCTTCAAGTGTTTTGAATGCAACAATTTAAAGCATGTTTGTGTTTTGCTGCTGGATGTTTGTTTTGTTCACTGTATAAACTGTGCGTTGCTCAAACAGCTGAAATTTCACTTACTGCCCTCTGGAGTAAACAGGTGGTACTACAAGCTTGCATTTCTCAGGAATCTTCCTTGTTATGGTCCAGGGGCATTGCGATTGATTGCGTTAATTTGAATTGCGTTAAGTTAAATCGACAGTCCTAATATATATATATCACACATATATTTTTATATTTGTTTGAAGAGCAGAGAACAGCATGGCCTTTCTGTAGAATCCTTGATGTGCTAATGAATAATATGGAGCAAGTGCTATTGTAATAATCCCATTTTCTCCAAATGTGTAAAAGCGTCATGAAAACAGAGTTTTTATAGATTGTGCAAATTGTAACGCCTTCTCCTGATTGGTCAACTTCAGGTAAATCCTCTCTTGAAACTGCACATACCTCACAAATTCAAGCCGACAGAGCACAGTTTTTTTTCCCAACATGTTTAAAATGATCAGGAGGTCTTAAGCTGTTCATAAACCAATCGGCCATGCTCGTAATTCCTCTCACATGATGCAAGCCATGACCACGTGAGCAACAACGATTTTCACTTGATGTCTCCCGACAGGAAAAAAATTGGTCAGGAGCTCACACAATAGGCGAAAATCATACTGGCCATAGCAGATATACACATTTAAAATGTACAGGGAATACGGACCAAAACATCGATGACTCACACTGCACTCTCTCATATGTCCAATAAAATGGTCTCTAGAATGAGAATGCCCCACCCCCATTACCACCTGCAACAGATTAGCGATAGCAAGTAGCAAATCACTTTCATAAAAAGTGGCGATCCCTTTGATATTTCACACCCCAACTTCCTATTTCAATAATACATCCAACTTGGAAACTTTAGCAGAAATCCTCAACTCTGATTTCACAGAGATGAAGATACAAACATGCCGCAACCCGGAAAAATTTAAACATTCATTTTTAAGCAAATAATAAACATAATTGAGTCAAAGTGACATGACATGATAATAAATACGTTTAGCTAATGTTTGTTTAGACAGATGTTTTAAACACTGTAAATTATACTCTCATTTGATAATTTTACATCTGTAGAACAAATGCTAGCATTGTATCGCATAGTTTGTCCTCTACAATTTGGTTTCTAGGTGACAATTGAATACAAGCTAATGGTAGTGTTGGAGTTTTTTTTCCTTAAACTTGATCTGAGCATTGATTAGAGATATCGAGTCAGAATAACTTACATCCAATTTAGAATGGAAAGCAGCATAAGACTGAGTATTATTTACTGACATCATGTAATTAATATGCATGAGCCTTACTGATTAGTTCTATTATCGTGTCCCTCCCACTTTTCAGATTGTTCAGATTGTGCCCCTGTTCTTTGGATTACGTGTGAGTGAGGTGAAGTGCATCACTCACAGTCAGTGCAACATGGTTGTGCGTTTGGGCTGCTTTGTGCAGTGCTGTCAGGCCATCTCTGGTTCTGAAGTCCAGATGGGCCCCTCCACTCCTCAACACCTTGATCAGATCAGCACATGAGTCCAGCTGGGCCACGAGAGTGAGCGGAGATTCTGGAAAAGGAGAATCAAACATGCTAAATGTCAAATCGGTTTTCGAATAAACGATTAGCTCATTTCTGACTGATTTGCTTGAAATGACTATGCGCTACATTTCCATTCATTAAAGTAAATTGTGTAGTAAACATTAAAATAGTTATCAATTTATTTATTTAAATATATATATATATATATATATATATATATATATATATATATATATATATATATATATATATATACCTGTATATATATATTTACCTCCGCTGTCACAATCGTGAAAGTTGGGGTCCAGCCCTTTTTCCAAAAACCTGCAGACCTTCTCCACACTCCTCTGTTGGACATACTCCATAAACTTCTTTAAATTGGCCTGGCAGTAACAGGAAGTTATTGGTTTAGTTTTGAGTGTTTTTTTCTTCTTTTTTTAGCTTTCAAGTGAGTCACTATCAACTGTATTGTATGGAAATCAGCAATCGTAACATTCTTAAAAATATATCCTTTTGTTTTCATCAGAAAACAAAAGTCATATGAGTTTGAAATGGCATGAGGGTGACTAAACAATGACAACATTTAAATAATTGGGTGAACTATTATTTCAGTGGACAAAAATCTAATTTTAGAACAGTTTTGTATATACATGTAAATGAACGTTTAATGTTACCTTGGTATGTAATTTGGCCAGTTGCTTGTCTTCTACATAGCTCTGAGTGTAAACACGCCTCTTGTAACGGAACTGAAGGCACAGAAATAAAACAGGTGAAGTGCATGATAATAACAATTATCTAATAACATCTTGATCCAATAATAACATAATATTTAAGCTAGAGCTTTAAAGCATCGTGGGATTTAAAAGGATGTGTGTGTACCTCTAGGTATGGTACTGGTGTGACAGTAGGGAAAGGGTACTCCCTGAGCAATCTCTCCTCATCGAGGAACTTTCCGGCACGCCCGTTGAAGGCAGGGAGGTAGAGGCCATAGTTAAGCACGTCGGTCAGGCTCTGTGTCAAAGTGACCAGAACTCTCTGCTTGCAAACCCACACTGGAGCTTCCAGGTCCAATCGCAGGCATTTCTTTAACACAGAGCATGCACAAATGGAAACTAACAATTACATTTTTTTGTAAATTAACAAATAAGTAATAACATTGTATAGTACTCTCATATTCATAAATAAAGGCCAAGTAGTTATGTTTTTATTTTGTGGCTTTTGCATCTTTATTAAACAGATTGACTGGAGGAATAGGATCAGGATACATTTCAAGTCAGACTCAAACCTGAATCACCCACATGAGCACCAAGACTCAATGTATTTGGAGCACATACGCTAGCGGCTGTTCCATGGCACTATCTTGACCAGGTAGGTTCAATTGTTATGTGAAATATGAATCTTGCTTTGCCATCAAGTGTATTTACATTTAGAATATTCACTGCAGCCAATAGTTCAAATCTATAAAATATCTTGATTTTTTTTACTTCAGAAACACATTTCCTCCAAATGCTCAAGGCTTTAGACTGAACACACAGAGATCAAGGACTGTGCAATTTATTCACAAACATTTATTCATCAAAGTCAATAAGAATGGACTGAACTCATGTCCTCTTTTCACTTAAAATATCACTTAAAATAGGCAAAAGTCAAAAGAAATTGTGTTTGTGAAGTGGAAAATGTGCAGTTGTTACCTTAAGGAGCTATTTCTAACTGATCTAACCATTACAAAAAAATGCTTTCATTGGTGTAACATAATGTAGTTGAGTTGATTTGGTCTTATTAAATAATATTTCAGATTTGAATAAACAAGTTGATTTAGATGTTACCACCTAAAGTACACTGTAAAGTACCTTTTAAAATGTGTTTTGTTGGTGTAAACTTATGTATTCAGGTTGATTTAGAAAGGTAAAATAATATTGTTGTCTTTAATCAAATCAGTTCATTTAGATTTTACTACATGCAGCATGTTATTTAAAAAATGTTCAGTGCTTTCATTGCTTGCAAAAATAACACCATTAAGATTTCCTGTTTGCAGGTTTCTATCATGTCATGTCATATATCAGAGGACAAAAATTACAGGTTTTAACTTTCCATCCATAATGGGGAGCACAAGACAATCCTTAAGTTCTCCCCAACTTTTGAAAGAAATTAAGGAGTAGCAGTGGATGCCATTAAAATTGTCAGAAGGAGCAATGTATGTACTGTATGTGTCACCGGTTCCACTCAATCTGCCCAGAGCGGGATTCGAACCGGAGATCCCCAGTATAAGAGCCGGACATGCTAGCGAGTAGGCTATAAAAGCTGTTCCCATAGAAAGTCTCTTTTAGGCCAGGAGAGTGAGGTGTACACACTGCACAGCTATCACATACCAGCTGGCTACCATTACACTCATCCCTCTAAACCTCACTCCCATCCGGGTCATGGCACCAGTGTCACCGGTCCTACTCGAACCGCCCCAAGCAGGATTTAAACTGGCGATCCCTGGCATGGGAGCCGGACGTGATAGCAAGGAGGCTTGATAAGCCATGGCTTCTAGCCTTAGTCACTAGTGCATTTCTTAAGGCCAGGAGAGTGAGGTTTACACACTGCACATCTGTCACTTACCAGCTGGATACCGTTACATATGCAGATGTTTCTGTATTGAGTTATACAAACATGCCCCATCCAACATCATTTTGAAGTGCTAACATACTATGAAAATACACTTGGGTCCAAAAGTTTGAAACGGCAAGTAAAAATGCTTCTATTTTGCATTTTTCTAATTTTATACAAAATGTTTAATTACAAATTCAGCATAAAAATATCAGTGAAAAGTTGAATTGAAAATGTATATAAGTTTCTGAACTAGTATTTGGTATACAGTATACCCCTGATACTTGCACACATGCTGGAATGTGACTCCACAAGTTGGTGCAAAACTTGATTTGAGAACGTTCCACAGAGCATTTTTAAGTGCGCTTTAAAGTAGGCAAAGACATTTTTTTAAGAGCTAACATTATCAGTGTCACAAATTTGAGTAGAGATCTAGAAATTGTGTAGAATCTTAAAATATTATTCTTTAATTTTCCAGGTTTAAATAATAAACAAATCAAAACTAATCACAGATTTTCAACATGTTCTCAGGCTTTTGGACCTCACAGTATATGCAAGATAATGTTGAAGTGCATAGAATCTATATGCATATGGCATCCTTCAGCACAAATTACCATACTGTAGATCCCTGCTCAGAAACATCCAAGCATGCGCTCGACATGCTGTAGGTCTCTTAACACACCCCTTAACACCCACGCAAAACCAACACCTCAGTCTCTACCAATCACTGCCACTCGGTGCTGCAATGCAGCCATTTCAAAGAAAAGACAAGACTGAGTCAGCCTCCAAATGCACATTTGTGTGTGTGTGATAAAGCGAGAAAGAAAGAACAGGAGAGAGAGAGAGACAGCACTCACCGTTTGCTGCAAATCAGGAATTCCGATGCGGATGACAACTGCATTTCCGTGGAGATCCTCCATAGGTTCGGAGGTAGATTTAGTCCCGGGAGAGGCCCGAATGCTGTCATCCCCGTGGTTACCGTTGGTAGGGGCGTGTTGTTGCCGTGGCCGGTCGAAAGCCTCATGTTTGCCGTTGGCAGGTGGACTGATAGGCATGCTCTGGGAGAGTGTGTGTGTGAGAGTGTGTGTGCGTTCTGCTCAACAAGCCGGCCTCACAACTCTACAATACAACAGACACAAGACTGCATTTTCATTGGTGTTTTGTCAGTTTGGATTCTAGTAGCTCAACTGGTAGAGCATTGTGTTAGCAATTACCAGGGAGCACACAGACTGATAAACTGTACTTTTATGTAACAGATCGTTCCAACTGTGATTCTTATTGGATGAGCCATGTTTGAAAGCTGTTTTACAATGCCAATCAACACACAGTCTATGTTTGTCAACCAAAAAACAACCTTAAGTTTCATGATGCCTACAGTTACAGTTTCATTACTGTCATGATGCCTTTGCAGCCTTTTTATGAAACCAATAAACTTCCAAGGTTAAAGGGGTTTTAGGCACTCTTTCCCATGGTAAAATCACAGTAATGCAGAGCCTCTTGTGGTTTATTGCTTTAATAACTTGAATACAGGCATCTACCAATGTAATAAATGTAAATGGTATCCAAGATTTGTTGCATTTGAGGACTGATAATAATTGATTTATCAGTAAAATACATGCATACAGTGCTGGAACTTTGTAGTTCATCGTCAAATAACAAGCATTTGTGGTTAATAAAATGTTGAGAGTGCAACAGGTAATGAGGTCTTTACGTAAGAATGGAGATGACTTTTTGACACAAATCACAAACTAAGATGCAAAATCCAGGATGAGAGAGTTTGAGAGAGACTGTGAGAAAAGAGAGAGAGAGAGAGAGAGATGAACTCCATTGGTTGTGAGTGGTTGCCATGGACACTGTGAAGCAGATCCACTTGGGAATAATTGAAATTGAGGGAACCCTGCATCCCAAGTTACCATGGCAACTTAGCACTTTACTTGTTCTGGTGAACCATCGCTCTACCACTTCCTCATTAGACACAGCTGTGCGAATTCACACACATACACTGTACCTCCCACTGTAGCAGACATACAGTATCTATCTATCTATCTATCTATCCATCTATCCATCTATCTATCTCTCTATCTATCTATCAATCAATCACTTGCCATTCTAAGAATCTACAGAGGAATATACCACACACACACACACACACATTTTTTTTTTTACAACACAACCATACCATTATCACAGCCAGCCACATGTAGCCCTCCACCTACCCACTCATTCAATGCAATCTCACACAATCAAAATATTTCAGTCAATCCTGAACTATTGTCCTCGGAGACAGAAAGGAGTTCCTCTATTACATAACAACCATTGTCATAGAGAACAGGAGGTGGAAACCCCCTGTGGCAGGGCGGAGGGTGGGGCCAGGTCGTGATCCTACACACCCGGTCCCGTATTAGGCTAATCAAGCCTCTGAGAGGGATAAAGGCCGACTGCAGAGGATGGTGCAGGAGAAAGAGTTAATTTATGGACATGTCCGTCATGTGTGTGTTTGTGTCCTTTGGTTTAAGTTTATAATTAAAATATTATTTATATTGTCAAGCTGGTTCTCGCCTCCTCCTTTCCCTTGAACTCCTTTACACTGGTGCTGAAACCTGGGGAGGAGGAGGGATACGCCGTAGTAGAGTTCTCGCCACTACCGTCCACCCCAACGGAGCAGCCACGACCATCTGCCGGGGGACGAGGAGCCCAGCTGCCTGGAAGCAGAGGAACAGCCACCGACCACGAGAGGAGAAGGGGCTCCTAGCCAACTGCCTGGAGCGGTCAGGGCCGCTGCCAGTGGCAGAGGAGTCCCCTTCCAGCCGCTGAAATGCGGCAGGGTCTGAGACCGCGAGCGGGGAGGGGCTTGGAGACCGACCACCTGGAGCGGGAGAACCTCTGCCAGGGGCGGGGGAGACCCCTTCGGCTCCCCGAGAATGTGGCGGGCGTTCCATCCGCCAGGGGCTGGAGGACTGCCTCCGATCCACCCAGAGAGGCATGGCTGTCGTCCGTTAGAGGGTGGAGGAGTGGCCAAGGAACAAGCTACGGCGTATCGGAGAACTGGTGAGTACGTTTTTTTTCATCTCTCTCCCCTCTCTCTCTCTCTCACTGCCACTCTGCGTTGGCCTTTTCCCTCTCTTTTAAATTTTACAGTGTTTTTTTGGGGGGTACTACACTGTTACAGGAAGTACCCCCCCCCCCCCCATTTTAATAATTTCTGTTTCCCTCCCCTTGTCCCCTCCCTCGTCCGGGTTGACGGGGGTTACCTGCCGGCAGACGGGGCTAAGGGCATATCCTCCCCCAGGGAAAGGGGGGGAGGGGGTGTACGTCAATCCGGGGGCTCCCCAGCCTGAGAGAACGAGGGAGGAATGTGACAAGGCGGAGGGCAGGGCCGGGTTGTGATTTATACACACCCGGTCCTTTATCAGTCTAATTAAGCCTCTGAGAGGGATAAAGGCCGATGGCAGACGGTGGTGCGATGAGAGAGAGAGATCGTTTACGGACATGTCCGTCATGTGAGTGTTTTGTCTTTTAAGCTTATCATTAAAATATTGTTTATATTGTCAAGCCGGTTCTCGCCTCAGTTTCCATTGAACTGCTTTACACCCCCTTAAAAGTGTGAGAGGTCTTCATCTGCATCTGCAGTATAACACCATAGACCCAGTCACAACTTCATATTTATTAAAATAATCTGAGATTGCATTGGGTGCACACTGGACTATTCTGGCCTCTATTTTGCTGTCTGAGACACATATCGTAAAGAACTTCTCTTGTTGCAGGGTGAAATTGTCAGTCTTTGAACGCTTTGGTGCATTCACGTCATGTCGAACTTGCAAGATGCAAGATTCACGTCTTTGCAGAACTGGTAATTAAAGGTGTAAACTTGGAATTCACTTTTTGTATTTTTTTATGAAATCACACAACATTGACAGTAATGTGGCAAATTGCATGCTCACAGAATTTCAGATACATATCAGTTTAGATCAGAGGAAGAAGAATAAACAAATAACAAAATTCATAATTTCTCCATGTGTGTACAATTAAAGAGGAAATATAAGACACAGTAAGGTATAAAGTAGGGGACTTTACAATACAAATCATTTCTCAATAATTTCTATAACTATACTTACTATATAATTTACTCTTGTTCTCCTGATTTCGACTTAAAGTTCCTGCGAGAAAACAGATTTTGGCACCTGAAGCAGCTCAACACATCACAGGCACAGCATCTTCATCTTCTGTTCATTGCAACAGTAGGCTTCTCTAGGTCAAGAAGATGGATTTGATCTCCGTTTTATCTAGTGACTCGCAAGTCTGCTGACTTGCATCTCTCAGTCATAATCCGTTATCCATGCAGTAATGATGGGGAAATGAAGCTTTCTGAAGCCTAGGGCTTTCATTACAAACATATTGAAATTGGTTTCGTACGTAAAGCTTTCTGTAGAAGGTTCAAATGACTGCCATCTGGTGGTCAAAAAGCGAAGCACAACTAGCAATACAATTTATTATCAAGGCTATTATATTGTTTTTGTTTTTTTTTAAACTAAAGTGTTTATAAATAAATATGTAATAAGCAAGTGAAGGCTCAAAGGCTTCATATATGAGTTAATAAGTTACTGTGTGCTGTTAAAAATAAAAACAATGTCAGAGTAAATTAATAACATAATTAACATCTAGATTGGAAAATAAATATGCTTGAGGGATGCATATACACTGTATTAAATGGGAGTGAGATATGCTTATGTGACTGAATTGGTTTAAACTTGTAGTGGGATTTGCGCTTCTTTTGAACCATATACCTGTAGCAGTCATGTGATTTTCAGACAAATGAAGCTTCAGCTGTAGTGCTTCAATGGTACAAAGCTATTTCAGCTGCCTTTAGCCTTGATAAATGAGATATGTGACGTGCTCCTGCTCCTCTGACATTGCAACACTGAAAGACTTCTCTGGAATGATTCTGCAGTGATTTAAGGCCCAAACATAATCTACATAAGTACGTGAATGCAGACGCATCTTGCTATGCAAGCTCGATTTCACATATCGTTATGTTGTGAAATGTTTAAGTTTGCGCTGTATTCTCAGCATTGCCACAAGGGGCGCTACAGCAGATTTTCTTTTTTCAATTAACAACTGTCATGGCGCAGCAGCAATTTAACGAGAGTCTTGCCGAACAAGTTAGATTATACAAACATATTTTTCTGTCGTCTTTTTAGCAAATACAAAAGCACACTCCTCAACTGTCGACATGTTGACTCCACCACATGGCGCCTAAAAACTCTTTCGCCCCCTTGTGGTCCGAGGTTTGTAACCGCCAGAGCAACACAAGACCGCACATAATGTATGCACAACGGGACCACGCGTTGGCTATGCGTTGGAGAAGCACTCGCGTCTACGCATGCGTACTTGCGTGAAGTATGTTTGGGCCCTTACACTTAAGTCGTGATCAAGAGAAAACAACTTTTGTTAAGTTGTGATCATGAGAAAATTACTTTTTTAATGTTGAGATCATGAGAAAACAAGACAGAAAACTGATAAAACATGGACAAAACAGGTTTCCGTAGTTATCAACTACAACGCTGTTTTGGCCTTAAAAGTGTTGCCATAGAAACTAATAACATACAAGGTCTGGGGACTTGATCAGCTTCAAGTCGAATCTCCAGTAGTAATTACATTAATTACAAAATGACTTGAACGCAATATTGGTATGACATGTTCATACTTTTACCGACGGCCATTGTGATAAACACATTCGTTCGCCTCCAACGAAATGCTGGTAGTATCAGAAATTTTGCATCGCAGTCAAGCAGTGTGACTGCTTCTACCATAGTTAGATGGGATAAAACACCCAGTCAGTGCTGTCAATCCAGACGATTAGGATCAAAGTCTTGGCTGATGAGTATCGCATAGTCTGACATAATATTGCAAAGTGTGCCATTAATTTTACCCAAAGTCTCACTGAGATCATATCATATATTCTGAAATGCAACAAATGTACAGGATTGCCAAAATTGTACAGTGTGCAACCGGCTTTAGTCTCAGTCACCACTGACTTCCACTGCATCTTGTTTCGCATTAATGAAAGTGCCTAACGCCTCCCTTTGTGTTCCATGTAAGAAAGTAAGTCATAGGGGTTTGGAAAAGCATGAGGGAGAGTAAATGATGACAGAATTAAAAATTGTGTATGAACTATAATGCTACTATCTACCATTTATATTTGCCTTAGCATGCACCACTAACAAGATAGAAATATTTCATAACAAGGAAACAAGAGTTCACCTTTGACCTAGGCTTTCCATGTGAAGCGTCCTGTACGATGAAGGAATAGTGGGTATTTCTGTACAGATCGTGTCTTCAGAGTATTCTGATATATTCCAAAACTTCCGTTTTATATTCCAATGGTTTTCAGCCTGTATTCCACACAGCATACTTTGTTTTTCCAAGTTTGTAACATAACAGGGCCAAGCGTCCCAGCATATACACTGGATCGTCTTAGCTCTGAGATTTCAGGACACTTGAAGCCCAACCCTGATGCTGAATATTCCTGAGCAGGAAAAACAGCAGGAAAGAGGAAATTACAGCAGGAAGTTCTCCAGACCATCTCAACTACTCTAACCAAACAAAACCATCTCTTGCAGACATCCACCAATAAGCAGCCAAGTTCCAATATCTCAGCCAATCACCAATGTCTGTACCTGAGGTGAGGCTACATTTAAATTCATCATTCTGTTACTTCTTATGCCAATAAATGCAGCCAGTTCTTGCTAAGGACCATTGTGAATGTGTAATGGATAGAATTCAGAAATAAGTGATTATATGTGCTTTGAAATTATGAATGAGTTCTTTTATATTTCTCCCCAATTTGGAATTTCTCCCCAATTCCCAATGCGCTCTAAGGCCTTGTGGTGGCGTAGGACGAATCTCAGTTGCCTCCGCATCTGAGAGAGTCAATCCGCGCATCTTTACTCGCTGAGCTTCCCAGACCCCCCTGATAAATGAGTTCTTATGCATGCATGGTTTCAGATAATACATCTATCAAAGCATTTTGTGGCCAAACTAACAAAATTGAATACAGAAAATGGTGTCGTCTGAATTTGAGAAATAAAAAAAAACGTTGTTTCTCCAATTTTAAATACAAGATCATCAAAACTCCTACACATTCAAATGAACCACCACCAACAGCACTGCCAACTACAGCCTAGAACAGCTAGATAGTATAGGAGAATTTTATTGACCAGTGTCTGCATCTCTCCAGTCGTTTTAGGGTGTACCTCTAAGACTCATTATCCTTACTATTTTAACATTGTCAACATTTTAACATATTCATTTTATTCAATTATCACATGACTAGTATTACACATATGTACTATGTAACTAGATAGTACTTGGAATATGGACATTTATTTAACGAGTGAAAAAAAAAGAAAATTCATCGACTTATAGTAATCATTTACTCACATTCATGATTATCCAAGCACATATGACTTTCTTTCTTACATGGAACACAGAAAGAGATATTAGAAAGAATCAGGGACTACATCAGGGACTAAAAATGGTTCAAGGAGTGAAAACAAAAACTGAAAAACGTAATTTTTCTTTAAAAAGTTTTTTTTTTAAAAATGCTGGTAACCGGTTGTAACAGGCGAAAATCACCAGCGAGTTTCGATAATTTTTTCATGAAACCAAAGGCCAAAGGGTTACTCACAGTAAATCTTTAATTAATTTAATTCTCAATTAATTACATTTAAAATGAAGTTACAATTAAATTAAAATCATACTTAACTGTTAATTAACTGTATGCTTGTTATGATTTCTATACTGATAAATCCACCACACAGGAAAACATTTTTTGACCTTTTTTGTGCTTATTTTGGCCTGTCATTTTAAAAAGAATATTATTAACCTTTATTTTATTTTGTTTTAACCAGTTAACTTTTGGAAAGCAGAATGTGGAACTTCTGAACCGGAATGAAAAAATACAGTTTTTGCTCAGAACGAACCTAAATGAAAAACATTTTGTTTTTTGTCCCTGGTCACCATTCACTTTCTTTTTTTTTTTTATAAAAAGTGCAATTAAAGTTTATGGTGACTGAGGCTAACATTCTGCCTAACTTCTCCTTTTGTGTTCCAAGGAAGAATGAAAGTCACACAGGTTTGAACCAACACAAGAGTGAGAAAATGAAGACTTATTGAGTGTACTGTCCCTTTAAGGCACAATTTCAGTAGAGCTGCTTTGAAACATTATGTAGTGTGAAAAGTGCTATAGCTTCCAGAAACTTCCACTAGACCTGTTTCTAAACAAATCCCCTTTTGGCTTTTGCAATTTATTTCCCGTGATCTCAGCCCGACTTCCTGCCCTTCTTCCTGGCTTGATTTAGGCCGAGGCTCCTCGGGATGTTTTTACAGGAAGTATAGGAAAAGCTGCTAGCTTCTGATAACTTAGTCTTTTCCTCAGGCGATACAAAAATTCACCTCACACACATGAATGTGGAACAGAAATAAAAACTACCAGCACCCACACCCCTTCCTACAGATCTCTCACACATATGGTTACAGAACAGTAGCATTTCTATTTCCAATGCACTTTTGAAGACCTCTGTAACACAGTTACAGAAATGTATAATAGCACTGAATTTATGCTGATTTAATTTATTGTATTACAGTAGTTTTTACTGTATTACAGTAATGAGAATCTAATGAGAATTTCCATTGAGAATAATAGGGGGGGAGAAACATGGGGACAAAGTGCTTATTTGTCATAATAATACTGTCTCAATGCAATCTTAATAGTCTTCCAATGTACTTTACAAGGCTTCTGTAACACAATAACAAAAATGTGTTATTGCAGTAATATTGGAAGTAGGTTACATACAGTTCCTTTGAACTGAATATATCAATATTTGAAATCACATATAGAGATGCTGTGACAGATGACTGCTTAAAAAGTCCTGATAGATTTCATTTCCTTTTGATTTTTCAGACCAAGGAGAAATCACTCTAGCATGGTTCTTCTGTTACATAAGACACCTTGACATCTGGATCGGCATATGAGACTTGGCTCTGTGAAGTGATAAGACTGCAGCTATTCTGATCATAAATCTTACCCTTGATCACCAACTAAAACATGCATTACATTTAAAAACATAAGCCTGTATATTTCAGTAGCTGACATATAACATTCACTTTTTTTTAATTCAAAATAAAAATGTATGTTAAAATTGAAATCAATGTATAATGGAAAGCATATTTTAGATGTACTATTTTCGACCAGTATCTAAATAGTGATTTTTTTTACTCTTCTTAATCAACTTGCCTTCCCTATTTCATATTATCTTTTCATATTATTTATCATATGATCCTGCAGTGTAACAAATGTATTTTTTAAAAAGTACTAAAATTCCATGTAGTTTCCCATAATTAGACCATAATTAGATAAAATAATTAGCAAATCAATTCTGTGCAGTATAACGTCACACTTCAGAATGTCAACTTTCCAAAAGTTTTTCATGTACAAAACTGAAAAAAATATGTTTAAGGGGATAGTTCACCCAAAAATGAAAATTCTCTCATCATTTACTCACCCTCATGCCATCCCAGAAGTGTATGACTTTCTCTATTCTGCTGAACACAAACAAGATTTTTAGAAGAATATTTCAGCTCTGTAGGTCCATGCAATGAAAGTGAATGGTGGCCAGAACTTTGAAGGTCCAGAAGGGACATAAATGCAGCACAAATGTAATCCATAAGACTCCAGTGGTTAAATCCATATCTTCTGAAGCGATCTGATGGGTGTGGGTGAGAAACAGATCAATATTTAAGTCCATTTTCACTGAAAATCTCCACTTTCACTTTTACATTCTGGTGTGGAAGTGACTCACTTCAGCACATTTCTAAAACAGTATTATTTATGCAGATTTTAAAATATGAATTATGTTCATATGCGTGTATCTGCGTATTAGAAAAATGATTAGTGATGTGATTATTTTTTCCAATAAAGTAATCAGTAACTATTCCAATTTTATAAACGTAATTAGTAGTTTGTAGTTTGAGTAATTTACCCAACACTGCTTATATTGCGTATTCTTTTAAAGTTAAGTCACGAAACAAAAATCCCCTCTAAAACAATCCTTTAACGTTCTAACATTTTCCAAACTCCAAAAACATCAAACTTGTGCAAGAAAACATTCACAAGTGCACACAAATACCCTCTCACACACTCATCCTCACATGGTTTTCCTTTCCCTTTCCCTTTGGGCTTTAGTCACACCAGTACACAGATCCAGGGACCGTATCATCATCCAAAGAATGCTGCGAGCAATAACGATGTGGGTGTGTGCGTGGGTGTCTCACCTCATCGCCGTCTCTCTGTTCTGAGTCTCAGTGCATCTCCATATATATCTCAGTGTGAGAATTCACATGCTAAGAGCTGTCACTGCATCCCAGTACCACTGCACCTCTCCAAGTCCTAGCTCCATCACTATGGCAACCAGAAAAATGGTTCACCAGAAACTTTGCCTGCTTTTAAAGGGCCAAAGCATTAATCCGGAGTGAGCATCTCCTAACGGGTGTGCAAAAGACTCGAGGTGCACTCGCGCACATGCACGGAGCACCACACAGATATTTAAAGGGAGAAAGAAGATTGAGAAGGGGAGATTAAGGGCGAGAGAGCTAGAGAAAATGAGAGAGAAGAATTAGAGAGAGTGTGATGGTTTAATGAGTGGGCGTTAGGGCTGAATAGATTGGCCATTAATCACGACAGAAATCAGAAAGAGAGCGACAGGTATGAGAAGGTAATAGGGCTGATGTGATATACCTGTATTCTACTTAATTGTTGCAAAAATATACTCAACATAAATACTGAAATCACTTCAAAAACCAGCAAAGGCATCTAAAAAACCGAGATAAAATGTTGCCTTAGGAAGCCCTTTATAGAGTGAAAATAACATTCATGCACACATCTGCATGCACACACACACACACACACAAGCACTGACATTTTGCCTGTTAGGAAAAAGAGTTCTGTAATCCCTATAGTGATGCCCAAGAAATATATCCGCACTGTATAGCGGTGTGCTGCCAAAATATGAAAAGCAGAAAGCCTGAAAAGAGACACATTACTAAAAACACACACTTAAATTCATTCAAACACTCTCACACACACATACACCAAAGGATATGGTTGAAATAATAAATCTTACCCAATAAAACCAGGGCACACATTCCATACCATCTCGAGTTCCTCTTTGAGGATCCGTCTCTGGTTTGTGAAAGTGTATAAGTGTGTGTTTAAGTGTGTGATTGTGTATTTGGACGGATGTGTGTGAGAGGGAGAAAAGAGGAGAGATAGAGGGAAAGAGAGAAATAGAGGGAGATAGAGAGAGAGAGAGAGAAAGAGAGCGAGAGCGGAGGCAGTGAGACTGCTACTGTATGACAGGAATGCTCAGCTCAGCCCACACAGTGCAAGCATGATACACTGACTGTTTGAGAGAGAGAGAGAGAGAGAGAGAGAGAGAGAGAGAGAGTATATATAGAGAGAGTGTAGAGAGAGAGAGTATATATAGAGAGAGAGAGTATAGAGAGAGCGAGAGTGTAGAGAGAGAGAGAGAGAGAGAGAGAGAGAGGTTCAGTCTCCCACTTCTTGCGTGGGCAAGGCCTGAATCTCACGCACAACAGCAGGAGAACAGCCAAACAGGATAGAAAAAGAAGGGGATTCTGAATGAGAACACCTAGGGCGGTGGGGGAAGAGAGAAAGAGCCCCACTGATGGCCGATTGTCTCTATTTTATGACATAAAAAAGTTTATCAAAATCCTGTATCATCAGAAGCGGTGAATGAAAGGTTCTGCGATCGTTATGGTAACACGCCAGATGTATGAGCAGAGTTGCACGGGCGTCCTTTGTTCAGTGTGTGTGTGTGTGTGTGTATGGAAAGTCACAACAATACGATCCCTAGTAGGTCAGGTTATCCAATTATGTAATACACACTCTCGTCCTCTCTCACGTGCACACACGTATTTACCTATTAAAGGAATACTCCGGGTTCAATACAATTTAAGCTGGATGGACAGCATTTATGGCATAATGTTGATTACAACAAAAAGTCATTTTGACTCATCCCTCATTTTCTTAAAAAAAATAAAAAAGAAGCAAATATTTGGGTTGCGGTGAGGCACTTACAATGGAAGTGAATGGGGCAATCTGTAAATGTAAAAATACTCACTGTTTTAAAAGTGTAGCCAGAGGACGTAATCAATATTTGTGTGAACATGATTTTAGTGTTATTTCTGTTTGAAGATATATCCAATGATATAATTTTGTTGCCATAATGACGTAATGCTGTAAACCCTTAAACAACTGTACAAAATTATTTTACAGCTCAAATAATACAAAAGTTTTAACAGAGGAATTCATATAAATGCTTTTATAAAATGATAGACTTCACATTTCTGCCTTTTAAACTCTCAAAAAATTGGCCCCATTCACTTCCAATGTAAGTGTCTCAGTGTAACCTTGATGTTTGCATTTTTTTAAAGAAAAGGAGGGACTAGTCAAAATTAACTTTTGTGGTAATTATACCACAAATGCTGTCAATGAACTAAACTTGTCTTGAACCTGGAATATTAAACATAAAATATATAAACATGACCAAGTCACATTTCACCCCAAAAGGAAATTAAGCACATTTTTAGGACCAATAAAATTGCATGATGCCATTTTCATAACTTTTCTCCTAAATTCTTATCATTTAAATGAGCTTCATCTGTAATTTCCATTAGTCTCAATGGTGAGTCATAGTCCTGTAATGCAGTGCAAATTAAAATCCTTCATTAAAGAGCCCTTAGCCAAGAACCAAAAGTATCATGGGAGTGGGCAAGACTGTTCAAATGGGGGGGGGGGGTGTTGTTTGATGAGTGGGTATAAGGGAACCCCCAAAGAGCTCTTTCTCAATGCATATACCATCGATTAACACCTTTAGAGCTCATATTAGGCCTTTCTATGAATGTGACTGTTAAAAATCAATACCCCTCTGGAAAACATGACTGGGATTTTTACTTTCGGATGCAGACTGTTGTGCTCTATACGGTCATTTTTAAATATTTTACAGTATAAATGCAAATTATTTATTTAATTTTATTTTTTATCCCCTTTAATCACTATTTGGAATGCCAACTTTCCACTACTTAGTAGGTCATCGTGGTGGCACGGTTACTTACCTCAATCCGGGTGGTGGAGGGGAAGTCTCAGTTGCTTCTGAGAGAGTCAATCCATGCGTCTTATTACATGGCTCGTCGTGCATGACACCGCGGAGACTCACAGCATTTGGAGGCTCATGCTTCTTTACGCAATCCACAAACAACTTACCATGCACCCCACTGAGAGCGAGAACCACTAATTGCGACCACGAGGAGGTTACCCCATGTGACTCTACCCTCCCTAGCAACCGGGCCAATTTGGTTGATTAGGAGACCTGGCTGGAGTCACTCAGCATGCCCGAGATTCGAACTCACGACTCAAGGGGTGGTAAGTAAGGCGAGGTGTGACCCGGCCGACGCGCAGCGGAGGACGGTTGCCTCCGCCGAAGTCCATTAAAACCTGACAATGGACACCTCAGAGGGCATTAACCCGCTTATACCATGGTCACTTGCCAAATAAAACATTTTTAAAACATTAGTTTATATTTTAATTAGGCTAAAGCTAGTTTTTACAAATAATAACTTGCCTGACGGTTTATTTAGCAACCGGAGATATTTATAGTCTGCTCAGCTTGTAGAACCCTTCAGGTTCAAAAATGCATTTTTTTTTTTTCATGAAACACAAGGGTAGGCATAGTTATTTTTTTATTACACATAAAACAATTAATCAAACAACAATCAAACAAAAAAAACAATTAGTTCTGCGCTCCAGCGATTTGCGCTTATAGAGGGCAATAAATTAATCAGATCAAAGAGAGGGTCATTTGCCTACATGCTAGCTTTTTTATTTACAATTAATTTCAACGTTTCCATTTATAGTGCAATTTGAAAAAGTCGGCCAGTCAGACATAGGGGCCTTTGAAGGAGGATCCACAAAAGCTGGGTACTGCCCATGATGGGCACTTGATGCAGACAGTACGTTGCTCCAGCTTCGTCTCTCACGGACTGACAGAGCCCAGTAAGCCCGCAGACTGCTCTCGCATCGATGGCCTGTCACCGACATTATTTGACGGCTCTCCAGTCCAGCATCGGAGAGTCGACCTACAGCGGTGCTTCGGAGGCTGTGGTTAGTGTAGACCTTCGAAAGACCCACCACCTATGATAATACGATGATGATAATGATAGTTATAATTATAATAAAAGTAGGTCTACTAGGCCTAACAATACATTTATATTGACATAAATTGTAAATACATCTTCGCTGATCTTTTTCATCATGTTCACGAGGTAGTGGATACCCATCGGCTCCCGGCTGTACCACACTTCGGAAGTGGATGTCACGGTGCGCTTCGGATGGTGGTAGAAAGCTTTTGCGTCAGATGGACATTTGGACACATAGGACGTGAAACTTTTTACCGGACACAGCGGATCCCCGGGTCTGGCAAACATAAAACCTCGGAAGTTTTCCTTATCTGGGTCATTCGGATCGTTGTGGTTTTTGGTGTGCGGATTGTAAGCCAGGGGGACAAACTCAACCCCATCCTCATCTCTCTGGACTTTAAAAGACTGCATGGAGAGCTCCCGGTTGCCCTCCCTGCCACGCCGAGCCAAACACAGCTGGATGTCAAACCAGACTTTTCTGACCAGGCCAAGGGGCGTATCGGGAGACAGTACAGGTGAATTCTTTATGATTTCAAGATCAGACTCAGAAATACGTGGATGGTGAACGCTGGTATCTTTACCGCTTTTTCTGTAACGCTTAATTATTGCTTTAAACACAGCATTTCAGGTCATGAATCTGGTGTCAGTTATAATATTGAATTCCCTTATATGGCGGTTGATGCCGGCTCTCAAGCTCCTTAGGCTTGAAACGCTGTACTCTCCTCCTGCCTTGGTTGTCTGGACAGCTGCGTAAAACTCCCGCAGGGTCTCATTCAGAGCAGCAGCGGTGTAATTTTCAAAGCTGGAGTCCATTTCTTTTTGAACAATAAAGTCTCTGAGTGTATTTGCCCATTTCGTATTTTTTTTCGTGTTGATCTCATCTTTTTCGTCTTCTATTTGATTCAATTCTCCCGGTGTTATCTCTTTGTGTCGTTTCTCCGTTTTATTTACATTTTTTCTTTCTTCAGCAGCATCCCAGTCGTCAAAGTTGTCATATTCTCCATAAATGTTAAAAGAAATAACAAAGTCGCTCATTGTTGTATTAGTAGGCTATGTAATATCTAACTAACGTTAGATGTTTGTTTTGATAGAGCAAATTGTTAACGGATACTTTGACTGCCTGTTGCTATGGTTACTCACAGCTGTTGTAGGCAGCGCATTTATTTATTAATTTCGAATGGTAAACAGGCAGTTTCACCAGAACTACTTTACTAGGTGTCCTCTATCACTTTTTAATGGACACCCTGCAGCCAATCAGAATCGAGTATTCACCCAGACCATGGTATAATCAGCGTCAATACTCGCTGAGCTACCCAGGTAGGCACTCTTAAGTGCAATTTAATAATACATATTTTGTTCGCAATGCAGTAAAGAGACTTTTTTTTTTATTTTTGCATTACAGTAATGAGGGTGTTAAATAAGATTTATTTATTTATTTATTTTATTTATTTGTGTCAAGTGGTCTTATAGCCTGAAAAGAGCTCTTGTTCTTTCCAAATTAAATGGCTGGACAAGCAAACCACCCAGCATCTCTGTGAGCAATCTCTTATTCATGGACACAAAAAAAGCTTAATATTCTGAGTATTCGGGAGTAAATGCTTAGAGTGGTGCAGAACAATGAGACACTGGGGAAGTATGCGCTGATTGCACATTGGCCATTCGTCACTAACATCATGAAAAGAAAAATATGTTAAAAATCTCAGTTCATTAGCAACAATGTCCCTGAGCGGAGCTGCACGAGTAGGCCCTCTCATTAGTGATCTGTGTCCCCAGCACGGAGCTGCATGATGAGACTGGCCCTCAGAACTCCTAAGCATGTGCTCTTTGATGCGCTGTACTGTGTTTGGGGGCCACCTCCTGGATGAGATCTATAAATTCGTTCTTCTCCAGACAGGCTCTGCACTCCTCCCCTCACGAGGCCAACACATTCTTCAGCTTCAGCATGCACATTTTAGACAAATCATCCCTGCTCCAGTCAAGCTCAGGACGTTTTGAAACACACAAGCACACGCCAAATTAACCTATAAGATCATTGCATTATATTAATATAGAAATGTGTTTATTGTGAATGCAAACATTTTAATTTTGTTTTCCTTTGTTATAAGGCTCCATATTCCCCTGCATTAGGCTACTTACATTATAATGTTAGTAATGTTTCCTTGCACCAACAACAGTCATAATTTAGTTTTTAGGACCATTTTCCAATCTTAATCTCTCCTGAACAAAAGAATGAGGGCCAAGTCACAGAACACTAAATAGGTGTTTATATAAAAATGAAGGTACTCATATGTTAACGTACTGACAGTTCTGAAAATTGATAATTAAACAAATTATGAGTTTTTGCATCTTAGGCCCTGTCCACACTAATCCGTTTTCATTTCAAAACTCAGTTTCCTAACGTCAAGTATGAGGTTATGGAGAGTGTTTCATTTTAGGTGGATGAAAACACCATTCTAATGTGGATGTGAGGTGCAAGATCAATGTGATTTCAAACAAAAATCTATTATTGTGGATGTACCCTTAAGGCCCCTGCACACTTCCTATGAAATCAAAGAACAAACAGGTATGACATAATTTGGAACAAAATCTGGCTATATAAAAAGGTATTTTTGAGTTTGTTTTGATGGTTTGTAACAGTTCGCCAGGGCGAAATTTCAGGAAAAACGTCTTCTTACCGGCTGCTAAACATACTGTCTTTGGTCCACATCCATGACCTGTTGCTCCACCTGCGTTAATTACGTTCAGTCAGTTTAAGATCAGTCAACATGAACACACTGACGTGCAGAGTTATTAGCGAGCTAGTGAAAATTTAAAAAGATCTGTACAATCGTTCACGTAGAGATATTTTCCAAGAATATGTCATGCGATTTGTTGTTTTTGTTTGTTTAATTTGTGTACAAAAGGAATCAAACCTACTCAGATACTCTAAAGTGCCCATTTACTTATGTGCCATCTGCAGCGAAAGCCATCCACACATCTGCCTAAAGTAAGACATGCCTGTCATCATTGTTTTGTCTGTTTTCTACCCATTAACATTCTTTTATAAACCTGTCTTTGCAGTAGTATCAGAGTCATCATAAGTTACAATAACAGAGAGTAACCGGCATATATTGTGTATCGCGTGTAAGCGCCATGAATGCACAAGGTAAACATAACAAATTACATATTATCTACTGCATATATATTCATTTTAATCATCATGGAGTAGTTAAAACAGCTTTTTTTTACTGATCTCGTGTGAATTATATCCATACAATGACGCATGAAGTCATTGGTGACGCATTTTAATGTCATATTCGTTTTGAGTGTCCTCATATTTAAATGGTGCTCTAAACGCCTCCACCAGAGATGTGGCGGGTGTCTGAATGTTCGCAGATAGTCGTTGCTCAGCTATTTCTAGCTTATTTTTGGCTCTGAGCGAAGAATGAAAAAGCATTTCACCGTGAGGGACTTTTGTTTAAAAAATAATAGGCTGGGTAAACAGCTGAGGGCGAATCAGATTGTGAATGTAGGATAATGTCTGCAATATTTTACTGAATTCATTTACTCTTATAAAAGCTTGTTTTTTTTTACCAACACCTACCATCCCTTACAAAAGAAAAATATATTTACCAATATATTACTTGAAACATATTGTAATATATTGCAAAATATACAAATGATTGCCGCTTTCAATATATTGGAATATATTGGAAAATATAAAGATTAAATCCCATATATGGGAATATATTGCCTAATATATCACATTATATTTTCCAATATATTGTGATATATTTTTGTTTTGTAAGGGATATCTGAGCTCACAGATCTGCGCTGAAGTCTTCGGCAGATTTTGTGTCTGATCATCAGAGTTATAAAGCTGCTCCAAACCCCCCCCCCCCCCACACACACACAGCAAAACACAGATTATACATTCAACAATTAAAAAATTTTTTTTTTTTATTAGTGATTTAATATAAATGTCCCATCCAAAAAGTAGACTAAAGGATAGTGATGAGGAGGAGGGTGGGGCTGGATCGTGACTACGCACGCCCAGCCCCCAATCGGGCTAATCAGCTGAGGAGAGGGATAAGTGCAGCAGGATGTGGCAGTTCGAGAGGGAGAGAGAGCTACACGCAGCTGCCATGTGTGCGTTTATGTTTTGTGTCTTTTTGTTTGCGTTTAAATTAAAATATTACTTTGACTGTTCAGACTTTTGGTCACTTCAGAAGACATTGATTCTGGAGTCTTATGTATTACTTTTATGCTACCTTTTTTCATACAAAGAAGAACCTATACATACCCATATAGAAACACACAAAAAATACAGCCACTAAGATTGGTTCAAGGCCAGAGTAAACAAATATGTTTTCAGCTTAGTTTTAAAATCCGATATTGTTAAAGCAGTTCTAATATAATTTGGTAGGTTGTTCCAAAGTTTAGGTGCCGCTACCGCAAAGGCACGGTCGCCCCTCGTCTTTAGTCTAGATCTAGGAACAGTCAAAAGCTTCTTATTTGATGATCTAAGAGATCTTTGGGGTTTATGTGCATGTAGAATATCAGCAAGGTATGAGGGTGCTAATCCATTGAGAGACTTAAAAACAAAAAGCAGTCATTTTTAATCAGTTCTGTATTGAAAAGGGAGCCAGTGAAGAGAATGTAAAATCTGAGTAATATGGTCCCGTTTGCGAGCTCCCATCAACATACATACTGCTGCATTCTGGATCACTTGTGATCTTGATAGGGAAGCATGGCATACACACACACACATATATATATATATATATATATGCATGCCGTGCTTATATATAGGGAGTTACAGTAATCCAAATGGGCAAAAATAAATGCATGAATGACCTTTAATGTCTTGACTTGAGTTAAGTCTCAATTGAAAAAAATCAAGTTTTTACAGAAGGATTTATCTGTTTGTCGAAGTTCAGGGTGCTGTCACATACAAAGCTTAGATTTTTCACAAAAGGTTTGAGGAAGTGAATGGTGACCAAAACTCTGAAGCTCCAAAAGCACATTAAGGCTGCTTAAAATTAATCCATAAATCCATGTTTTCCGGAAGCAATAATACGAAGCGGGTACGTGAAGGCACGTGACAAGAATTTAAGACTACAGTAAACCTGCTTGTCATAGACAAAAGGCTTGTACACTTGCATTAAAGGAATAGTAAAAAAGTAAATTCTCTCATGATTTACTCACCCTCATGCCATCCCAGATGTGTATGACTTTCTTTCTTCTGAATACAAATTAAGATTTTTAGAAGAATATCTCAGCTCTGTTGGTCCGTACAATGCAAGTTTGTATGCAAAATGTAAAGCTAACTTTAATGTAAACTTCCTAAAGGAAGCATAGAAAGTGAAAACCATACAGGAGCCAGAATAGAGCCCTGAGTAATGCCACAGGTGAAATTAAAATTCACCAAATGAAACTGAAAAGCTTCTGTTTGAAAGATGAGAATTAAAACAGTTAAGAGCATTACCACAGTAGCACTAAAATCGCAGAATTCCCAGAATCAACAGTTACAAAAATATCTTTAAAAACTTTTAAATGGGCAGTGCTGTGTTGAGTTCTGGACTGGAGCACTTAAAAAATATTACTGTTATCTAAAAAATAAAAAATAAATACTGCAACCAGACAAGTGCTGCTTTCTCTAAGATTTTACAAAAAAAGATCATTTAGAAATGGTCTAAAATTACGGTCGTACCAAGGTAAGGTTTTTTTTAAGGAGAGGCTGCACTATTGCATGTTTGATTACTCTGGTACTGTCCCAGCAACCAAACTTTAATTTATCATAGACAATATGCTAGGTCCAACAATGTCTACAAATAGTTTCAAATTGTGGCAAGATAACATCATGGGGGGAGGTAGTGGGCTTCAATTGTTCAACAATCTTAGAGAGAGGAGGAAAAGAAATGGGTTCAAATTGACAAAGAGCAGAAGTCCAAATCGGTGGAAGCGATGGATCGCACACGGCGGTCTGAATGCGTGATCTGACATCTGCAATCTTATCAACAGAATAATTGAGGAAATGTTCACATGTTGGGGAAATTTCATGAGGCACTTTTACAGACGGGTTTATGACAGTTATTAGCAATAACAGTAACAGTTCTGGAATTGATAATGAATCTCTTAAAATTTCAAATGACACCTGAAGTTTTTCCTTCTTTTTTCGTTCTGCTCTTCCATTTTCAAATGTGTTCTGGTGAAGAAAGTCAGTCAGTCATACACACCTGGGTTATCATGAGGGTGAGTTAATAATTAGATTATTTTTATTTTTGGGTGCGCTATCCCTTTAAATCAGCTTTTATAGTGTGCATTGCAATGAAGAAAATTGTAATAAATATTTGATGGTCTGTTTCCTGTCTAAGGTGGTCTTATGTGGAGGCTCAGCCCGCATTCCCAAACTACAGCTGATGATTAAGGATCTATTCCCGGACGTGGAGCTGTTAAACTCCATCCCCCCCAGATGAGATGATTCCAGTGGGCGCTGCCATGCAGGATGGCATCCTGGTAGGAATAGGGAGCCTGGCACTTGGAGAAGATTCCAACACTGTAGACTGCTGCGCCAGTGACATCACAGTTAAGGTGAGGAACACAATGCATTCACTTTTAGCAGATAAGAGCAAATGGGGTTATGAAATAGTACGCTGTGTTCCGATTCTATTTATTTCTGTATTTATCCTTCAGGAGGTGGATGACTCTGGAATAGTGGTTTTCACAGTTTTGTTTCCATCTGGAACACCTCTTCCAGCCCGCTGACAACACACACTACAGGGCCCCGGCAGCCTGTATTCAGTGCGTCTGGAGCTGTACCAGGCATGGCAATCAATTACACACGTTGGCACCCCTGTTAATAGACATTTTTGTAAAAGATCTCTGACTAAGGTATTCTATCTGTACTGATTGTGAAAAAATTAGGGCTAATTTATTTCCCCAAAATGTATCAAATAAAGGTTGTTTTAAATGTGACTGGTTGTTATTTTTCTAGATTGTACTTGGAGACCTGGAACCTAAAGATGAGATGCATGACATTGTTGTGGTGCTACCAATGAAGAGGTAATGAGAACATTATTCTATTTATGAGGCTTGTAAATCAAGAAGGCAGTGTTATGACACATACATTCCATAAATATGTATAGAAATGCAATAATGATGCACTTAAAATCATATCAGTGTTCAGTCATAACTTCATTTGATGGTCCACTGCATGTTACATGCACAGAACAGGGCAGTGGCAGATCTGAGGCTATTACCATAGAAACAGCTGTGGCAGCATCTTAACCTTAAATCATGTTGTTGTGGAAATTCCATACTGTAACCTAAACACCTGGACATTATGATGTTTGAGGGTTTCCGACGTTGTTTGTGCTAGATCTCTGTAGAGTTTCAAAGGACAAAACTCCCCAGGGAGGCAAAGAGCAAATGTATGATCTTTGAGAAAATCATCATATGAACTTGCTCACATTTAGCATCTCTTCCTGAGGCACCACACCCTACTGAGCGAAGATTGCAAATTCACACCTCATGGTGCCCTTCCACCTCTGTCCCATTCTCTCCCATCTCCTTCTCCTCCGTTCCCCTTTAGCTCAGAATCACCTCAAACTCACTTCAGATCTGTATGTGACAAAATATCATATCTGATGTACACAAATAATGTAACTAGGCATGTTTGGTTTAATTTAAAATGTCTCAGTGTGACTGGAATAATGATCTCTTTCCCAGGTTTCTAAAACTAATGACAACCAAGTTATAAGGTCTTTGCGAAATACTGTATAATTCTGGAGGTCTATCCCCCTCCTTGTCTGTATGCAGATAAAGTATGACCCCAGGACTTCGAAACCTAACCACTCCCAAAATTCCCTTTGTTGATGATTTCTCTGGTTTGGGTATTTAAGGAAATGTGACACATTGTTCATGGAATCTGCATTAAGATCTCCCATGCTTTGCCGTTGCATGTAGTTTTTCCCCATTGTCAGGTATGTCTCTTGATTCTTATTTTTAGTAATGCTTGTTTATTCTGATCAAGTGTGAAATTTGCTTTGATTTGAATTTCTGTAATGATGTTTTATATCCTACCTGACAAATAAATTATTTAATTTATTCTTCATTTCTCTGGAATCATTGTGATGGGATTGAAACCACCCAGGACAACCAGGTAGGACAGCCAGGTAGGGTTTGTATTTCATTAACCTTAATATAGGAGAGAACCACCCAGGACAACCGGGTAGGAGAAAGAGAATTTACATTTTTAACTTAAAAATGTTATATTAAAAGAATGATCAGAAAGCAATTAGAGCTTTAATCTAAATTAGAGGTCAATTTAAAATTGGAGTCAGATAAAATAAATAACAGAATCAATTTGTAAAGTGTAAATTAACAATAATTGCTTTACTTCAGCACTCAGAAAAGACAGAACAATGCAGAGACCTTCAAAGGGCAATCTGTTCAAAGGGTTCCACTCCGGGCCGATAGGTTTGTGAGTATGCCCTTCAATCTTTCCTTTTTTACAATGTTAAATTCCTGTTTCGGTTTGAATTAATATCCAGTTTTAATTGTAAACTCCACCCTCTTATTCTGTTTCTTGAAGATATATTAAAGGGATAGTTCACCCAAAAATTTTAATTCTGTCATAATTTACTCACCCTACTGTCCCAGATGTGTATGAGTTTCTTCTGCTGATCACAAATGAAGATATTTCAGCACTGTTGGTCCATACATTGCAAGTGAATGGTGACAAAAACTCTGAAAGCTCCAAAAGCACATTAAGGCTGCATAAAAGTAATCCATAAATTGTTAAATCCATGTTTAAGGAAACGATAAGTATGAAGCGGGCACGTGACAAGAATTACTACAGTAAACCTGCTTGTCATAGACAAAAGGCTTGTACACTGGCATTAAAGGAATAGTTCACCCAAAAAAGTAAATTCTCTCATTATTTACTCACCCTCATGCCATCCCAGATGTGTATGACTTTCTTTCTTCTGCTGACTACAAATTAAGATTTATAGAAGAATATCTCAGCTCTGTTGGTCCATACAATGCAAGTGAATGGGTACCAAAATGTAAAGGTCCGAAATCACAAAACATTACTTAAGTATGTACAATGTTAAGAAATTGATGGAGGGCAAAAAGTAAATGCTTATCTATTAAATGTTGTTTTTTTACAACATGCCCAATATGATCACTGTTCAATTTTGCATCATAATGAAAGCGAAATTTGTATTTATAACTTTATAAACACATTTACTATTTACTTTAGTTATTTTTTACCAAGCCAACTCTCTATCCTACGCTGATGCAGTAGTATTACTCTTTTTTTTTTTTTTTTTTTTAAATATATATATATATATATATATATATATATATATATATATATATATATATATATATATATATATATATATATATATATATCATTGGCTTATATTCTTAAGCATGCATTAAAACCTCCAACTCTGCTTTGCTGAATTATGCAGCTTGTTGTTTTTTCTCCTTGGGTTTCCATGGTGACTCCTGATATCGGTGATCTATTGAAAATGTCTTTAAGTATTCACCGCGCGCACATTAACAATAGGAGATTGGTTGAACTAACCCTTCACCGGTGTTTTGGAACCGACATACCCAGAGTAAGCAAGGAATGGGTTAATCAACCAAGAGTTCAGGGTATATGTGACGGTAAAATAACGCTTTCTGGAATACACCCCAGGTGGTTGTTGCACAGGTATTTGTGGCTTACTGATACTATCTCATGTTTTCTGTTGTCTAATCTGGTGAACATGGTTCACATGTATAGTAAGTCAGCAGGTGCAAATGTACTGTTTGAAGCTGTTCACCGTTTTTGTCATCTGAAACTAGCACGCAATATAGTAAACATAACACACACTGAACAGGTTATTTTCACGTCTTCATCAAAAATGTAATTACATGTTGAAAGCTCTGAATTTTATGAAAGCTTACTTTTCCCACAAGACTTTCACTACGTTATTTATAAAGAACCAAATGGCAGCAGCATCCACTGTTACACAGTTTTGTTTTGTTTTTTAATCAGTACATGTATTTGTTTAAAATTAGTTCAATATTTTCCTATCATCAACAGCCATACCTTAATTCATTTTGGCATTGAGTGTTGCCATAGGCATAGTCATGGTTTACATACACTTAGGTTGAAGTAATTAAAACTAATTTTTTAACCACTCCACAGATTTCATATTAGCAAACTAAAGTTGTTTAGGACATCTACTTTGTGCATGACACAAGTAATTTTTCCAGCAATTGTTTTCAGACGGATTGTTTCACATTGAATTGACTATATCACAATTCCAGTGGGTCATACATTTACATTTAAGTTAACTGTGCCTTTAAGCAGCCTGGAAAATTCCAGAAAAGTATGTCAAGCCTTTAGACAATGCGCTTCTGATTGGAGGCGTAACTCTGGCTGTATTTTAAGGCCTAACTTCGAACTCTGTGCTTGACATCATGGGAAAATTGATTGAAATCAGCCAAGACCTCAGAAAAATAATTGTGGACCTCCAGAAGTCTGGTTCATCCCTGGGAGCAATTTCCAAATGCCTGAAGGTACCACATTCATCTGTACAAACAATAGTATGCAAGTATAAACACCATGGGACCATGCAGCCATCATACTGTTCAGGAAGGAGATGCATTCTGTCTGCTAGAGATGAACTTATTTTGGTGTGAAAAGTGCAAATCAATCCCAGAACAGCAGCAAAGGACCTTGTGAAGATGCTGGAGGAAACAGGTAGACAAGTATCTATATCCACAGTAAAACGAGTCCTATATCGAGATAACCTGAAAGGCTGCTCAGCAAGGACGAAGCCAGTGATCCAAAAGTGCACATGGGTGACAAAGATCTTGGTCGGATAAAACAAAAATGAACTTTTTGGCCATTATGACCATTGTTTTGGTGGAAAGAAAAAGGGTGATGCTTGTAAGCTGAAGAACACCATCCCAACTGGCAGCATCATGTGGGGTGCTTTGCTGCAGGACGGACTGGTGCACTTCACAAAATAGATGGCATCATGAGGAAGGAAAATTACGTGGATATATTGAAGCAACATCTCAATACATCAGCCATGAAGTTAAAGCTTGGTCGCAAATGGGTCTTCCATATGGACAATAACCCCAAGCATACAAAGTTGTGGCAAAATGGCTTTAGGACAGCAAAATCAAGGTATTGGAGTGGTCATCACAAAGCCCTGACCTCAACCTGAGTAAGGAGGCCTAC
Source organism: Moxostoma hubbsi (assembly GCA_032164185.1). Lineage (NCBI taxonomy): Eukaryota > Metazoa > Chordata > Actinopteri > Cypriniformes > Catostomidae > Moxostoma > Moxostoma hubbsi. Next base: position 7,606,747 of record JAVLUX010000043.1, read on the forward strand.
AGATCTGACACAGTTACACCAGTTCTGTCTGGAGGAATGGGCCAAAATTCCAGCAACATATTGTGAAAAGTTTGTGGAAGGCTACCCAAACTGTGTATCCCAAGTTAAACAATTTAAAAGCAATGCTACCAAATACTAACAAAGTGTATGTTTGCACAAAACACAGTCATATATTTGTAAAACATGATCATTTTCCACCCCGATTTTGACCCTCTGTCAGAAATGCTGTTTTGGTGCTGCTTTTCCTTTAAGACTTCACAGTAAACACCCATTGTTGACATCTCACTGCTAACAGCTACTGAGCGGGCTATGGAAGTGATAAGGTAAAGTAGATGATTATGTATTGTTGTGGAGGGGGTCAGATGCAAAATTATATCGCAATGTGGATGAAGTAGAGAACAAGTTGTTTTGGCAGCTTGGTTTCAACAAATTTCTCAAATGTTTTTATAGTACAATGATCTCTTATATGTCAAAAGATTAAGGTCAATTTGATTCCTCATGTCACGACCCCTTTAAATGTGCATTCAGTAATTTGAGGCTAATTTAAAAAGTTTTATACATTAACAAATAATTCATTGTTTTTGTGAAGAGTGATCTGAATGGAGCACACTCACATGAGACGAAGACTAATACGTTTTCTATAAAAAGAGTTTTTATTATACATGGTGCAGGTCACCCCTTCAATGTCTTTCACCATGTTGAAATGACATGGTCTGCTGCGTTTCACTAAACTTCGAAGGGAATCCTTGCACTCATTGGCTGACACCTATGTAGATACGCTTGGCTGTGCTTAGCGCAGTGTTGTTTGGTGATGCGTGGGGCAAAAATAATACAATGAAACACTTATTATCATGCTTTAGAAGCAGAGACAACAGGAGATTCAGTAGCTAAGACCAGCAAATGCAAAAAACCAGAGTAAACATCTGTACGGTATACACAAGGTGGACAGATTTGATGACGGAGAAAAACATGAGTCATGATGCCGATGTTGCTTCTTTTTTGTTGGACAGGTAAGACATCTTCCTCCACCTCTATGAAATGGCATACGTCTTCATTCATTTAGTAGCGTGGCACAGCAATTGTTGTGGATTTTGAGTAAACCATGAACAAAACAAGTTCTTCAAATATAGTATTCATGGACATGCTAAATTGAATCATCAAAAACAATCCTAATCTTTCCTTTACTGTAACATTCTGTTTCGCTAGATACATTTATTTTACGCTCAGCAGTTCTCTAATTAAAGGTATTATCTGTCTTTAGAAATAATGTGAAACATAGACCGTCTCCAAAGATTATTGATATGAGCATCAGTAATAATCTGTCCTTACTGTATTAGACTGTTCGCTTGATTCTGATGTTTGTTTTTAGGCAAAGCAATTATATTATAGTGGTAATGAATAACTTTAAAAATAACCTCAAACTTTGACGTTTTCCAGATACAAAGTATATTCCAGAGATGGCGGGGTCAGCAGAGATGATCATGCTGATCCACATTGATAGATGGCAGAACAGTGTCTAACACCACTGTCGTATCTGTACTAAAAGTACATGAAGAAGAGCAATGCTAACGTTAGCTAGAGAACTACTGAATGCCCCTTAAAGTGATGAGCTGTTTCCTCACAAAAGCAGTTTATTCAGCACACTGAAGCGTCTCCTCCATAGACATTCATTAAAATAAAAACATCATCTCCTCGCCAGTGTACCACCCTTATTATGTTATGCATTGTAGGCTCTACTAGTTAGAAGGGCTGTGGTTACACCCTCACATACGGTGGAGCCACAGAGGTTGCTTGTGTTTCAGTATAGAAAATCTCTGGCAATTCCATCACAACGTGAACAGGACATGATCGCAGCATTGGGATACAGACCAAAAAAATTCAACACATTCACTTCAGGATTCTTACTCCATTAACTAAAGGTACAAAATGGAATGACAGAATAATGGAACAGATGAGGTACGTTTTTATACGACAAACAGAAATGTAATTATTACTTAAAAGTTAGAAAATTCTCCTTATGACAACTTCCTCCCCTGCCGCCAACTTCTTGTACAGGTCTTTCAGGTCTTCTTGGTGTGGGACTTTTGAACCAGGTGTTGGTGGAAGCTCAAAATCTGATGATACCTGTGAGTCTGATTGTGGTTCCACTGCTTCTTCTGACTTGAGCTCTACATTACTATTATCAATCACATCAGACACTACCTTGCCAGGTTTGAAGGTCTCATCTTGAAGCAATCCATTGATCCCTTGGTTATAATGGTCACTAATAACTACCTTACTGTCATCCATCTGAACAAGAAGAGTATCCATCAGACTGAGGCTCTCCGTACATGCATCTGATATATGAGTGGATTGAGAGGAGGTCATGTGAATGGAACTATTGTCATCTCCATCATGAAACAGCTCAGGCGATTGGGACGCTGTATATTCAGTGGAATGAGTGTTTTGGCTGTTTTGACTATTTTCCAACTCACTCTCATCAGTCAACACCTGTTCTGCTGTGAAGAACTTCTCCCAACAGGGCGGAGCTGACTCGGATTGGAGTGTGGTTACATTGGATATGGGCTGGGCCAGTTTTGGGCATGCCATTTCTGAACATGCCGACGGAGGTGGTGAAGTAACATCAGATGGATTAGGTGGTTCCTCAGCTGTGAGGTTTAAAAGCTCAGCTTCATTATCATCATCATCATCATCATCATCATCGTTAGATTCAGTGCAGTCCATGTAATTGGAAGTGTGAACAGATGGACCATGCTCTAGGGTGGTGTAAATTTGGTCCTTATCAGGAGCAGTTTTATTAGGGCTATGAGACTGTATTTTTACTGCCACCTTGGTCGTATCAGTCAATGCCATTTTCCGCCTCCTTGGTGCCATGGCAACCTTGTCAAATAAGTCGTCATCACTGTCCGACCCTATGGGAGGAGAAATACCGGTAAAGACCTTAAGAGGTTTTTAGTGTGTTGATATGCAGTTGCTTACTGGCCCAAGTCAAAAGAGTCAACTCCTGATATTCTGATCCCTAGATATGACTCGACTGTCTCCTTTAGAGTTTGTGTGCGGGATTTACCAGTTTTATGGTCCGCCAGGTGAAAAGTCTGTTATACCCTCACACCTCTCCTCAACAAGCTGCAAGATTTAAGATAGGATTCATGTCCATAGCTTAAAAATGTGTGGGACAAAGTACACCAGAGAGTTTTGGGGTTTAAACGACTTAAATAAAAGTATGTTGATTGCCACATAAAAAATGTATAATTATTGCTCCTAGTTTATTCATAACAAATCATTATTACAGTAAGCAGGCACTTACAATGGAAGTGAATGGCCAATTCAAAAGTACAGCCACAACATGTAAACCCATGATGATTGGCATGATTTTAGTGTGATAAAATCAAGGATTTACTGGCATTACAGCATTTTACCAGATTTCAGGGTATAACGGCATTACGTTGTCATGACAACATATTTGTAATATTGGATATAACTTTACACAGATAAGACACAGTTTTAATCACACTAAAATTGTGTTAGCAAGAATAATAGGGATGGACATAAACAATTATTTTAATTTTGGTCTGATATCAATAATATCAAGCACAATAACGGTGATACTGAAACATCTATTCATTTATTATTTATTGATTTGTAATTTCTTGGGATTAAATGGGTCATTTTAAAAATATTTTTTAGTCATAATTTAAGTTATTTTTTTTATTATTATTCATGGGCCTGATCCAGAAATTATTAGACTTCTATTTTGTTTCCCTGTACAAAATTAACAATGGTTACATGGTTTTACAACAGTAACCATAGTTTAACCATGGCATTTTTTAATGAAACTATAGTTACCACAAAATTAACCATGATTACTACAATGTTACTAGTAAACCATTATTACTGTATGGATACTACACTATTAATGTAGTGAAACCATGTTTTCAGACAAGAAAAAAACAACACATGGTTACTACAATATAACTATATTAAAACCAAGGTATAATTTTTGTACAATTAGAGCCTAATCAATGTTCTAACAGCTTTTAATTTAAATAGACTTGTTACAAACATCACACAAACCCATTATAATAAACATCACCTTTAGATTTGTCAATACTTAATGTTTAATTAACTCCACAAGCAATTTCTGTTCTTCCATCATTACCTCAGCCAAACACGTACTGCTCCCTCTTGTTTTAATGAGCGCTGTGACTGTGCAGCACGAGCACGTTCTATGACTGCTTGTGTCTGTGAGCATGTATGCACATTAGGATAAGCGGATGAAGAAATTTAGCTCCCATCCTGAGCAAGTATTTGCTAATATAATAATTTTTTTCCTCCACTTTGAAGCTTATGATTAATGTTAAATGGTAACCAAATAATAATATCAATTGTTTTGTTTTTTTTACTTTATAATCAATATTTAGATAAATAGTGTCGATAAAACATCAGTATCGATGCCCATCTCGATGGTAATAGCTTCCATTGTAACTTCCTTCCTTTAACTGCAATTTTTGTGGTTTAGTTGTAAATAAACAAAATGAGTCGAAAGTAGTCAACATTATGGTAATCAGCATTATGACACAGATTCTGTCGATTGATCTTACCTTGTATTGAACACAGAAAATGTCCTTTAATACTAGATGTTGGCAGGTTGTTTAAATTAGTTTAAGCTATATTAATAGTGATATTTGCATTAGCAAGCACCACTAATTATGAAAAATATTCGTACCATGTGATGTGCATCTCTTTCTGGTTGTTTTGAGTGTTCCAAGTGGTTTGTAGATGATCTCTTCCATTCGAGAGTGTTTTCTACACAGTGGCTTCAACCTAAAAACAAAGACTACTTTAAAGCAAGCCTTAAAACGGCACATTGTGCAAAGGAGGATGGTCGGGCCTTACAGTTCTGTGATGTCCTCCAGTGTTCGGCCCAAAGGAATGACATTAGGGTGGATGTTAACAGGACAAATGTATGATAGAAAGTCCTTGACCTAATCACAGGAAACAAATACACAGGCTTAAAGGGCTAGTTCACACACAAATGTAATAAACTATGTCATCATTTACTCACTCTAATGTTTTTTAAACTTGTATGACTTTCTTTCCTGAGTGAGTTTATGATGGTAGAATTCATTTTATTGGGTAAATTATCCCTTTAAGCACTGGTCGTGTTCTGCATGAAGAATATTGCGATTGCATCCGTCTCACTACATTTATTCTCACCTCTGTGTAAGAAGAATGAAATGAAAAGCATGCTCTATAGGAACTGCCGCCCATCCTGAAATGAAAGCCACAATGACAAAAATAGGCCTATATTCTATTTCATGGAAAATATATATAAGCTGCATCATGATTAAACACTCGACTCACTTGACAATCACCGAAGTCTTTTTGGTCCGCTCTCCAAACCATATTGTTGAGGGTTTGATGCTGATGATGTTTAGTGGAGTGCCGTCTGCCGCTATGGAGCCACATGGCAACCTGTTTGCCCTGAACATCTCATCATCCTGTCAAAGACCCACAAATGTGATCTCAATCTATAACCACTTACTCAAGATGCATCAGATGATGTCCTTATGCAATCAAAAAAAATTATTAAAAAAAGTAGCAGCATGCCTTGGGATGCCTGCAAGCGTGGATCTGCATTGAACGGTTGGTGGTCATGTGACACAGTATTTCAGGCATTTTCTTGAACATCTCCAAGCTGTTGACATGTATCTGTAGCGGACAAACAGTTTTAAGCTAAAGTGCAAATTCTGAGCTGTAGCAAGTGTAGACAATCTGTATTTAAGAGCTTATGCTCTTATTTTTGTTATACACACTGTCTTATGAAACAGAGATGGGAAAACGCTCTTAAAAAGTAAAACCATGTGGAAAAAATACAGTATCTGACCTGTGAGCTGAACTCCTGTCCCAAGTTGGTGAATAGATACTCGTAACCATACGCTGCTTTACAGTTTAACCAAACTACATGGTATGGACTCCTGCATATCCAGTCTTGTACCAACTGCATTATTCCTATTAAACAAGCCTCCTACAACATTCAAACACATTGTCATACGTTAAAGGGATAGTTCATCCAAATATGAAAATTCTCTCATCATTTACACACCCTCATGCCATCCCAGATGTGTGTGACTTTATATCTTCTGAAGAACACAAATTATGATTTTTAGAAGAATATTTCTGCTCTGTAGGTCCTCACAATGCAAGTTAATGGATGCCAAAAAGTTGTTGGTCCAAAAAGAACATAAAGGTATCATAAATTAATCCATACGACTCCAGTGGTTAAATCCATGTCTTTAGAAGGGATATGATATCATATGTATGGACCAAAAATGCTTCTAAAAATCTTCATTTGAGTTCAGCTAGAAACTCGCACACATCTGGGATGGCATGAGGGTGAGTAAATGATGAGAGAATTTTAAATTTTGGGTGAACTACCCCTTTAAGATAGCCACAACTTTATATATGCAATTAAGGGGAGTCTGTTCAAAATGCTTACCCGACTAGGGATCTGATGATACTTGGGATCAAAGAATGTAGTATCGAGATAAACACTCTGAATGTTTTTAACCCTGAAGTACACACATTTAAATAGAATTAATACCTAAAAAGTGCTATCCAACATGAATTAAGAAATTGTGTCGTAGCTGTTCACTGACAGGTGTAATGTTTAAGAAACTTTTGAAAATGACATAAACACTGTTTCACACCTGTCACCAGAGTGCAAGTACTCCATTCTGGCTGCATCTCCAACAGCCAGCCTGAAGTCTCCTGTGTACAGCACGTTACCCTGAGCACCCTCAAAGAGAAACCTGCATCAGAATGGAAAGTTCATTTCAATCTCATGGATGACACATCCACTTTAAGAGGTAAAATGTTAATGAGGTTACTTACATGACTGATCCTGGACAGTGTCCTGCAGGGAGCAACGTGACAACAACATCCTCCGACTAGAGAAAAAAAGTAAATACTTGAAATCAACCAAACTCATCTCTCAGAAACACTCACAGAAGAAAAATACGCAAAAAAACTCACCTCTCCGGTGATTTCGTCTATCAGAGAGATGCAAGTTGGACTGTCCAGTTCCAGGGCAACCTGATGTTAAATGGAGAGAAGTCAATACAGATAAACCAGTCTGTAAAAAAAAAGTAAATAAATAAAAAATGATATGGGAAAACTACTCCAATGGAATACTACTTACAATATGGGCCTCCCAGAATGCATACTTTTGGCTACTAAGCAGGAGCTCCTTTGTCACAAATGAGCAATAGAGCTTGACAGTTAAACTATTGGAGAGGGAAGGTTTCAAAGAGACTTTCAAGTTCAAATTGATATTTCTCATGCAAACAATAACATGACACGAAGCAATAATTATTGACAATGAAATGTGCCATCATGCCATCTTTTCCATTTAAAAGAAGTATTAGTAATTAGAGATCCACCAATAAATAGATAAAAGCGACAGTTGCTTATTGGAACTAATGGCTATCTGCAAAAATCTAAGCAAATAGTTACTCATATTTTTTATTATTATTATTCCTTTTTATAAGGCTTTTTAAAATAAGCCCTCAGAAAAGGTTTCATTGTTAAGCAGATGAACATTAATCATAATTATCGGTTAAACCGATATATATATATATATATATATATGCCGATAGTTGCATTTTGGAATTATCTGTTATAGTCAAAAATCTAAGCCGATAGTTACGGAGTTTTTTTTTATTATTATTCTTTTTTATAAGCTTTTAAAACAATTTGCGCTTTGAAAATGTTTGTGTTAAGTAGATATACACTGCTAATCATAAGTTCATGTTAAAGTTCATGGTGATTTTGATTGACGGTGTCCCAAGAGAAAAGGGAAATAGTTTTTATATTTATAACTTTGTTTCGTTAACTTTGTATAATTTTGTAACTTTGTGTTTATTACTGGATAGCTGATGATCGACTATTTATGAATGATAATCTACTGTTGATGAAATACTGCTTATACAGTATTTATTAGCTTATATTTACTATTGTTTACTTTATAATGTTTATTTTGTAATACATTGTAGATTTTTGTAAGATTGCATGTTTTGAATGTGTTTGTGTGAGCTGAGAGCACAGATTTGTGAGTCCACGGTGTATTTCGGGCTTTTTAACAGTTGTTATGGACCTGTCCTGTGTTATGGACAAAATCTTGTTTTTTGTTTTATGGTTATTATTGGGATTTTGGTTGCAAAATTAAAATGCATCTAGGAATTTACTCATTTTGGACTCTTGGAGTCTCTATGTCTGTCCCTGTCACAGTAAGAAAAGAATAAGATTTTCTTTTCTTTTTTAACAATCAAGAAATCTATTTTAAAAACTATTGTCAGATTAATCGGTTATGCCATCAGCTCAGTTATCGGTATCGGCAAAATCCACTATCGGTCTACATCAATTAGTAATGCATAAACCATAAAATAATGATGTTATGTGAATGGCACCTATATCAGGACAGGAGAATATTACACTTTGTTTTTGATGTTTTTTTAATGTCACATCACTCACCTGAACTTCAGCTTTCTCTTTAGCAAAGGTCCTTTCAATCCTTTCATATGATCTGTTAAACATGAAAAGATATGCCAAACAAATGTGAACACTCGCAGTGATTTTGAGAAAACCATTTTCAGCCACCCAGCTGTCAGAAGTACAGGAAATAAGCAGAATTCAAAGTAGCATCTCTGAAGCTCGCACCTTTATGGCAATGAGAGAGAAAATAGGCTCTGGCGTGTAAATTCTCCCTGTCAAATCGGTCCAGAGAGATGGTGGGATACTCTTTCATGCGTCCAGCGAAAGAGCTCATGCTGAGTGCATGGAGATTAAGCTCATAAAAAAAAAAAAAACACCCAAAGGTTCAGGACATCATCCTAGCCCAAGCTCTCTCTAAGTTTGAGAAGCTGCAACCCAGTGGCATCTGTCTTGCCTCCTTGTTGGCACAGTGTTGAGAGGAGTCGGAAATAAACATCGGTAACCTGATATGTGCATGTTACAGCGACATCTATCGGACTACAAAACAATCATTATAATGATGCAAAAGCTTCATTGAATCGTTATACTCTAAAAAAGTACACTGAAATGAAAATGGCAACACAGTTTAACAAGCGATTGTACACATTTGTAACTGTTTGTGTCAGTTTCTTCTAAGGGCGATTCCGGTGATGTTTTTGATTGGCCATTTAAATTGTTTCGTTTTGCAGTGAAGAGTTCCGGGTATAGTTTTTGATTGGCCATTTTTCCACCATTTGTTTTTGTTTTTTTTTCTCAGTACGGTTTCTAGGTAACGGTAAAGCGCAAACTCGCTGAACGATCTTTTGATCATACTGGATAATGTGAGTATGTGTTAGGAAAATATTATAATTAACTAGTAAAACCATGAATACACAATTTAACAACAGTTAGCTGTTTGCTGAAAAAGTTTAAATAGTCAGGTTTGGTCTGCATAATCCCCAATCTGCTCTAACTGAATTCTGAATGTTTAGTTGTGATAATGCGGTTCTGGATGTAATGCGTTACAATGTAATTAATTACTGTAATTAAATGACTTAGAAAAATAAGTAAAGTAAGGGATTACTTTAAAATTTTCAGTAATTTAATTACATTTACTTCTGATGTAATTGTGTTAAATACTTTATAGACTCTAGAACAATACTCTATTAAAACAATAGTACATTTATAATTGAAATTTAAGGTCTAATGTTAAAATGTAGGTTTTCTAATTCAACGCTGCCCCCTTAAATTCTTTGGCCAGTTCATGAATAATTTATTTTATATAATTTATTTGAAAGAATTAAAAGAACAATTTCATGTCTATCCTTGTATTCATCGTCTGGTCGAGGTTGATTTTAGAAACTAATTAGTCATAAGTAATGCAGTTACTTTTCAGACAGAGTAATTAGTACAGTAATCTAATTATGTGTAATTAGTAGTTTTTATTAATTCTTTTTTTAGAGTAACTTACCCAGCACATTTTCAGAACTGTTATACTCAAGACTAAATTTAGTTGATTTGCAACAAAAATATGATCTGTTATAAAACCTTTCATTATTTCAAAGAAGAATAATGTGGTCCTTTGTTATTCAACACAGAAAACATGTCCTGCTCAGTTTTGGACAACAATGCCAAACCAAAGTCCATGAGCCGAGCGAAGCAGTGGACGGGTGAGGTAGAGAACCTGTACAGATTCCAGCAAGCTGGATACAGAGATGAGCTTGAGTACAGACAAATCAAGCAAGCAGAGGTACCTGCTGCTCTGTTTGTAGTTATGAAATGCCAAATGTGATTGAAAATAACAGGAAATTGTACACCCTTTGCAGAAATATAAGCATGATCACAATTTTTTACTCAAAAAAGTGCATTGCTGTCTCAAAAATATTTACATTAGATGACAAATTTTGCACTATAACAGTTGCCCCTATATTTACACAAGATCACTATAAACCCCCTGGGGGCCTTTTACCCCATGTGTGTGGGGTAAAAGGCTCCTTCACCACCTTTAAAAAATAAATAAAAATAATACATATATATCCATCCATCCATCCATCTTCAACCGCTTATCCGAAGTCGGGTCACGGGGGAAGCAGCTCCAGCAGGGGGCCCCAAACTTCCCTATCCCGAGCCACATTAACCAGCTCTGACTGGGGGACCCCGAGGCGTTCCAGGCCAGTGTGGAGATGTAATCTCTCCATCTAGTCCTGGGTCTTCCCCGAGGCCTCCTCCCAGCTGGACGTGCCTGAAACACCTCCCTAGGGAGGCGCCCAGGGGGCATCCTTACCAGATGCCCAAACCACCTCAACTGACTCCTTTCCACGCAAAGGAGCAGCGGCTCTACTCCGAGTTCCTCACGGATGATTGAGCTCCTCACCCTATCTCTAAGGGAGAAGCCCGCCACCCTTCTGAGGAAGCCCATTTCGGCCGCTTGTACTCGCGACCTAGTTCTTTCGGTCATGAACCAACCTTCATGACCATAGGTGATTAATATACATATTAATCAAAATGACCCTCTATTATTATTTATTTATTTATTTTCCCACAAAGTATTTCAATCCATAAATATTCAATATATATATATATATTTCTGATCCTGATACATATTGTGACAAGAAAGTCACAAAAAAAAAAAAGTTTTCCTTAAGGTGTGCCTTTAGCCAGTCTCTAGTAATTCCGGATTAGTCACTCCACAATTTCCACTGTAAATACTTTATTATAAATGTTTGATTATGCAGTACTAATTTGCTTTTTAAAATCTGTGTACTGTTTGCGCCAGATTGACCGTTGGCCAGAGACCGGGTTTGTGAAGAAGCTTCAGCGTCGAGATAACACATTCTACTATTACAACAGAAAACGAGAATGTGAGGACAGAGAGGTCCATAAAGTGAAAGTGTATGCATACTGACATCTCGACCCAACCAGCACTTATGCAGTTTTTCTTTTCTTTTCTTTTTAAACCATTTTCTTTGTCTTAAAAACCATGAACAGAGATGTCAAAGTGTTCATCTCAGTGGTCAATGTAGAATTCGATCTGAATAAAAAAAATGTCATGTGAATGAACCATGTGATGTGTCATATTTAAACGTGAATAACATGTTTACCTGTCACCACCTTACTTATGCTTCAAAACAGAACTAATCAGTGAATGAAACAGACATGTTTCATATATCATACTTTACCCCTGCTTTTACAAATGTATACCTTATAAAAATATTAATTGAAAGCACTTGAGTGCAATAGAGTCCTATCATATTTGTGTATATATCTTTCTTGATCTCAGGTCTTCACAATGTTGTCTTTGACTTGAAAGTTGTTCAGCACAACAATGAAAAGGGCAAGCACCACTATAAAAACCATGTGGCCAAAATTTCTTTATAGTATGCTAAGTATGGCATAGACAAAAAATATTAGAGAAATCAATTAATGTGTAATTATAGTAGACTATAATTATATTGATCTGTTTCTCACCCACACCTACCAAATTACTTCTTTTTAGCTTCAAAGTTTTGAACCCTGTTGACTTGCATTGTATGGACCTACAGAGCTGAGATATTCATCAAAAAAATCTTTGTGTTTAGCAGAAGAATGTAAATCATGCAAATCTGGGATGGCATGAGGGTGAGTAAATTATGAGAGAATTTTCATTTTTGGCGCACTATCCCTTTAAGGATGAATACAGAAAATTAACTGATTTTACATGAGACTATAGCCTTCATTTTTTAGGTCTTACATTTTGGTAAAACAGGCCAGGAAGACAAATTGTGTAGTAAATGTTAATCTCGTTGTATGGAAATATTTAATTTATAAATCAATATCAATGAAGACAATATCCTCTTTTATTGTGTGTCAACCATAGACTGTAAAAAAACTGTTATTTTTCTGCTTTGAAGAATTTTCACTTATGAATGAATTATGAATGAGAAATGCAGTCAGACAAGTTGTTTCCCTTTTTCTAATTATTGTTTTATTTACCCGTTTATACTTTGTTTTCTAAAATAGAGCAAAAAGAAAAAAGGACGCTAGATATTGTTGTTGTTGTCTTATTGTTGTTCCGTTGCAATACATGAAGAGGAAAAACAAACCGCATGGCCCTTTAAGGGTACGTCACATCCGTTTTCATGCAGCTAGTCGTCATTATTGTGTTCTTTGAAGTCATGCGGATAATACTCTGATCAGAAAACACCGCATTGTGATCAATAACTACCAATGTCTGTTTCAAAACCAGGTAAATTATATGTTTTTTAACAGTTTAGTATGCTCGTACGGATTTCCTTTATCTGATTATTTGTTTTTATTCACATTAGCTTGTTAGCTCTTTGATGGCTGCATATTAATCTTCTGCTGCAATTTGATTACAGTCACATTTACATTTTTCCAATTGAAAGAATGGGGAGTAAAATATGTTAAAACTCAAATATAGACTGTTTTAGAAATGCCTTTTATTGATCAGCGTATAATACTGTATGTGTAAACCAAAAAATGCCATACTCCATTGCATTTATAGTAAAAATAATAAATAAAAAGATGTCCGTTTGAAAAGAATGTAAATGGGATGTTCAGTGTAATGAGAAATGTATTGAACGGATAGACACAATAAAGTGTAAATAAATAATTAATTCAATTCTATAAAGTGAAAGTGAGTAACATAAGACACTAATGGTGCATTGATGCTTTTAGGTTACTAACAGTTATAGTGCTGAAACATAATCTGGACATCTTCCATACTTGGATATTGGTCTAAATGAGCTGCATCTAGGATTTTGAGCCATATCTTTATCAGCAAATGATGAAGATTCATCTTGGGTCCTAAGGTAATTTGCTGTTGATTGTGTACAGCTTAAAATATTGTAAAGCTTTGATAAAGACTTAATGTTCCTCTTAAGGTTTTTGCTTTTCTAATGACTTATGTACTATTGGATATTAATTGTCAGTCTAATAAATTCCCCTAATATTATCTAAATGTCATTATTATTATAATTATACATACTATCATATTACTAAGAATTGGACTATGTATCTGCTTTCATACTATCAGGTTTCTGCACAAGCCTGATGTGCAGAACACCGTTTCCTTTTGCACTGATTCCTAGTTCAACCTCTCACATGACGGATCACAATTCTTTTTATGGCTGTGTTTATGGTTCCATGAGACAGGCACAGGATTCAGCCCAAGGCCTTTGGGCTGATTGTTAGAAAGGCCAGCTTGATTTGCTTCTCTGAAGCACCATTGTAATGCCAGACTTGATTCCTGGGAAAAGTTGCAATGTTTAGGACACATCATCAAGTGCTGGGGTTATTCAGTTACATATTGTCACACAGCTTTGGCAATGACATGAAATTATTAGAAGAGTAAACTTAATCAGCTTTTAAGTGATGTTTTAACATGTGGCTGATCTGTACACTAGGTATCCCAACCATGACTGTATCCTGCTTCTAAATCCCTTGCCCTGAGGAGTAAACCCAACCCAGAAGCATGCACGCACTGCCGACCTCCACTCAAGAGAGGGCACTGCTGGTAGAAGATTTTGGTGAAGGGGGTGTGCATTAATCTTGCCATGGATGACTTCACTACACGCACCTATGGCACCGGTGGCATGGACAACAGACCTCTGTTTGGGGAGACATCAGCCAGGGTAAGGATGCAGTCACAGTAGGCTTTGAGTGTGCATAACACAGCATCAAACATGATATGATGTTACGCATGAGGGCTTCTGGTTTTAATAAATAATAAATCACAAATCATATTATATTATTATTTATAAAATATACCATGTACTCACATTCCTGCAACAGTAAAACCAGGCAGCTTGAAATATGTTTTCTTTGTTTTGAGCCAAGAGATCACTTTTGATGACTTTTCAATCTTCTCGAATTAAAATTTGAAGATTTGACTAATTACTTTGGCATGCAGTGGAATGCAAAATTTCCTTGCATGAGCTTGTGTTTTCGGCCTCACATGTTCGGATGCATTTTTAATGGAAGGCCAAGTATATTGTGACCGTGCCTTAATGCTCCAGAGTTTTTTTTAAATTATTATTATTATTATTTAGTTTTTAAAGTCAACACAAAAACAAAATGATGCTTTTTTACTTTGTAAATACATGTTCCTAGTCTTATTGTGCACTAAAATAGATACTTGTAATCTTTCATCAAAGTAAAGCTCCGCCTCAGAAACAACATCTCGGCTATTGCCACAAATGGTTTGTTATTAGTTAATATTGACAAATAGCAATTTAGGGATTGTTTGTTACTGTTACTACTTTTGTAGATAATGCAGTCTTTCTAAATTTTAAATTAACAGTAATTTATTTCTGGTTAACATTAATGTAGTAAAGGTTAAGGCAAATATTCAAGAAAATAAAGTGGAAATGGAAGGCATTACGTCTTTGTTTAATTGGAAATACACTAAGTTATGGTCCGATGGATTGCGAATGCTGTTTCATGTTGACGTTAAAGCTGAAATGGGTAACTTTTTCACTGTTAAAATACTTTCTCTGATCCCAGCTTCATATGTAGAGATAACTACAAGTAAACCATTCGTAGGTTAATTTTCTTGAAAACTGCAAACACTGTCTCTGTGGCTCTATAAAAATGACTGTTTGTTTTGAGCAACCCATCCAGCTCTACACAACAACATTGACTCAACCAATGGCATGAGTTTGGGGTGGGGCATCAACATCAGATGAGGGGCGTATTCAGAAGGCTGTTTGAAAACAATGTTTATTTTTGAAATCCATTTGTGGCACAGAATTGACTCACTTCAGCTTTAAACTTCCAGTATAAATGACAATTATTAGCAACTTTGAAAACGTTTAGTTCAGCTTTTAAAAACAGATTCAATACTTGCATATCCTTTAATATGTTTGTCCAGTACGCTAATATGTTTTTGTTTATCACTTTTTAGGATAGAATCATCAATTTAGTAATCGGTGGACTGACGACTTTACTTGTTATTGTAAGTAATTACCACTAATAAAGGCCTTAATACTTCTAATAGTAATGTTGTTTTTTTAAAGAGGGATTCTGAATTATCACTTTCTCTTTCAGGTGACAATAATCAGCTCATTTGTCTTCCCCTCACTGCCTCCCAAGCCATTGAACATTTTCTTTGCTGCCTGCATCATGCTAGTCTGTGGGTCAGTGTTGGTTTTGGTAAGTAAGAACCTACTAAGTCTCCTGAGATACATTGTGTGACACAAGCATCGTGCTCAGTTGTTTCAATTGTACCACAGAGTAATAAACAGGCCCATATGCAATCAGCATTTTCAGTGCTGATTTTTGTGGGAATTCTGCAGAATTCTGATGAATGGATTTGGTAAATATAAATATGTTATAAGAAGCGGGGCTAAGTATACAACTTAAGTATTGGTAGCTGAAAGCATAATCAAATTAGCCAATTATTATTTAATAAACAAACATGCAAGGGCCAGGGAATGCATATAACTTTGTGAATCTGCAGAGCTTCTTGTGTGCACAGATTCCATGCGGACCTGGTAATGCAATTTCATGCAATTCCTGGTCGAAATAAGTAAAATCACATCTAGCTCTATTTCTTTCTTTCTCTCTCAGATATACTGGTATAGGCAGGGAGATTTGGAGCCCAAGTTTCGCAACTTGATCTACTACATGCTCTTTTCCATCGTTCTGTTGTGTATTTGTGCCAACTTATACTTTCATGACGTGGGAAGAGACAAGTGGAGCAATGCCTTATAAAACTGTTACCATGAGAACCGTCCCGGTCACAGGAATGTTCATCATTATGTGGGCACTGTGGAACCCCACATAACCACACTTGAGTTCTTGAATCAGGAGAATTTGTTTTCCTACAAGATGCCCCATTTGTGGGCAGGGCCAGTCTGCCTTTGGGAGCCATGTAGTAGACTTAACATATTAGAGATGCAAATATGTTAATGATCAGTAGCACTCTGGGATTTCATTCACACCTTTTACACCCTGAATGCTGCACGCATCTTACAAACCTATATGCCAATGTTTTAAAAACAATCAGTGGCAGTGTAATGCATAATGCTTTTATATTGGTCAAATTGAGATTTGTTTATTTTGTATTTAAATTATTAGAAAATCAATCTTGATTACATCAGAGCACTTGATTTAAGGACTGTAAGCAGAGTTATTGTACTGTAAATGCTGCTTTTTTGTTCTTTTTCTAAATTATGGCACACTGTGATATGGTGAAAACCTTAAAATTATGGTCATCGGCCATCATTTGTAATTTAATTTGTATGTAATAAATAAATACATATTCATCATGCATTCCTGTTTTCTGTTTTGCATTACGTATGGCACAAAGTTGTGGAACAAGGATTATAGAAATTGTTTGGCTGATGTGGTTCCCCAGTTCTGGACATTTTATATCCAACTCATCTGCTAATTAGTTGAGGCTCCATAATCTGAACTGGATGTGTCAGATTACTTAGACACATAAAATGTGTAGTGCTGGGCGCAAACGTGTCTGTTAGAACATCAGGGGTACCACGCACAAGTTCACTTTTCAGCAGGATTTTGTGACCCTAATGTGCTGGATTTGTACCTGAAACAATCCCATCACAAGGTTTGTGTTTGCCACTGTTTCTCTTATTGTGGATTGATAACTGGACAAATTGTTTTTTTTTATAAAAGAACAGTAATACTAAACTATGTTTTGTGCTATTTATATATCATAGACTGGGGCTTAAGGTACAAAAATGCATCTTTTGCTTGGTAAGTTTTAACAAAAATGGATACAAGCATTTGTTATAAGAATTCACAAGCGCTTATGTTCTTATAAAGGTTCTCCATTGTGATTGCTGTTCACAAAAAAGAACCTCAAACGTGCAATGAATCTTGTTTTAGTTGGGTAGTAGACAAATAACTTGGACATTTAGGACTGTAGGTTAAATTGATGCATAAGGGAACGTGTGTATTTTATATCATGTGTCTGTTCACCATTCCTTTTAAGATTTTCTGCTGTTCACTGAAATGGTCCTGTGTTGTGACAAATAATTTTAAACACATGTAGTCGCTCCATTACCCTTCTGATATGTTTAAAAATGGTCTGTAATGTTCGGGTCAGAAAGGACATGTACAGAATTCGATTTTCAGCAGATTTACAGCACACTCATCTATAAGTTATAAAATTGAAATGTGGCATAGGATTACCTACTTTACACACTGAACACATGGCACCATAGTAGCATTTTAAAAGGAGAGAGCACCACCTATGTCAGTTGTGATATTACTCGTACACAGGGCCGTAGTGAGGAATTCTGGGCCCCCTGAATATATATTGCTAAGGACCCCTTTGTTTTTCCCCCTTTTCTCCCCAATTTGAAATGCCCAATTCCCAATGCGCTCTAAGTCCTCATGGTGGCGTAGTGACTTGCTTGAAGTTTTGCAGCTATTATTCGCAGCATCCACACACAACTTACAACACGCCACACCGAAAGCAAGAACCACATTTTATTGACCACGAGGAGGTTATCCCATGTGACTCTACCCTCCCTAGCAACCGGGCCAATTTGGTTACTTAGGAGCCGTGACGAGTCACTCGGCACACCCTGGATTGGAACTCGCGACTCCAGGGGTGGTAGTCAGCCTCAATACTGGCTGAGTTACCCAGGCTCCCTGGACCCCTTACTTATTAAAATAATAGTTTCACATTTGTTGTGGGCCCCCCTGGACCTTTGGGCTCCTAGAATCGTTACCACCTTTCACCCCACTAGCTACGGCCCTGTGTTTACAATAGATACAGCATACAGAAATCCATAGCTTTACTGTAAGCATTTGCAGTACTTACAATAAGCGTATACTTAGATTACTTACAAATTTGATCTGTTTGAAAGAAAAACAGAATCACTGTTTATATTTAACAACATTACAACCATAAGAATATTGCAAAAATTAACATTTATTATTGTACAACAAAAACATTGCAAACATTGTCAAATCAATATTGTGTAGAATAGATGAATTAGAAGTGTGTTAGAGAGAGAGACTCTTTAATCAAGAGAAGCTTCAATTGCATTGAACACCAGCAGTACTTAAACCCCAACATAATAGGTGTAGGCACAAGTTTGACATTCCATAAATATAAACAAACATTATAAAAAACTTAAATATTATTAATTTTTACAAATTAATTTAGTCAATGTTGAGGATAACCCAAAAGCATTTTGACCAAACTTAAGGTTAAGTCTAGTTGTTCACCCTCTTAATCACTTAAATGGGTAAATAAAAAAGAGCTTAAATAGACTGAAAAGTGATTTGCAATTTCTTTGTATAAAATACATTCATACAATTTGTTTTACCAAGACTATGTTTTCAATTATGTTCTGGTTTGCATCCAAAACAGTGGTTTATGCAAGATTTTTAGGTTAGTCTATCTATACAATAGCAGAAATGTAAAACCTCCCCAAGAATAATAATACAAAAAATGTATCATAGTATTGAAAGCTGAACAAATCACTGGGTACAAAAACACTGACATGCAAGTGGTGACATTATTTTGTTTATTCAATAAATAAACACAGAGGCACTAACATAAAGGTTAGGTGAATATTTAATTCCTTTGATAAATTATGGCCGTCTAACCTAGCAGGCATTTAGAAAAAAACAAACATTCATGTACAACCTCTTTAGTATACAAAACCGTGCATCACATTGATATATCCAGTATTACTGTTAAGATGGAAAGTACGCTACAATGAAATGTGCACAAAAACAAACAAAAAACATTGTAACAGTGAGGGTATTACATCATTTTCAACAAACCATTAAAAATGTTGCTTCCTCAAAGTATTTAATGTTCGTAATTGCACTGAGACTCGGATAATTACAATATCCATGTACAATGCACATAATTCATTTGGATGACCTTGCAAGCTGCATTTGACCCCATGTAAGAGGATACAGCCTCTAAATGTCAGTTGCATTCAGACCTCTTATCTTTCACACGCTTCAATCCTAACCCATAATGCGGCTTTGGTAGCAAAACCTTTTCAACACAATTTACTAATGTATCAGTAACATGATTGTTTTGGGTGTTCCTTAATGTGGAAGTCTGACTGATTGTGCATCCTGCTTAATATGGCAACTATTCCATTTTTCAGATCAGTCCGAGCCTTCCTCCTGGTTTTCCAAAATTGGATCTGCATGAAAAAGCAAATGGTCTGAGTTACAAAGTGCTTTTCTGGCCTGTTTGTCTTGTAAATAACTTGACAAACGTAGCTAGTCCACTAGCAAATTACATAACCTGTCAGTGTTCCAAGGGGGAAGCTGATATTCTCATTAGAGGGAATAAAGTTACTTGGTAATGGAACCATAAGCACAGCTCCCTCAACTGTTTCAGAATTCTCCACCGTTTTCTATATAAAAAAATAAATAAATCACAATCTAATTGGTAGATTCCTACTGAATGCACTAGAATAGCTCGTAAGAGAGACATAGGAACATTTTGGTTTAGCTTTTTTTGGCAGTGGTATGGAACACCACCTTTTCTACATGTGTATCTATTGAACTATGTTCACCATGTTCCTCTTCATCTGTCTCGTTCAAGTTGTTCATAGGTTGTTCCTTCACAGGCTCCTGCTCTGCTTCCAGCCCTGATCGGCTGAGAGGGTCAGAGAGGTCTTCTGTGATCACTGTCTGGATGATGATGCCCGGGTGGGACATCTGAACTGTCACATTGCCAGTGTCAGCCTTATGGAGAGTGAGAGGAAAAATGAAAGAGTCAAAGATTCTGTGAAAGCACAATTACATTTGTTTTTTGTGCTTAACTGCGGGCTTACTGTTAGGCTGTGTAAAATAATCTGGTCTGGGGATGATGGTGAGGCTGCAGCTGTGAGCGTGACCGTGGGATTGGCTGAAAGTGTGAGGCTCTGATTGGTTCCTGTTTGGAGGAAATATGTGCCAGGGGTACCAGTGGGCTGCAGGTGAAATGACTAGGAAGGAAATGAGATAGACATTGACATAAATTATCTACAAAAGACCAAACATAGTACATAAATGGTTTTCCATTTATTTGTAAATGTACTCCAACCAAAATAAGATTGATTTGCAGAACTTACAGGTAGTAATTCAAATGTCTGTAAAGCTCCATTGTTCAGTGTGATCGTTTCACTGTCTGAGGTGCCACTTGCACCATCTGAGGAAGCTGTATACATGAGAGATGTGCATTGAAACTAGAATGGCATTAAACACGTACATTATACCCACAGAAACTCCTCTAGAACTCCTCCCAACCTGCAGCTACACAGACAAACTTTCCACTGAAACCACGATCACATGACAGGTTTTAGTTATTAGTGGAAAGTTTAGTGAATGTGATTTAGCAGGGCCTTTCACTGAACTCACAGACATGTGTAATCTGGACTGGGATCTGCAATGCAGTAACAGTGCTGGGTCAAGTATTAGCAGACCGAGAACCAACAACAACTTTGTTCATCATAGACGGTGGAGCATCCACAACATCCTGCAGGCCTTTTAACAAAAATAAATGAACAAAGAAAATAAAAGATGATGTTGCTTCAGCATCTAATAAGAGTTTTTACAGAGAGAGAGAAAGAGAGACCCACTGTTGCAGAAATATGTGCAAAGCATTTAAATAAAACAAACTAAAAACACTTTCAAGGAAGACAATGAAAAAAATATCAATATCAATGTTTGGTTCTTTTAGGGTTAAGAACATGAGCAATGTTCCCTCAAAAAAAAAAAAAGTTCTCATACTTGGGTATGTAATCACTTTTTCAAGTTTTCCGATCGGATGGTGATTTCCTTTTAAATCCGCACATAAATTGAAACTTTTGTTCGGCGGGTGATTGACTGGTGAGAGGTGGTGCTTTGCTGCAGTCCGGGACACACTAGGATGCCTTTTAAATTTAACATTTTGCACCCTATTTACAACTATATTTAGCACTGACCTTTGCGATTGGATCATCCGAAAAGCGTCTTATTGCCATCTGTAAACAGGGTCTTAAAATGACTAAAGCCAGAGCTAAGGAATGCCGTAGAACAACTTCCCGGCGGAAGTCCCACCCACATTTGTTTCCCCAGTAAGACCTCCAGGAAAAAGGTGGATACACATTTGTGTAATTTTATATATATAATACATGCATAAAAGTACAGTTTTAACATTTTGGCTAACTGTGCCAGGGTTATCGCTATATTGGCTTGACAAAGCCAAAATACTGTGATTCTACAAACTTTAGATTTTTTTCAAAATCCCTAAATGAGGCAAAAGCATCTAACAATAACTCCTCCAAAAGCTTTCAAGCTACTGTACATCCACCAAACTCGGCACAGAGCTTCAGTCTTTTGTAACTAACCAGACTTATGGTATTCACACAGCAGACGATCAAAAATCAGAAAAATCTAATATACTTATATTGATGGAATGTTCAAGCGGAATTCATGTTAATTCAAATTCCAACCTGTCAAAAGTTTAAATATAAACAAACTCACAAAAGTCCTTTAATCTGCTTTAAGTCAGAGACTATTTAGCAGAGACAGGTCACTTCTATTTAAATGAATAGGAGAAATTGGAACGCGCACCCAACGAATGTAGAAAGGAAGTCCATACTTAGAGGTAAAATAGCCAATCACCTTTTACATACAGACATCGCCTGTCAATCAACTCGAGAACGTGCATGTGCAATAGCTATACAAGCTGGGAAAATGTCGTTTTTTAGCATTAAAATTAAGTAAAGAAGCATAATTTATGATACCAGTTTAGTCAGATTTTACTGCCGATTTAAAACATGTTCTTTGATTGTAATCTTGACCAACCAATTTTGAGATTTCGGTCTTTCCCCATTCAAGTATATAGGAGCTGCACTGGCATGACTGGAAATAGCTTCCTGGGAGCATTCCAAAGATGGCCGACAGTGGACTGACAAGTCTCTCTATCTTTTTTGTTTGTCTGTTTATCTATCTTGCTAGCTGTCTGTTTGTCTTAAGCTTTGTCCCAAATTACACCATATAGTGTATGAATTATAAAAGTGTAATATTGTCCCAAATGGAACACTTAGCGGTTGTTCACTACACGGAAGCATTCACCATTTAACAGCTGATGAAATTGACGTTATAAACACATGCGATAAGACAACACTTGTATCTCAACCAACGTACATATTCGCACAGCGTGGGGTAATGGTAAAGCATTCACTTAACATTTGTAAGATGCTGTCTTCACTGAAGTTTGCTAGTTGCTACCATTTTCCATTATTTACAATTGTTTTGTCAAACCAGCAACTCAGCACGGTAAATCCACTCCTTCCGCTATGTATGACAAGCCGCGAGAGCGGAGTGCATGAAGTGTCCAACATTCCACACTCCGTTTTGAGGGTTGAAGAATTACATAATCCCAGATTTTCAGTGCTAACATACTACTTGCAATACAAAATGATGTAGAATAGTGCAGAAATGTGCAGTTTGGGATGCACCTTTACAGTAATGTCTGTATATGCATTGTCAAGCTAAAATCAAAGTTTAAGATTAGTATTTTATCCAGAGGCCATGCATTACTTTTATTAACTATTAATTTAAAAAGTAATTAGTACTTATTTTAACTCCTGATGAATCTGCAATTTATTTAGCTCTGATTTAAGTAAGCTTGCTTTTTTTGTCCCCAACATGTTTTTGTGGCTGCCTTCTGCACTAACTTTTTTCTGCATGCATTGTATGTACAATATATAGGAGACATGCTGATTATCTCACTAGGAAAGGGAAGTTCTTTGTGATTGGCCACTTGTCTTTTGATGGTCCACCATTTGCTGCGGAGCCACTGAGGCGAGCGAACGCTGCTCCATCCACCGGCCAGGATATCCCAATTAATGTCATTCTCATCGTCTACATCCAGCTCAGTTATCCTGGTCATTCATATTTATAATTAATGTTACATATTAAACATTATTATGAACAGATACACAATCCCATCCCTTTGGGAGATCCTATGACCTCACATACCTACGAACAAGATTAATATCATCTTCTTTGCTCCATTCTGTGCCGCCACTCTGTTTCCAGTTGAGATAATTGAGCCATTTAGAGCGACACTGTTTCTCCGAGCGAGTACCAACGAGTTCTGCTACAGATGCCCAAGAGATGCCCTGAGTAACAACATCACCAACGTCTGTGCCAGTCAACTCATGGACCACCTCTGCCAACCTTCTCTCCTCCTCCTCTGTCCAGTTACCTGGATGGTGAGGTTGTTTAATAAGACGTTAGTA
The DNA here is from genome assembly GCA_032164185.1 of Moxostoma hubbsi. Lineage (NCBI taxonomy): Eukaryota > Metazoa > Chordata > Actinopteri > Cypriniformes > Catostomidae > Moxostoma > Moxostoma hubbsi. The sequence goes on from JAVLUX010000043.1 coordinate 7,630,482, forward strand.
TTGGTCAGTATCGTACCCTTCTCAAACGTGACAAATACTTATCCATCAAACTGAATTCTAAAAGAAAATATTTATTCTGGGCTGATAACTAATTGATAATGAACAGCTCAGTGTGGCCATTATTGATAACAGATAGCTATACTTTTTGCTTTTTAAACTTTTAATTGGTTAAGCTAGCTAATTAATTAAAACTACACACTTGATACAAAATAAGTGTCATTTCAAAGCTTAGAATCTGTATTTTATATTTAATATATGTGATCTGACCAACTCTTAACTATTGCTTTGTAATTTGCAGACAAATTAGAAGAGTTCTGTTTCATAATTTAAGAATATTTTCATAATATATCATTGGAAAGGTTCTTAACTGGTAGAATACAAGCATATTTGTTTCCTTTGCATATTAGGAGGAATATTTGTGTTAGGAATGCTCCAACTACAACATCAGACATTGGTTTAACACTTCCCTACTCAAATCACTTTAAAGGTGTGAGACTAAATTGAAAATTTGGATTGACTGACCGGTGTTGCATGTATCCTTCATGAGTCGGCAGCGATCCTTCACAGAAGAAGCACTGCGACCAAGCGCCGCCCCAATGGTAGCCCAGTCATTCCCATGTTTCTCCCTTAGCCTAATCAGACATGCACAATTACACATGGAAACTGAACTTTAAAAATGTGCACTCAGGATGTGGGACCAAACTTTTGCCAAATTCGTGATTCACGATTCAACTTACTCTTTCAGTTTATTGATCTCCTCATCAGTGTATCTTAACAACAAGAAAACCACATATCAAATATCTCAGCATACATTTGTGTGTACAAACAATTCTGTGCAACAGATAAATGCAACTGTGTCCTTACTTGCCAACGTGGTTTCGGTTGTCATACATTCGTACTACTCGTCTGTAAACTGCAAATAGTGGTCTGTTCAGACCCCATGCTATACTGCGGTAAAAATCTTTTCTCTCCTCTTTGGACATTTCAAAGATGATCTCGGCAGGGTCAAGGATCCCTCGGTTCTGATTGTATGAATGGATTGGAAACAGACAGATGATAAGTCAGGGTATAAATCAAAGGTGCCACTACCAACAAATGTGATGCTTGAAAACAGCGATGTCTTCATAAGTCAATGCTCACCTTCAGGTAGTTGTCTATGTTACTCATCAGAATATCAATCTCCTCTTTTGACCACATACCCTGTTTCCATTTGTGACCTAAAGATATATGACAAAATCCATCACTGAGTGCGTTGATATCAGGTACTATATTTCAAATGTTGGGTGTGTATTTGTCAGATTTACCCTTGTTAACTAGTGTATCTTTATCCTCATTCGTGGTGAACCAAGCTTGACTGACAGCTGATACATCTTCAGCTTTCTGTAGGCCAGGAGCATCCTTATTCTGTTGACAAATAAACATTTGCACACTCTACTGTTTACAAACACATCAGTTCAGATTACTTTTAAAAAGTAAAATTCTTCCTAAGAGTTCCTAAGAAGAGTTACAATAATGTCAAGCAAGCAAGTTGTTGTCGTAAACAACAACTAATTCACAATTTCCAAATATAAACTTTAAAGGAAAAGCAAAGCTGGCACTGAAGCGTGAACTAATGTTTCTACCTGTGTTTGAGAATGATCGTCATGTTTCAGCTCCTCTTCTTTCATCTTTGTAGCAGTTATTGTCACCTCAAAGCTTTCATCTCCTTCTGTAACTGAAATCAGCAGATATCAACTAATGCAATATCTCTGTTAATGCCCAGTGCGTTATGAGTGCTTCAATGTGTGCAATGTTAAAATTAATTCTCTTATCCAAGCTTAAAGGGATAGTTCACACAAAAATGAAAGATTTCTCCTTGTTTACTCACCCTCATGCCATCCCAGATGTGTATGACTTTCTTTCTTGAGTTTTAATGAATTCAACCTAAATGTATGTAAACTTCTGACTTTAACAGTATCATATATCTTCAGAAGACATGGATTAAACCACTGGAATCATATGGATTACTTTTATGCTGCCGTTATGCAATTTTTCGAGCTTCAAAGTTCTGGCCACCATTCACTTGCATTGTATGGACCTACAGAGCTGAGATATTCTTCTAAAAAAATATGTGTATGCTCTGTAGAAGAAAGAAAGCCATACACATCTGGGATGACATGAGTGTGAGTAAACAAGGAGATCATTAACATTTTTGAGTTAACTATTCCTTTAATATGCAAATACAACAATAAACAAATCAGTAAGTATACACTGTGTATAAACATATGTGTGCTAGTGTTTTTATACACACTATACTCACTTGGTATGGTGACAACAGAGTACTCTGTTGAGGCAGAATCCTGAGTGTCCTCTGTGTCGTCATTGGACAATCGCTGGCGTTTGTGTACCGGTTCAGTGGCCTCGTCAGAACCCAAGTCCTCCCTGTCTACTCCAATGCATGTGACACAAGAGCATTACATAAACACATGCTTCCAATACACTGTAAAGCATAATTTTGGTGTAACCATTCATTGGGTGTGTCTCACTATTTTGAGGGCAGTGCAGGATTATGTTTCCCTCTGTGTCCTGAGAAAATGTGACAGAATTGACAGTTTCAAGGGTCACAGTGGCTGGGACATCTCGTGGGTTCATGCTCAATCTACAGGTAGGCAAACAGACAGAGAGACTAATTGGTAATGTGCAAGAGGGTAGAGATAATCTTATTTAGACGGGACAACCATGGCTCACAGCCTTTTTGACCATTTGATGTCCCATTACTTTTCCAGTTGTTTGTGATTACTTGATGAATATATTTTAAACATAATTTTCAGAGAGATTTCACTTAAAAAGAGCAATTTCTAGCTGCTGAAATATTTTAGAGCAGAGTTTTACAAGGGGAAAAAAATTATATTGCATGACATTTTATTGATTTCCATGACTTTTTGCAGGCCTGGAAATAACAATTTCAAAATTCCCTGACATTTCCAGCAGAGACAAAAAATGCTCCTCGAAATGGAAATGAAAACGGAATTTTTTTTTTTTTTTGCAGAATGAACTCCAAAACAGGCAGTGATAACTTTATTTTTAAATGTTGGTAACTGGTTAATTTTGTTCCGGTATTTTTTTTTTCATGTATCCAAAGTCTAAATGGTTTATCACAGAACATTTTCGGGAATAACAAGACGCCATGTTCGTTTGCAACATGAAGCCGAAGATCGGTCACATTTATTCGGAGTTTGAGCATTCATTTTATGATTTAAAAGTAAAAACAGATTCGGGTGTGCATGAGACAACCGCACAGGAGTGAGCGAAAGTGAAATTTAGTTTTGATTTTTGTACTTACTTCCTGTTTTGGGTACGGGGACTTCGCAGTGACCAGGATGAAGGCAAATACCAGGATGGAACGAGCTTTTTTTCTCATGTCCTCATTAAAAAAGCGGAAGTGTCTAGAGGAGCGCACTGGTGACTTCCGGTCCTGAAACGGTTTGGATGATTTATGTATTTTTCACAAACAATCAACATTGTATAATTTCCATCTCATTTACAAAGGATTCAGTTATTCAAATAATAAGATACAGAAAAATTAAACAAATAAATATAATAATGCCAGAATATTATAAAACAAAACAAATAAACAAAGGGATAAGATGCCATTTATCTATCAATTTTGAATTTGCAAACAATAATTATTACAAGCCGTGGAAGCTTTTTCATTTTTACACTTATACAAAATATGATATGGTTTGGATGATTTGATTACCCTTATATCTTTAAACTTGCTCTTACATGCGATTATAATATTACATGCGCTATGTGTGTTCGGGGTTTCATAGTCAGTCTGTATCAAAGCAGATATAAAACCCCTTCAGATGTACAGCAGTGTCAGCAGCACCATCTTCCGGTTGAGACTGGGATTACTTTTAGAAAATATTATTCCAATCCTAATTTTGGGATAGATGTATTTGGGAAATATACACATTTAGCCTACTTTAAACAAAGCATATTTATATAGAAATGTTGTTCACAGTAACTTGTATCTAATATATCTTATTTACACTAACACTCTATATCTGAATTCAACCTGTAGCTCTAAAAACACAAGTTTACTTCGTTTTCTCCAAAAAATATGTTTGTTTGCGGTTGTTTGGGAAGGTTGTTGGTATATTATTAATCTAATTGAAATTTTATTTGAAATAGGCTAAATTACAAAACAACAGCAATTATTTAGGCTACTGTAACAATTTGGGAATGAATATGTGCAACCTATTTAAAAACCTTTTTATTTTTATTTTCTTCAACTTGAATGAAAATGACAGTTAAATACAATTATTACAATTAATGGTGATAGGTCTAACTAAATAATATGCAGGGCAAAATTAGTCAAAATTAAACCTTTAAATAAATATTTAAATACATAATAAAACTGTTTAAAAAAAAAAAATTAAATTAACAATTTAGTCACTAGGCTTAAATAAATTTAAGAAATGTCCCTAGTTTGCGTCCATTTTTATTTTTATTAAAAATATATATTTTTGTTTATTTTCTTTTTTTAAGCATACACTTCATGTCTATTAATTTTCATTTTTAGGGTTATGGTTATTGGCACATCTCTCAATGACTGTTGGTTTCAGTATCAATAGCCCCTGAATCAATAGCCCCAGACACTGAAAAACACAAAGCCTAAATGAAAAATCAACCCAAGTATAATGCTAAAATGAAATACAAGGTTCATGTATTGATTTATTTTGTGATTTAATGATTATTTATTGATTTGATGGTGTTTTAATGATTTCAGTGTATGGAATGATCTACAGTGTTTCAATATTTAAATATTTATTAAATTATTTGTTTTTGAGTAATTTAGCCCTCCATAAAAAAGTGTGCAGAGCTAACAAGGCATGTCTATCATGTCATACCTCACCTCTCTTGTGTGGTTCATTAAAGAAGGAAAAGTCAGTTCTTGTATAATGTAAATAATTAGGGAATCCCTTATTTAGAGGTTAGTCATGTTACTTGTGTCCACATACAAAGGAATCTATACAGTAGATGTGCTATACCTGTCTGCTTTTCATCGTGACAACAGATAAAAGAGGTTGCCGAATGTTGTTATTTATTACTGAACTATTTATTGTGCACTGTCTTTGTGGTGCTTTCTTACTAAGGGTCACTTTAAATAATAAAAGAGCAAATTATGAGTATGCAATTTGTTGTGCATTTACAAAGCATTTTGTTTGTATATTCTATAGCTTCAGCTATTGCACAAAAGTTACTGTTTGCTACACATAAGAGCTACAATTTACAGTTTAACACGTTCAAAGCAGTTGAATAATGTTTCATATAGTTCTAAATAAATCTGATGTCCCTCGTGTCAGAGGATGTGCTGGATAAACAAGGTGCAGATATGCATATTTGTGTAGTTTGTTGAAATATATATGAGATGCCTACATACACCAGGGTCATACATTTTGCTTGGGGCAAAAATACCACCAAAAATGCCCCCAAATTAAACATATGGGTGCATATAATGCCCACATAATGAATTCTTTGTTTTTTATTTGTAACATCTTATACGGTTCTTAATATTCAATTATAGTCATAGTTATACACATTATGGCATAAAATATGAATAAATGCTGATTTAATTCTTAAGGGTAAGAGATAATACATTTTCAATCTTGAGAATTGATTATCTTGAAGATTTTTACATAAACTGTTGAGACACAGTTTAAGTTTTAAATGGTTTGTAAAATTGAATAAATAAATAAATATAAATAAAAGCCCTCATAATATGCACACACGCACACACACACACACACACACACACACACACACACACACACACAGAATTAGAATCTGAAATTCAGCCATGATTACAATAAGGTTAACTAACTAAATAAAACATGCCATGTGAATGTACACTGTACACTAGACATGCGTGACGTCAGACTCTCCCTGTCAATCAAAGCAGCATAAGCGCAACTACAGCAGGAGCTTAACGCCAAGAAGAGACAGCCGCGTGCTCGCGTTTCAGCCTATAGTAAATGCATAGACATTGTGAAACCTTCTTATCTTTATTCGGTTGGCTCTCTGTTTTTTATTAAATCACGCTTTTAAGAGATGGAGAAGAGGACGCGTTGGACATCCTGTTATTTTGGGCGCTTTGTAACGCTCATCCTCTGCGCGCGAGCGTCAGGCAACCTGCCACAGTGTAAAGAGGTAAACGATAACATGCCATCTTATCATATATGTTAAATATTACGACCGTTTTAAACAAACTAATTATGATCCTGCTATGCTATGAATATAGGGCTATATTAAAATTCTCCCTATGGTGGATATTATAAATTGATAAGGCTATAGGCGTATGTTATACATATATATACATGTTATATATATGTATACGATTCATTAAAGCCCATAATACGTATTATTATTATTTTTATATTTTATTATGACATATATTAGGGTTATTTGTGCACAATATGAGCGATTAAAAGCAAATAGAACATCCTGTTATTGATATATTATAATGGTGAGACACGAGACGTACGAGGGGCCAATAATATGATGACGCGGTTCTCAACTGTCCAATCAGATGACAGCGTTGACAGATTAGTGTCATATGCTGCAGTTGCCTTAAATCTAGTCAAATAGATTTATATGAGCTATAATTATTTCTGATAAAATATGTGAATGAGCTCTCTCATTGATCTAATAAGAACTTGAGAAGCGTCGCATTGTTATACCATTACATTAATTTGCCTTATCATTGTTTACATGCAAAGACACACATATTAAGAGCATCTGTGGGGGAGGCTGGAGCAACAGCGGCAGGTGCAGGTGCACCATAAGTGATTGCCCTGCTGTTGTGTGTGCTGTAACCAGGCAATTTCAAGGCGACAATTCAGAGGATATATACAGTGTGAACCAACATAAAGTAATGTGACATTACACATGAATTGTACCATGTCATATGTATTATTGATGCATAACATGTTCATGAGCTTTCTTTTAAATCATCTTCAAGATTGTAGGTTAAAATATATTGGAAATGTATAAGTGAAAATATATAATTTGTGTGCTGGTAACCATTTATACCATGCTTTTGCCATTAACTAGTTCATTTTTAAGGAATAATTCACACAAAATGATATATTCTCTCATCATTTTCTCACCCTCATACCATCCCAGATGTGTATGAATTTCTTTCTTCTGTTGAACACGAAGGTAGATTTTTAGGTGAATATTTCAGCTCTGTTGGTCCATACAATGCAAGTGAATGGTGACCAAAACTTTGAAGCTCCAAAAGGACAACGTCAGTATAAAAGTCTCCAGTGGTTTAATCCTTGTCTTCTGAAGTGATATGACTGGTGTGGGTGAGAAAAAAAAATTAAGTATATATTTTTCGATAAATCTCTAATTTCACTTTCACATTCTTCTCAATTCTTTTTTGGTGATTCAGCATTTTTCATGCATCTCATCATCTACTGGCTGGGGCTGGTCAAAGATGGGGATTTATAGTAAAAGAGGACTTAAATATTGATCTGTTTCACACCCACAACTGTCATAGCAGTTCTAAAGATATGAATATTACCATTACCTTTATTTACTGCCTTTATACGCTTTTGGAGATTCAAAGTTCTGGCCACCATTTACTTGCAATGTATGGACCAACAGAGCTGAAATATTCTTCTAAAAATCTTTGTCTGTGGATTTTTAGACACATCTGGGATGGCATGAGGGTGAGTAAATGATGAGAGAATTTTCATTTTTGGGTGAACCATCTCTTTAAATGGCAGTATTATTATTAAAAGAACAGATATTCCAGTTAATATGAGGTCATAAAAAGCTGCATGCATAATAATTGTAAAATAGTTATCAAAATTATGTTTAAAATAGTTTTAGATGGAGGATTGCTTGTCACATCGCAAGTAAAATTCTCAAAATTATTTTGTATGTCAATAACCCATGTTCAAGGCATTCATCATTATGGTATACCATATTTTGTAATTCAATACCATGTTGCAAACTTTTTGGTGCCTTTCTTTAATGTGTGATGAGTTGAGCTTTGTGCCAAAAACCAACACTGCTGGACAGTTTGTTGATTAAAATGGCAGTATCGTAGTATGCACTTACCTCTGTGTGTCTTTGCACTTTGATATGTGTGTATCAAATAGATTTGGGCACTGTGTTAAGCCTCCAAAGGACAGTAGAACAATCGCTACGTTTAAAAGGAGAACACACAATGATTTGCATAACAAACCTATCAACAAAGACACACACACAAACAGAGGAGGTATTTGGTGGCCTCATTATTTCCTACCATCCACACTCAACAGCAATGAGTGATTGTCATGACAACAGTCACAAGGCTTCAGGCCGTTTCCCTGGTGACTGTCCGGGGACAGAAGGCAGATAGATGGGCTTCCTCCATCCCTCTCTTTTTGTACAGGCATACAATATCTATATCTGTTAAATGTGTTTGTGTATTTTAGAGACAGTAAGAGAGTGAATGAGAAAGAAACAAAAGTTAAACATCAGTTACGCTATTGAATGGACAATTAAAAGGGTCAAAAGGCTCTTAAAAAGCATAATGAACATCGACTTTCTATTAATTATTGTTCAAACACTTTGACTACAATAGCAATACTGTTTATATCTGTTCTGTTGTCTTTATAGTTTATGTATGCATGTGTTTCAGACAGACTACTACTTTGAGTACACAGAGTGTGACAGCACTGGTTCTCGATGGAGAGTGGCTATTCCTCACAGTCCAGGAAGCTGCACGGGCTTACCAGAGCCAGTCAGGGGCACAGACTGCAGTAAGAACATTACTGTATGTTTGAATGTAATGAATTGCACTAGTTAGCAAAATATTAAAGCAATTGTCCTGCATTTTAAACAAGAATAGCACAAGTACACTTTTCAGACAAAAAAGAAAGTTCTCAAGATAACTTTGGTTTGAAATGACTCAACAATAGAGAAATTGTTCAAAATGAAGACAAAAAGTATTTTGACACTTTATGATTCTCAGAGTCCATAGTTAATGTTTTGAACTTGACCTGTACTTACTCTGCTAGGACGCCTGTGAAGTTAGTTCTAGGAAAAAGTTAGCTCTAGAAGTTAGTTCTAGCATCATTTTTTTTAAAGATGACATTTGTTTTGACATTGTTTTTGAATCTAGTGCAATGACATTCATACAATTTAAGTGTGGCTTAAATTTCCAAATACTTTCTGGGGCTAATGTTTTGCCTCTGTATGCTTAACACAGTCTGTATGTATGTTTTAAAGCTTTTTCTTGTGAAGCTGGGCAGTTTTTAGAGATGTCATCCCAGCAGTGTACATCATGTGCGGCTGGCTCTTATTCGTTGGGCAGCGGCGTTCGTTTTGACCAATGGGATTCCATCCCTGTGGGATTCAGTAGCCTGGCCACATACATGGACTCAGGAGGAACGGTGGATGATTCTATGACCTGCCACAAGTAGGTGGTCTGTTCAGTGTTGTGGGGACATATTCTTGCTATTACAAATGGGTTTTCAAAGTCATGGAAAACCTGAAAAATATCAGGGATGTTTAAAATTGATTTCCATGTCTGGACAAGTCTGGAGATGTAAGTTAATGCAATCTAAAATTAATTTCTAAAACCTAATGGAAAATCTTTGGAAATGAATACAATTCTAAACATTCATGGAAAAGTCATGGAAATGAATACAATTCTAAACATTCATGGAAAAGTCATGGGAATGAATACAATTCTAAACATTCATGGAAATGAATACAATTCTAAACATTCATGGAAAAGTCATGGAAATGAATACAATTCTAAACATTCATGGAAAAGTCATGGAAATTAATACAATTCTAAACATTCATGGAAAAGTCATGCAAATGAATACAATTCTAAACATTCATAGAAAATTCATGGAAATTAATACAATTCTAAACATTCATAGAAAAGTCATGGAAATTAATACAATTCTAAACATTCATGGGAAAGTCATGGAAATGAATACAATTCTAAACATTCATAGAAAATTCTTGGAAATGAATACAATTCTAAACATTCATGGAAATTAATAAAATTCTAAACATTCATGGAAAATTCATGGAAATTAATACAATTCTAAACATTCATGGAAATTAATACAATTCTAAACATTCATGGAAATGAATACAATTCTAAACATTCATGGAAAAGTCATGGAAATGAATACAATTCTAAACATTCATGGAAAAGTCATGGAAATGAATAAAATTCTAAACATTCATGGAAAAGTCATGGAAATGAATACAATTCTAAACATTCATGGAAAAGTCATGGAAATGAATACAATTCTAAACATTCATAGAAAAGTCATGGAAATGAATACAATTCTAAACATTCATGGAAAAGTCATGGAAATGAATACAATTCTAAACATTCATGGAAATTAATAAAATTCTAAACATTCATGGAAAATTCATGGAAATTAATACAATTCTAAACATTCATAGAACATTCATGAAAATTAATAAAATTCTAAACACTCATGGAAATTAATACAATTCTAAACATTCATGGAAATTCATGGAAATTAATACAATTTTAAACATTCATAGAAAAGTCATGGAAATGAATACAATTCTAAACATTCATGGAAATTATTACAATTCTAAACATTCATAGAAAAGTCATGGAAATTAATACAATTCTAAACATTCATGGAAAATTAATGGAAATTAATAAAATTTTAAACATTCATGGAAAAGTCATGGAAATTAATACAATCCTAAACATTTGTGGAAAAGTCATGGAAATTAATAAAATTATTAAAAGTCATGGAAATTAATACAGTTGTAAACATTAATGGAAAAGTCATGGAAATGAATACAATTATTCAAATTAATTACAAATTCACGGAAATGAATACAATTCCAAAAATTAATGGAAAAGTCATGGAAATTATACAATTTCTAAAAATTCACTTAAAAGTCTAGGAAATTTGTATAATCCTAAAATATATTGAAAAGACATTGATATTAATTCAATTCAAAATATTCACTGGAGAATTCATGGAAAATTTAAAAAAAAAAATATCTAAAAATGGGTTAACCATTCATAGACAAAAACATGGAAATTTCTGTAAATATCAATGTTTCTTGTTTTGCTCAGCTCTAAAATATTTAATTGTCTTAAGATTGTTCTTTGGGAGTCCACTTTCCATTTCTCCAGTAACCACGGATCATTGGACAAAAGGTGTGGGAAGCTTGTTTGCTAAAGTCAGCTAAATACACTTGAAGAAGAGCTCAGTGTACCTAAAACTAGTCATCTATGTTCTATAAGAAAATAATCTATACACTCAGCTTGTGAAATGTATCTCAAGAATTGATTCTAACTGTTCACATTATGTTGTTTTGTTTGCAGTTCTTCATGGATAGCTCAGGGAACTCACTTGGAGTCCAATCGTGATGATTGCACAGTGTCGCTGGTGTACGCAGTGCATCTCATGAAACAGGGCTCTGTCTCTTTCGACTATCAATACGTTGACAGCAATGTCTTCTTTGAGTTCTTCGTATGTCTTCACGCCTTTTTCAGCCCTTTCTACAAATATGTTGCAAATATAGAGGACCCTAAAGTAAAATGATATATTTCATGTTGATTCTTTGGTACAGATTCAGAGCGACCAATGCCAGGAGATGGATCAAACAGGAAGTGAGAAATGGATCAAACTCACCACCAGCGGAGAGTGGGGAACTCACACAGTAAATTTCTAACAATTTCTTAATACAGTGACCCAGTGTTTCCCAACCATTTTTCTGGTCATAATTTCTGTTTTATAGGTTTAACATAGCAAAATTGTATCATAGCCAAATTTCCCCCTGATTGGGAATTACTACTGTGACCGAAGTCTAATGTACCTGTTTTTTTGTATTGCACAGGTCAATCTGAAGTCAGGAACAAATATTCTCTATTGGAGAACCACAGGAATGCTCTTGAGTGGGAAATCTGTGAAGCCGGTCCTTTTGAAGAACATTGAGATCGAAGGTGTGAGATGCTGTAGGAATACATTTGTAATGGTTTCTCACGCCCTTCTTATTGTCAAGTCAGATCATACACACACTGAACTGAATCTGTACTGTGGTGTTTCAATATCACACTAGTGGTGTGTTTTTGACCGCATATGTTACTGGTAAATTCATCTATTTTTATATGTGTGTTTTTTTGGTGTGTGTTTTGCGAGCAGGTGTGGCGTACACATCAGAGTGTTTTCCATGCAGACCGGGCACCCTCAGTAAATCTCCAGGCTCTTCGTCATGTGATCTTTGTCCCAGGAATACGTACTCTAGCAAAGGAGCCAGTTCCTGCACACCCTGCTCCGAGACACAGTATTCCCGTATGTATACACTCAAATACACTCTCGTACACATGCCTGAATTAATCATTCAGGCTAATTTGGTAGTCTTTGTATTGAATACAATACAATATGCTTACTAAACACACTTTTCTCAGCCCACATGTGTTTACAGCATTACTCTATGTGTGTTTTGTCTAGAGGAGGGATGGTCGGAGTGTAAAGAGAGACCTCCCTGTTCAGAGAAAGACTACTTCCAAATCCACACAGCCTGTGATAGCGACGGCAAGGTAGGATGCTGAATGTGACATGTTTAGTTGTTTTGTTATGAATGTTACACAGAAGTTGTTTTTATCTTCTGGTATGCTTTTAGACCCAGATACTGTACAGGTGGGTGGAGCCACAGGTGTGTTTGGAGAATGTGACTGGCGCTGTGACACTGCTCCCTTCTGGAGAGAAAGAGGACTGTCCACCTTGTAATCCAGGCTTCTACATGCACAACTCCTCCACCTGTCTGCCTTGCACACAAGGGACGTATTCTGATGGCACCACAGGTATGTAGGCACCCATATGTACATACGGTACTCACTCATTTTGCAAAACAGCATTGATTTTTTTACTGGTCCCGGTCCACATTTTGTGTATAATAGAGATGATTTATTTTTGTGCAGAATGTCAACGATGCCCAGGGGGAACTGAACCTTCTCTAGGATATGAGTACAAGTGGTGGAACATCCTTCCGAGGAATATGAAAACTTCTTGTTTTAATGTTGGCAACTCCAAATGTGATGAAATGAATGGTAAGAGCAACAGGACTTGGGCACAAAATATGATTGTATGTTTATTGCCAGTGCAGTGTCAGTAGAGTAAGTAAGTAAATCCTTATTTATACAGCACCTTTTAAAGCAGTGTTTACAAAGTGCTTTACAAAAAACACATACATTGTTTCACATACATTGTGGTATTCTGGACTTCCTTCACTGGTTACCGGTTCAGAATTCAATGTAATGTGTTGTTGTCTGTTTTTAAGTCTTTACATGGAATGGCACCAGAGTTTAATTCTGAACTCATTACCTTCCATCGTACCCAGAGGTCTCTTAGATCTGCCAAGTAACTGCTTGTGAATGTTCCATGGAATCTCGCTTTCTCTGTCACTGCCCCAAGGTTGTGGAATGGTTTACGACTGTCCATCAGGTCCACTACATGCACTTAAGATGCACTTAATCTCTGTAGCCTTTGCAACATTGTAATGGAGCTGTGTACTGAACAGACCCACTTGTGTGTTTCTGTTTGTGTTTTTCTGTAAATTATTTATTTTGGTATTTTATTATTCTTACATAAATTAGCTTTGTCTTTCTAGCTGATTTTTAATGTACAGCACTTTGGTCTACGTTGTAGTTTTTTAAGTGCTTATAAAAAGTTTTGGATTCAATTCAATACATAAAACAGTAAAAATAAATTAAGCGAATATAAGAAAATTTAAAGAATAAATTTAAATTTAAATTTAATATAAATTTAAAAATTAAATGTAATATAGCCATAAATGCAATTATCAGGGTCCAAGCAGTTTGGAAAAGTAGAGAAAAATTCCAAATTTGGAACATTTGAAAGAACAGATCTGTCTGTGGAAAAGTAATTTATCAAGTTACTTTTTTAGTATAGTTTTTGCAAACTTACAAGGATTAGACAAAAAAAATGTGTATCTCCGAGTTCGTTTCCACTTTTCTGTAAGAAATTTTCACAGAGAGTAAAATTTTGATAATAGTAAACAAAATTCTGTCATTTTGAAGTTGTTTTGAACTCCTAGACTGTTGGTCTGATTTGTACAAAATCAACCAATATTTTCTGAACGATTGAATGAAATCATTGTCATGAGGGTCTTTAGATGACACATGCAACATTTTATGCCAATAGAACCTATGAAGAAGAAAGAAACAGTATTTTTTATGGAAAAATCAAAATGATGGAAAAAATGTATAGATGGAAATTAAATTAAATTTAAGTTTTGTTTCTCTTGACTGAAAAAAATATTTCAGTTGTCACACAAATAGTTTTTATTCTAGCCTATACAGTTGAGAAGATATTTGCAAAAAGGTAAGCATGCTTATTATAGCGCCACCCAGGCTTGAATAGGGGTGCACAAAGTGTGCTTTGAAATATTTTTTAAAAGTGCTAGTTAGCTAAAGTGCTAACATTATGAATAAATGTGATTTTAAGCTAATTTGTTTGCATAGGTTGGGAGGTGGCCGGCGACCACATCCGTAGTGGAGTGGGAGGCTCAGATAATGATTACCTCATCTTAAATCTACGAGTGCCTGGATTCAAGTGAGTCAGTTCTCCAGTTTTTTTAAAGTCTAAATTTTTGGTTGTTCACAAAACTAACATTTTTAGTGACATTATCTCTCTCTCTCTCTCTCTCTCTCTCTTTCAGACTTCCTACTTCTGTGGACGATGCTTCAGCTTCTGAGTTTGGCCGAATCACTTTCATTTTTGAAACCATTTGCAGTGCAGACTGTGAACTCTATTTTATGATGGTAATACACACCTCATAATATTCTATATTAATTTATATATTTATGAATATCTGACATAAGGTGTGGGTGCGTACAGTGGCCACGAAAAGTATTTTGGACTCTTATAAATGTATTAATGACATTGCATGATAAAACTGTAGATATACTATTGCAAAGATGGCTTAAGGTAGTTTGTGAGCATCACTTGTTTGCAGATGCTACTTTGTTTGTTATCTTATGTGAAGACATTCATACATGTAGGAGTGGCACAAGTATCCACATTTTTTCTGGAGCCACTGTATGTCTGTGTTTTATCTAAACAAATTCAAGGTTGAGTCATAAATGTATACTTTTTTTCTGTGTAGGATGTGAACAGGAAGAGCACCAATGTGGTGGAATCATGGGTAGAAAGTAAAGCCAGACAGGCTTACACCCACATCATGACCAAAAATTCATCGGTGTCTTACACATGGGCTTTTCAACGTACCAACAAAGCCATGGATGTAAGTATTCACATAAAAATCCTGAAGACTTACCAAAATGACTGTAAAGCACTGTTTTTGTTGTGCTCTCAACTGCTTTTGTCTTCTTTCCCAGGGGCGTCAGTATGTGAATGACATCGCAAAGATATACGCGATCACAGTGACTAATGCTATGGATGGCTCAGCGTCTAGCTGTCATGCCTGTGCTATGATGAGTCAGCAGGACGGCTCTTCCTGTGTTCCCTGCCCTGCAGGACACTTCATCAATAAAGACACCAATCAGTGCCAAGAGTGCCCGCCCAACACCTTCCTATCTGGGCATCACATATATGGGCGTGAGGCCTGTCAGCCCTGTGGCCCTGGCAGCAAGAGCAACAAGGTACCGTATAATTTGTATATGTTGCAGGAATGTTCCAGGTTCAATACAAAGCATTTTCAACAGCATTTGAGGCAAAATGTTGAAAATATTTTTGACACTGTGTAACATCCAGCGTGTTCATTTGTTTACAGGAACACTCTGTTTGTTTTAACGACTGCACATTCTCACATGTGGATCAGAACCGGACTTTGACCTACGACCTCAGCACCTTAAGTTCAGTGGGGTCAATCATGAATGGCCCTAGTTTCACCTCCAAGGGAACAAAATACTACCATCAATTTAACATCAGCCTGTGTGGGGCAGAGGTACTCTCACATACAAACACCTCCCCTGTGCCACATAGTCTGACTTCAGTCTAACTAATAAGAGATGGGTGAAACTTTATATATATATATATATAAACTAAATCAAAAAAAAAAAAAAAAAAGTCCTCTCAGTTTCAACTGCTTTTATTTGCAGCAAACTTAACATTTAAATAACATAACATTAACATAAATATTTGCATGAACAAAAAGATTTAACAACTAAGATATAAACTGAACAGGTTTCACAGACATGGGACTAACAGAAATGGAATAATGTATCCCTGAACAGAGGAGCAGTTCAAAATCAAAAGTAACAGTCAGTATCTGGTGTGACCACCAGCTGCATTAAGTACTGCAGTGCATCTCCTCCTCATGGACTGCACCAGATTTGCCAGTTCTTGCTGTGAGAAGTTTCCCCACTCTTCCACCAAGGCACTTGCAAGTTCCCGGACATTTCTGGGGGGAATGGACCTAGCCCTCACCTAGCAGGTCCCAGACGTGCTCAATGTGACCGAGATCCGGGCTCTTCGCTGGCCATGGCAGAACACTGACATTCCTGTCTTGCAGGAAATCATCCACAGAATGAGCAATAAGGCTGGTGGCATTGTCATGCTGGAGGGTCATGTCAGGATGAGCCTGCAGGAAGGGTACCACATGAGGGAGGAGGATGTCTTCCCTGTAATGCACAGCATTGAGATTGCCTGAAATTACGACAAGCTCAGTCCGATGATGCTGTGACACACCGCCTCAGACAATGATGGACCCTCCACCTCTAAATTGAACCCGCTCCAGAGTACTGGCCTCGGTGTGACACTCATTCATTCGACGATAAACGTGAGTCCGACCATCACCCCTGGTGAGACAAAACCGTGACTCGTCAGTGAAGAGCACTTTTTGCCAGTCCTGTCTGGTCCAGTGAAGGTGGGTTTGTGCCCATAGGCAACATTGTTGCCGGTGATGTCTGGTAAGGACCTGCTTTACAACAGGCCAACAAGCCCTCAGTCCAGCCTATTGCAGACAGTCTGAGCACTGATGGAGGGATTGTGCATTCCTGGTGTAACTCAGGCAGTTGTTGTTGCCATCCTGTACCTGTGCAGGTGTTGTTACACGTGTTCTGCCACTGCGAGGACGATCAACTGTCCTTCCTGTCTATATGCAGCGCTGTCTTCGGTGTCTCACAGTACGGACATTGCCATTTATTGCCCTGGCCACATCTGCAGTCCTCATGCCTCCATGCAGCATGCCCAAGGAATGTTCACGCAGATGAGCAGGGACCCTGGGCATCTTTCTTTTGGTGTTTTTCAGAGTCAGTTCAAAGGTCTCTTTAGTGTCCTATGTTTTTATAACTGTGACCTTAATTGCCTACCATCTGTATGCTGTTAGTGTCTTATCGACCGTTCCTCAGGTGCATGTTCATTAATTGTTTATGGTTCATTGAACACGCATGGAAAACATTGTTTAAACCCTTTACAATAAAGATCATTATGTGTTGTTCCAAACCACACATGGATAGGAATTAAGCAAAAAATATTATTTATATTGAAGTTGAAGTAACATAAAGTATGTAATAAGAAAAAGAACTGAAAAGAAAAATAAAGAACAATAAATCTGAAAAACAAAGCAAACAAATCAAGGTGCTGGTGAGGGGAGGCCACCACACTGGGGAGAAGGGCCTTTTTTATGGGCTATTCATTCCAGCTCTCATCTCAGATTATTCAGAACACCTGCTCCTAAACTCCACCCTGGAAGAGATAACTCAATCTGGTGGACAAAAACAGCATCAAAACCCAGGGCCTTAACAATATATACAGTATATGTATATGAAAATTATCATTTACTCACCCTCATGCCATCCCAGATGTGTTAGACTTTCTTCACTCTGAAGAACACAAATTAAGATTTGTAGAAGAATATTTCAAATCTGTAGGTCCATACAATGCAAGTGAATGGCAACCAGAAATTAGAATCACCAAAAGGCATATAAAGTCAGCATTAAAGTAATCAATAAGACTGTATTGGATTAATCCATGTTTCCACTTTCACTTCCACATTCTTCTTCTTTTGTTTTTTTTTTGGCAATTTGCATTCTTCGTGCCACCTACTGGTCAAAAGGGAGCTTTATAGTTAAAAAGAACTTTGATGTTTTTGTGTTTCTTACCCACGTTTGTTATATTGCCAAAGAATCCATGACTTTAACCACTGGAGTCGTATGGATTACATTATGCTAACTTTATGTGTTTTTTTGGGCATCAAAGTTCTTGCCACCATTCACTTGCATTGTATGGACTTACAGAGCTGAGATATTCTTCTATGTGTGTTCTGCAGAAGAAAGTCATGTGGGATGGCATGAAAGTGAGTAAATGAGAGAATTTTCATTTTAGGGTGAATTATCCCTTTAAGCACAATAACATTGTATTATTACTGTAATACAGTAATGACACAATTATTTTTAATAAAAATTATCTGAATTAATTTTAGCTTACACAAACTTTTCAATACTACCATGATTTCAATTTTGTATTTAAGTAAGACACATTTTTCTAAAATCTTTCATATTTATTTTTATTATTCATTATGTAATTGACCAGAAAGTTTCTTGATATAAGATTCATTAAAATTAAAGAAATAGGAACATTATAAAAAGTTTAGCTACCAGGTATTTTTGCCTTTTTAGTTCTTTGCTCAAAATGTCAATAATGAGTCATATTATCGCTCCTCCCTCTCTGTCACAGGGTAAGAAAGTGGCCGTGTGCAGCGACAATGTTACAGATCTGTCCAATAAGGACCTGCAAAATGAATCAGCTGACCTCAACAATTTTGTGGAGACTTTTGTATGCCAATCAACCATCATTCCTGCAGATGGGCGGGGCTTCAGGACAGCCTTGTCCTCTCAGTCCATCAGCCTGGCTGACACTTTCCTTGGTGAGCTTGTGTGGTCTATAACTTCATACCAGCTGCTTTTAACAAAATTAGATGCACTCAGAGCTCACAGTCAGTCTCTTAACCATTTTTTTACTGAGTTAGAGATCAGTGTCAAAGCCATCAATACATTGTCATATTGCACAACAGTGAAAGCCTTATCCTGCACTAATTTACACTAATACTTGCTTAGTCTCAGTCACATTAAGTGTCTCAGAATCTCAACATGCTCCCATTTTTCAGGAGCTTCTGTTGATAACACTCTGGATGGATTGACTGTTAGCCTGGATCTGTTCCCCGAATCGTCACGGAAAGTTCCAGATATCAACTTCTTCTATCGGTAAAACAAAGGAGAAATGATCTTGACTGAAAATTGTCAGTTGATGTGTGTAATGATTTATGTTTTTCACACTCTCTACTCCATGAAAATAGCTGAATTTAATCTTCTGTAGGTAATGTTACACAGGCAATAAATTCTGGCCTGTTTCATGTCCCAGTCCCATTCCTCCTCTCTCTCTCTCTCTCTCTATATATATATATATATATGGTCCTATGTAATAACAGAAAATAAATATATCATGCTCATATTCTGAGAGTTTATAAAAGAGCAATATCTCATGGGGTGGTGTGGATTAGTGGGGTAAGATCTGGGCTAAAAACTTGAACCTGCCTGCCCTTGAAACTGACAGCTTTCTCAACCAATTGGAATAAACCTACAACAGACTCCCTACCTTTTGATCCACCCACTACTCAGACCTGCAGCGACCCCAGTCGTTGTTTTATAGTGTATAACTTGTAGCAAGAGCAGGGCTTAAACCATCACCTTCATGCGCTTAATTCCAAGAGCATGTGCTTTTACCTCTGTGCCGCTTCTTCTCAGTTGAAGGTAGATTTTAAGAGTAGTTGTATTTGAAAACACCCTTCGGAAAAGCAGGTGTCTGCTAAATACCAAGTGTATTCAGTCATAAGAAGCAGAGTGGTAGGATGGTTTCAGCTAAATAACGAAATTAGCTGGTCAGGAGAAGTACGGTGATAGAATGGTGGGCACCAAACTCGTCTTACATTCTTAAGTTGCAGACGCGATCCTAGCCATTACAGCATTTGATGCTTTAAAGATGCTTTCGTTATGCGGACATCTGGCTATATCGATTAGGCCGATAGTGTATAACATGTAGCAAGAATGAGATTCAAACTGTCATGTGCTCAGTTTCTAGAGCATACACTTCTATATCTGTTCCAATGTTGGTCACATCCTGAAGTGAATTTTTATGATAGATAGATAAAGATGCTTTGGTTACTTGTCGGTAAAAGTTGCATACTAATGAAAAAGTAACACTACTTTGAGTAGTTAGTAGTGTCAGTACGTGTAACATCTCAACATTGCAGAGGAGATTTATAGTTTTGTATTTTTTCTCTCCATCTCTCAGCTCTCCCCAGCCAACTGCATCCTGCCTGAATGGTCGTAGCACAGTCGTAACTCTGCGCTGCAACCCTGAGAAGAGTGACCGCGGAATCCTCGATGTGCCAAGGTGTGTGTGCATATGTTTGTATGTTAATTTGCATTGTTTTTCAGCACCCTACTTTTTCCACATGTATTTTGATGATGTGTCTGTTTAGCAAGTGCCCAGCAGGTACATGCAATGGCTGTGATTTCCATTTCCTTTGGGAGAGTTCTAGTGCTTGTCCACTTTGCACTCAGGCTGATTACCACTCAATAGAAGGAGCGTGCAAAGGAGGAGTGCAGGTACATCCATGTTTCATCTCGCCAATCCCACTTTAAATACATCCAGTACAATATATTATTTAATCTTAGTGTTTCCTGGGTTAACATTGATGAAATCAAAAAAACCTTCGACAACAAAACATTCTTAAACATTCATAATACGTCATTTATCATTCATCCTTATTTTTTTCACAGGACACCCTCTTTGTGTGGAATGAACCAAAACTCTGCACGAAAGGAGTGCCACTCCCGAACAAGACATCCGCCCACTGTGAAGTGGTCAGCCTATGGTTGAAGGCAGGAATTGGGGGCGGAGCCTTCATGGCTGTCCTCCTTATTTCTCTCACATGCTACTTTTGGAAAAAAAACAAGAGGTAAGAAGCTGTAAATGAAAATCATCAGTCAGCTTCATACACAAGATGTGCATTTAATTTATGTGTCCTTTCCTTTTTTGCACAGGCTTGAATATAAATATTCCAGGTTAGTGATGTCAGCCAATAAGGACTGCGAGTTGCCAGCAGCAGACAGCTGTGGATTAGCGGAAGGAGAAGGGGAGGAGAATGAGGACGATGTCGTTTACTCAAATACTCCTTCATTACTGGGTAAACTGAAAGCTATTGCTAGCAAGGTCAGTTAATTCATTTTTCTGAGCTTTTCTGCCACTACTAGATTTTAGGGCTTTTCAAACTATGCTAAAGCCTGGGTTAATGTACTTTTCAAAGACCCTTTTTAACCCTGGGTAAAGCAATATTTCACAATTGTGATTTTGAAAATCCCAAACGGTGGGGCCAATGATATGCAGTGCGAATTGCAAACTCAGGATAAAGTATGAACAGTGTGAAAAATGGAACAAGATAACCCAGGGTTACTTTTACCAGGCACTGAATGTTTTAATGCATTGGCCGGTAAATTCGAACAGAATGTACTAATAGAGTTATGTCTACAATATGCATTATATCATCTAATTCTTTGCCTCATACAGTCTTATCATATGGAATAGCATTGTGTAATGTTACCAGGATGATCATGAATGCAGTAATTAGTAAAATTGCTAAAGGAATATTTCAAGTTATGCTGCTTAATCTACCTCAAGCCTTTTGACATTTAGTTATGTGTGGGAAATCAATGATAGATATCTATAATGCACATTTTGCTAGTTAAAATGCTAATTCTTGATATCAGCAATAGAATTACTACTAATGCAAATTCTAATTTTTTAGATCAGTAATTAAGTTTGCATTAGTTAAATTTTCATTCTTGATATCCAATGTAATTACTCGATGAAATGCCATTTTTTTTTAGATTGAATTATTTTTGAATTTCAACTAGCGTTTATTTATTTATTTATTTATTCATATTATTTATTTATTTATTATACTCAATTGTAGATATATATAATTAATTTCTTATTAATTCCAATTTAATATTGGAATTAATATATATATATATATATATATATATATATATATATATATATATATATATCAATAATTACATTGTTACTAGTGAAATGTCCATTCCTCATATTAACAATTGAAACAATAAAAATGCCATTTTTGATATATGTAAGATATCTTTCATTATAATTCAATCTAATAATATCTGAAATATATTTCCAGATAACTGAAATACTAAATTAACCATTTCAAATGTAATTTAAAGAAATTGAACATTTAGGTTTTTACTAGTTATAATTCAGTTGTTGATATCAGGAATCGACATTTGCACAATTTAATAATTAATATAAAAAATATGTATTTTTACAAGAAGCACATAGCTAATTTGTATATTTTACATTTTAACTAGTAATAGTAAGAAATTATAGATATTTATGATAGAAAAATGTACAGTTTTACTAGAGTAAGCACAATTACGATATATATAAAAAAAATAATTTTCATTAGTAGTAATTCCATTGCTAATATCAAGAATTAGCATTTTAAATAGTGAAAATTGTGTTAAAGATATCTATAATGCACAAGATTAAATGTCAAAAGGGCTTGCAACACTTAAGCTCTATGATAGATAACATGTGAAACATTACCATAGAAACTATTTTTGTACCTTGGTTTAAATATAAATAAATAAAAAGTGTGTACAGCAATACACTTACAATATCAGTCTATATCATATAGCACCAGCGTAAATGTTCAAATATACAATTCAACATGCATTAGTGTAATTGCTTTATATGACCTTCTGTGGTAATAGATATCTGGTAACTGGCTTTAAATGTTTTAAATTTAAAATTACATTTTGTGTAGTTTACCTGTTTTCTATTGTTTTATTTACCTTTTGTGTGGCTGCAGGCAGATGGGGACAGCAGTGAGTCAGTTCAGCTGAAGTCTTCTCAATCAGAGAGATGGGTGTGGGGATAACATACTGGAGAAGAGAAGGATCACTCGTTTTCAAAGTTTGCTTTTTAGTTTGTCAATATTTACAGCTACCCCTCCCCTCAGATGTCTCAGATCGAATCTCTTGGTTCTCAATACAATGCGTTACATGTGTCAAAATTCAGGAACTTTCTCATGGTAAAAAAAATTAACTTTGCCTGATAAATAATCACATATGTACACTGACAAACAATGTACTGCTAGGAAATATCAAAAGCAAAGTTACCTCAAAGCATTGCAAGAATAATATTGTCACATGTACATTATACAGATAAATATAAATACAAACAGCATACTTACAAACGCAACAACCACTTTTCTGCACCAGAGCATGGGGGCAGCACTTACACAACATTTAAGTCATGGAGTGTAATGCTTTGCAATGTTGTGTGAATAGGTTTTGGGAACTACAGGTGTATATTGCAAATTGAGCTTTCTGTATTTGCGTGTATGTGTTTGAATGTTTCAGAGACTGAATTTCTTCATATTTAAAGGGATAGTACACCCAAAAATGTTTATTCTCTCATGATTTACTCACCTTCATGCCATCCCAAATGTGTGACTTTCTTTCTTCTGCAGAGCACAAATGAAGATTTGTAGTAGAGCATTTCAGCTCTGAAGCTCCAAAAGCACATAAAGGCAGCATAAAAGTAATCCATAAGACTCCAGTGGTGAAATCAATCTTCAGAGGAGATATGAAAGGTGTTGTTGAGAAACAGATCAATATTTGAGTCCTTTTTTACTTTTTATCTCCACTTTCACTTTTTTCTTCTTTTGTTGTTTGGCGGTTCACTTTCTTCTTGCATATCGCCACCTTCTGGGCAGGGAAAATGCATAGTAAAGGACTTAAATATTGATCTGTTTCTCACCCACACTTAAGATATAGATTAAACCACTGGAGTCTTATGGATTACTTTTATGCTGCCTTTATGTGCATTTTAGAGCTTCAACATTTTGGTCACCATTCACTTGCATTGTGAGGACCTACAGAGCTGAGATATTCTTCTAAAAATCGTTGTTTGTGTTTTGAAGAAAGTAAGTCATTCACATCTGGGATGGCATGAGGGTGAGTAAATGATGAGAGAATTTTCATTTTTGGGTGAATTATTCCTTCAAGGCTCACACGCAAGCATTCAAACAAACATATGTAGTGTTTGGCCAACAGAGGGAGACAGAGATAGCCTTACCGACACACAGAGCTTGTCCGATGCTTCAGTGTCGTCTTGAAAATGCCAAACGTCATCAAATACAGAAGATCTAAGAGATGAGAAACCTTCTCTCATGTATTACAGAGAGGTCTGTCCACATCTCTCCTCTTGAGGAGAACAAGAGCCAGTAATGTTTTCTATTTTGTATTGTTGTGTATTTTGAGCTGTATAAAGTTATGTTGAAATATTTCTGTTTTCTTTTCCTACCTGATATTATTTACACTTTGATACATTTTCAGAGCGCCTTAAACATGGGGCAAATGCGTTAAAGAGTATGTAAACACAGATTTCAGACAGTTTTCTCACTTTTAACAACCCAGTGTAGAGACTGCAAGTCCATTCCTCACAGCCTCGTTTTTATTCTCCTTGAAAATGAAATATAGCGTGACTCTGAATAAAGTCTACAGACATGTAAATGTGTTTGCACAACATGACAATACAGAAGATGATATATTTGATCAGTGATATGCATTTGTTTTAAATTAATGTTCTTGTTCAGCTCAATCAACAGCATTTGTGGTATAATGTTGTTTACCAAAAAAAATATTTCGACACATCTTTGTTATTAGCTTTCTTTAAAAAAAAACAAAAAAACAATCAAGGTTACATTGAAGCACCTACAATGGAAGGGAATGCGGCCAATTTTTGGAGGGCTTAAAGGCAGAAATATAGAGCTTATAATTGTAAAATGGCAACAATGTTGTACATTTGGTTATAACAACACAGAAAACGTAATATATATATATATATATATAAAAATACACACACACACTCACCTAAAGGATTATTAGGAACACCATACTAATACTGTGTTTGACCCCCTTTCGCCTTCAGAACTGCCTTAATTCTACGTGGCATTGATTCAACAAGGTGCTGAAAGCATTCTTTAGAAATGTTGGCCCATATTGATAGGATAGCATCTTGCAGTTGATGGAGATTTGTGGGATGCACATCCAGGGCACGAAGCTCCCGTTCCACCACATCCCAAAGATGCTTGGGTTGAGATCTGGTGACTGTGGGGGCCATTTTAGTACAGTGAACTCATTGTCATGTTCAAGAAACCAATTTGAAATGATTCGAGCTTTGTGACATGGTGCATTTTCCTGCTGGAAGTAGCCATCAGAGGATGGGTACATGGTGGCCATAAAGGGATGGACATGGTCACAAACAATGCTCAGGTAGGCCGTGGCATTTAAACGATGCCCAATTGGCACTAAGGGGCCTAAAGTGTGCCAAGAAAACATCCTCCACAGCATTACACCACCACCACCAGCCTGCACAGTGGTAACAAGGCATGATGGATCCATGTTCTCATTTTGTTTACGCCAAATTCTGACTCTACCATCTGAATGTCTCAACAGAAATCGAGACTCATCAGACCAGGCAACATTTTTCCAGTCTTCAACTGTCCAATTTTGGTGAGCTCTTGCAAACTGTAGCCTCTTTTTCCTATTTATAGTGGAGATGAGTGGTACCCGGTGGGGTCTTCTGCTGTTGTAGCCCATCCGCCTCAAGGTTGTGCGTGTTGTGGCTTCACAAATGCTTTGCTGCATACCTCGGTTGTAACGAGTGGTTATTTCAGTCAAAGTTGCTCTTCTATCAGCTTGAATCAGTCGGCCCATTCTCCTCTGACCTCTAGCATCAACAAGGCATTTTCGCCCACAGGACTGCCGCGTACTGGATGTTTTTCCCTTTTCACACCATTCTTTGTAAACCCTAGAAATGGTTGAGCGTGAAAATCCCAGTAACTGAGCAGATTGTGAAATACTCAGACCGGCCTGTCTGGCACCAACAACCATGCCACGCTCAAAATTGCTTAAATCACCTTTCTTTCCCATTCTGACATTATATATATATTAAATCATGTTAACACACACACTGTTTAAATCTTGTGGTTATACTTTTGTAACAGTGAGAATTTTAACGTTTACAGATTGGCCCCATTTGCATCCATATTTGATTTTTTTTTTTTTTTTGTAATGCTAAAAACTTGTGTTGAAAACGTAACATTTCTTTAAATGATTTCCCTCAAAAGTCGTATTTTTATTACTTACAGTAGCTTGCCAGTGCTAACCCATAATGTGTGCTGGAATATCAATATGAATTTTCCCCCCAGGTTTTCTAAACAATTTTCAAAGGGAATTTTGAGACATACTTATATAATACTAATATCAAGCAACAATAGTTTCTTGGAAGAAAATAATAATAATAATACACTTAACAATAAGCCGGTTAAAGTTATGAAATATATCTCAATTTATGTTTCTTGGTATTAAATTACCCTAATAATTCCAATACTTCAATGTTGATGCGTGTAGTATCCATGTGCCCAAACATACTTATACCACTCACACATGTTACACGAACAGTACTGTCTATAGGAATTCCTCCAGACAGCACAGGCTCTCTGTGTTTATTTCTCATTGCACTCTGTCAAGAGCCATTGCATGATGCGGGTTGTGCCGAGAGGCCGTTATTAGGATTTTTTCCCCGTAATTTCTTGGGCTCTATATCCTGCATCCTTTGATCTCATCTCCCTCTCTTCCCTGACGGTAGGCGAAGTAGGACAGCTTGTTTGCCTCCCGGCAGTACAGATGCACATTGAAAAGATCAGTGAACAACAAAACAAAAGAGAGTAGACATTGACGGGAAGAGTCATCCGGACACAAAGCCCCCGAGCATGCAGATGACTAGCCCATGTGATACAATAATACGTCTCTCTCGAATATATAACATAAGCCTTTTTTTTTTTTTTTTTTTTTTAACAATAAACACATATATTAAAGGACTAGGAAAGGTGATTATGTACTCACCTCCTGTTGTTTAAACCTGTATGTCTTTCTTCCATGGAACACACAAAAGGAGAAATTCTGAAGACGGGGCTGATCGCTCTTTTCCATACAATCACAATGAATGGTGACTAAAGCTTTAAAGCTTCAAAAAGGCCATCAAAAGCACCATCAAAGTGGTCCATTCAACTTGAGCACCACACTCAAATTACTCTGAAACTATACAATAGAGATGTTCAGAGTGTAGTTCAAAAACTCCAAAGACAAATAGCATTTTTGAGCCATGGGTTTTTATAAAGGCAGTTATAGATTTATGAGTAAAATAAGGCCAGAATGTCACGTTTAGTTCTAAAACATAAATTACTCACAGTCATATCTCAACCATGTTTTATAAAGCTACTATGTTTTTTTAAAAACATGTTGCTATCACAATGCTAATTAAGGACTACAACTACCATGAGCATAAGAGCTATGGGCTTTATGAAACAGATGAGAATTGTAGTTCTTATTTAGCAACGGGTTAGCATCATGCATTTTTTAAAAACACAACGGCTTCAAAATCCACACTCGCGGTATGACTATGTGTGATAGTTCTAGAACGAAACGTGAAAGTCTCTGTCGATAATTTTCACGACGGATCTTATTTTACTAAAAATTTGAAAGTTAGAGGAAAATCCTGTGGGATCCCATGGCGAATTAGCCTTCAAGGTTTGCCTACAAATTGGCGTCACAGTTGAACAGCTCTATAGGTGTCTAAGAAAATTTAAGTCACTTAACATCTTGACGTCCGCCCTTGCTCTTTTGGCACATTCTTGAGAAAAGTAGAAATGTCTGATTAATGAATAAGTCATAAGAAACAGTCTAAAAGATTCATTTATAAATTGAACTGATTCGGTTCTAAAGTTCAACTCAATGATCAAGTTGCAGCAGTTCTCAAGTGATTATCCGACTGGAATTCTTCAACAGAAGAAAAAAAAAGTCATGCTGGTTTGGAATGACAGGTTTGGAGTACATGATAGCCTTTTCAGTTTTGGGGGAAATTATTACTTTAAATGAGAGAATAACACAACAGGCAACAGATAAAGGATTGTTTCAGTGCAACTGTACAGTTTGCTTACATGTCTGTGAAATATATACAGCATGCAATTGATACATTACATCAAGAGAAGGAACACAAAGCCTATTTTTACATAAGTGTCCAAAAAAGAAATATTGACTGTATCCCTCTGTGCGCACTGTGTTGTCATAACAACTCCCGGTCATGAGTGACGAAGGCATTCTTGTTCAGTTCATATGCTTGCAGATCACTTCCAAGCCCAAAATGTTGATGATGACTATGTTGGCACAACTGGCACAAACATCGATCATTTCTTCTCAAAAACATTCCATTAATTCGTTTTTTATCTTAAAGTCGCTGTTAGAATTCAGGCCAAAAAAAAAGAAAAGCTGGCAGAGCAAATACATCTGCAGGCAGCTCTACGTAATTAAAATTGATTACGCTTTTCAACTTCGAGTCAAGAAAAGATTCCTTTTTACAGGTAATATTGTGCTGGCATGAAACAGGGTGTGAAATAATGCACAAGGTGTTCTGGGAGTTTATTTATGCAATGCAACACAGGGTTTTCACTAGGCATCATATTTCTTCCCCGCTCTGTGAATTTGCTGGTATAAGGTCATGGAGAAGGCCATTCCAAGCAGCTGCAGAACAGAGGAAATGACATCAGCATAGCCCTGTGTCACAAAATGTGACATCATTCCAGGCAAAACAGGAACAGAAGAGGATAAAAATGGGAATAAGTCAGGTTAAGTCTAATCATTATGTGTGTAAGTACCTGTAAGACCAGCACACACATTGCAATGGTTCCCAGCAAATGTTTGTTGTCATTTAGCCATTCCTCAACCTTCTCATAGCAACCCTAATGGAAGTAAAGAAGAGATACATGGGATTACAGAAGTGTGCTCATGTAACATGAGCAGTGTCGGACTACTTTGATGTGTTTTGAACTTCCCATGATGCAAGCTACTTGTGATATAAAATAGTTAAACTAGAGTCAAACTAACCTTTTAAGAAGTTGGCTACACTGCATGCTACCTCAAAGCTATTTCAAGGAATATTCTGGGTTCAATACAGGTTAAGCATAATCGACCACATTTTGGAGCATAATGTTGATTACCATAAAAAATGTAAAACAATTCTTAAACAAAATAGAAGATGCAAAATTCAAGGTTACAGTGAGACACATGCAATGGAAGTCAATGGGGCCAATTTCTTGGAGAGTTTAAAGGCAGAAATGTGAAGCTTATAATTGTATAAAAGCACAAATTAATTCTGTTAATATTCATGTATTCTAAAAACATAATATTATTTCTGAATAATTGAAGTCGTTTTTTATTTGGGGGGGTTTCTGAAAAAATCTGACCTATTCTTTGCAGTTAGTCCACAGTTAAGGAGGTAATATTTATTATAGAAATATGTGGCTCAGGTGGTAGAGCGGGTCGGCCACTAATCGCAGGGTTGGTGGTTCAATTCCCGGCCCACACGAATCCACATGCCGAAGTATCCTTGGGGAAGACACTGAACCCCAAGTTGCTCCCAATGGCAGGCTAGCGCCTTACATGGCAGCTCTGCCATCATTGGTGTGTGAATGGGTGAATGAGACGCAGTGTAAAGCGCTTTGAATACCGCTTTGAATAATTTTAATAAGTTTAAAAAGGCGCTATATAAGAGCAGACCATTTACCATTTATTTTCTGCAATCACAGCAGAATTTATCTGGCACAGCAAAAATGTAGATCTCAATTAGAGTGACATCATTAAACTTCAACCAACACATTTAAACTAAATGCATCTAAAAACACAAAAAACTCTAAAACGAAGCCGAAAACAGCGATAAACCAACATTTTAAAAATGACATACAATACCTCAAATTTAAAGCACTCAAAAGAATCACTGAACCATTTTTTTGTTTTTAATCACTTTTTGTTTACATCAACTATCTGAACAAAAATAAACTGGAGTTCCAATTTTAAGAGGGCTGTTTTGAAAGAAAGCCATTTTTAATACAGCTGAACTACTGCCACTCAAAAATGGAGATGAGTTCGCAGTATAGCTACTTTTAATTACTCTGAAACACTGATTATGAGCACTAGAGAAGATATCAGCATTTTTGTTTTTACCTGTGACCAGAAGATGTTGGTTGCATTGCGACCGCACTCTCTATAATGCTCCTGGCAGCATCTGTCTGGCACCACTTTCTCCTGTAGGGCATCATGCCAGTCTGTGTGCCCGGTTACACCGCAACACTGCCACTAACAAAAGAAAATGAGAATATTCACACACGTTGTACATAATGCACAAAGAGAATTTTGGAGATGCTATCTTATTGATCCTTTGCCGGGTAATATCAGTGCTGGAGGGCTTATGATTCTTCATGAGTTATTTTTCCACTCATAATTTTGTGGAAGAGCAGCTGCAGAAAGATGTGGCCCATTTCTCTGTGTAAAATCAACGGCTTGAACTTGCAGTGGCCTGCCATTAGTGTCACTCATGGCTGTATATCACACATCCACACACACCTCAGCCTGTATAATGTTCCAGGCGTTGCGGAGGCCAATGTTATTGTCCGTGTTGTAGAGCCGCAGGCCTTCTTTTAGATCCTGTTTAGCGTTCTCACTAACCTGCAAAACAGTTTAGAGGCAAAAATGCTATTACCACAAACACACTGCAAACTTTTGGAATTGACAATCGAATTTAAAGGAATATTCCAGGTTCAATACAAGTTAACTTCATCATTTGTGGCATCATGTTGACTACCACAAACACACATTTCTACTTGTCCCTCCTTTTCTTGAAAAAAAAAGTTCATTTCTACTTTTCAGCAGTGAATTCAGTTGGACACTGCGGTTGTAATTTGCGCAAATAAGCAAATGTGTATAGAATTATATTGAATTAATGAATTGCTCAGAAAGGGAGTGGAAACCGTATTTAACTCCAGTGTGTACGAGGCCACAGATCAGATGTGTGAAAATGCAGAATATTGGAAGAGTAAAGCAGGAGAACAGGTGTGTGGGCTGCTGTTGTTATCGCTTGTCAGGATATATCTATGGTTAATGAGAGTCTGTGCACAGTGGGTAGTTCAGCTCTGTATGTGTGTGAGAATGCAGTATGAGAGGGTCTCTGTGATGCTTGGTGCTCATACCTTGTCTGTGTACACGAAGAAAAGGATGAGCAGAATCAACTCTGCCAGCAGAATAATCAATAAAACAATGAAGAACTGGAATAAAAGGGATAAAAGACATTAAGACACCATGAATAATTACAAAAATTAAGATTTCAACGACTGTAATTTGTAGTCATCCACATGCAGATAAACATATTGACACATTAAAGGGGATAGTTCATGGCAAACATGATTTTGTGGCTCTTTGAAATAAAAATTACTTGGTAGACATGCTATAATGTTCACAATGTATCACGGCACTGACTGTGTAAACTACACTAGCACACAGAGATTAGCAAATCACAACAGAGGCCATTTACATATAGATGTATTAAAGGAATATTCCAGGTTCAATACGAGTTAAGCTTAATCGACATCATTTGTGGCATAATTTCCATGAAAATTTATTTGGACTTGTCCCTCTTTTTAAAAAAAGCAGAAATCGGGGTTACATTGATGCACTAACAATGGAAGTGAATGGAGGCCAATCAGTAAATGTTAAAATACTCACTTACTCAAAAGTATAGCCACAAGATGTAAACAATATGCGTGTTAACATGATTTTAGTGTGACAAAAACTAACTTTTCTGTGTAAAGTTATAGCCAATTTTACAACTTGGTTGCCATGATGAGATTATACCTTAAACACTGTAATCACAATAAACGACGATTTAAACAACTTAACAGCAGAAACTATACACAATTTTAATAGAAGAATTAATGTATGTGCGTTTATAAAATTATAAGCATCACTTTTCAGCCTTTAAACCCTCCAAAAATTGGCCCCATTCACTTCCATTGTGTCTCACTGTAACCTTGATTTCGGAGAAATTGAGGGGCAAGTCAAAATGTATTTTTGTGGTAATCAACATTTTGCCCCATTTCTGTCGACTTAGTCTAATTTGAATTAAAACAAGTGTAGAGTATGACCAAAGTGGATTTATGCCACAAAATTTAAACAGATTTAAAAGCAATTTTTAAGTTAGATTGTGTGCTATACTGTTCAATCATTATTATTAACCTTTTTAATATGCAAATTAGAACATCAATTAAGGATTTATCCATGTACAGAGTGAAATCTTATAGCCTGATTAATTATTTAAGTGTGAACAGACTGAAACATGGAACAAGATAACCCAGGATTATGTTAACCCAAGGATAATAATGACCCTGGCTTAATGTCAAGTGTGAATAAGTCCAGAGGTTCTTCCACACAATTCATTGAAGTGGATTTCACTTTTATTTATATAACTCATACACAGTTGTTATTTAAGTTAAGTGTTTTACATGGAAATTATAAAGACAATAATAGATTACAAGAAAATAAAAATAATAAGAAAAAAAGACACTAAGTTTGGGTTGCCGCTTCAGTGGAAACACTGAACAGGTGCCTCAGGGATCAATAGGTCGATCACTCCATCACTTACACAATGACGCTGATCACTTGCAACATGAGTCCACTGAAGCGGGTTTACTTACACTTAGCAACAGGCACTTGTTCTCCTTGATGGCACCGAGGCATCCCAGAAAGCCGGTTACCATGACGACAGAGCCCAAGGTAATGACCAGATTGGCGGCGGAGAGGGAGGGGAATGATGGGGAGAATGTGGCAAAACTCCCCTGAGATACGGACAGCCAAATGCCCACACCTAACAACCCACAGCCTGACAACTAAGAGAGAGACATTCAGAGAGAGAGAGAGGGAGGGAGAGAGAGAGAGAGAGAGAGAGAGAGAGAGAGAGAGAGAGAGAGAGAGAGACTTTCATGTTTATCAACATAGAAGCACATAAATTATGGATCAAACAAGCATAACTGTTCAATCCAACAGTGTTTTTCACTGTTTTGGTTTCATAAGCTTTTGATTTCTAAATCTGTCAATGGAATTGACAAAGGGTTATGAAGTATCAAAATGACCCAGAGTCTGATTTGCATACATTATAGCTACAAAGTATGCAAAAAGCAGAACATCAAATGAGTAGAATGAGTAGAACATTTTCCTGAGTAAACTGTTGACTTGATGAAAGTAAAAAAAAAAAGGAGACTGGTTAGAATTCACTGCAAATAGACATCTCTTTATTTTAAGATAGCAGGTTGAGCTAACATTGATTAACTTTATCAATAAGTAATGAAAACCAGTCAGGCTCAATGTAAAATAGGGAAAGTTATATAAATGCTAATGGAATCGCAATAGTTGAGTATGTATTGAAGTGTGTAGGGCTGCATTTCGTGTGTGTAAGTGTGTCTAGACTGGAATAGAGTAGAAGGTGAGCTTGTCCACGTCTCTTATTGGGGAAACCTCTTGTAATTTCATGCTTAAGCAAGCGAAATGTAAAAGTAGTCCAGTCTGCTATGAGCCAGACAGTAGTAGAAAGTTTGCAAACAGACCTGGATTGGCTCCAATAAGAAAAGGAGCACATGTTATGTTGGCTGCAATATATTCTCCTGTTGTCTTGGGTATGGAACAGCATCAGTAGTAAATGATGACAGAATTAATTTTTTTTAAATACATTTAGAAAACACATTAAAGGGGTCATGACATGACGAATCAAATTTCCCTTGATCTTTTATAAGAGGTCATTGCGCTATACAAACACACTGAATGTTTCAAAACTGAGAACTTCCCCCTTAATAGAAAAAGAGCATTTATTTAAACCAGGCTCTAGAAATGGGCCGGTCGGAATTTATGGAACTTGTGACATCACAAGGACCAAAAATATCTGCATACGACTGCCTCTTCAGCAAGAAATCAATGCCTATTATTCCATTATTGCACACTTGGCTCCGCCCACTGGAGCTCAAGACATTCAGTCAGTCAGATAGGTGAGGAGGAGAGAGGGCCGGTCATGGGAGATTCATCCAAAGAAGGATTTAAATGTTTTTCAACATAAACCTGCACTAGATAAACAGCTTTGATTGTTATCATACATCTTGCGCCGCTTTTAAAAGACGCAATGTCTATATATATATATATATATATATATATATATATATATATATATATAAGAGTATGTCATGACCCCTTTAAGAAAAAAGATTAAAAGTTTTTAAAATTTCAAATTGAGCAAAATGATAGTCCTCCCTCACATTTCATTGTGCTCTATGCAGTGCAGTGGTCTGGCTCCCCACACACTCCTCTTTGAGTGTAATTGAAGGTGAAAAGCCGTGTCATTCAGTTCCCTCGTGAAAATACCCCGCATGCACTCTGAGACCCGTGAAGAATGTGAAATGAGACAGAATCCTTATGCTCAGAAAATGAATGAATAACATAAAAAAATAAATAAATGAATAAAGCAGACGACTGAAAAATAGGTTAAATCAGATGAAAATATTTAAAAGGCCATTAAAATGAGAGTGAGATGCAGTGATCAAAAAATCAGAGAGAAAATAATTAGGGACAGAGAAAATGCAGGCAAGAAAAAGCAACCAAAGAGAGCACAAACCAGAGAAGTAGAAAATCACCACAAAACACAGAGCACAAAATAAGGCTATTCTGACCACAATAGCAGACAGACAGTGGTGGGTGTATAGGTAGAACACTGTGTTCTTGACCAAGGATTGTAAACAGCTTTTAACCCAATTTTTTGTATTCATGTTACACTCACACTCAGAGAACACACACACACACACACACACACAATTTGAATTCAATGCATTCTCTTTGCCTTTGGAAAAGCTTTCATAATGGGTTTGTGCTTAATCCTGCATTTCAAACTGTTCTTGTTTCAAGTGCACTGCATACAAACAGAGGCACACATTCTCTAAAAGTAACTGGTTTAAATGAACAAACAATGTGCGTGGTGTGGACAGTAAAATACAAGGCAAGTAAAAAAAGACAAGGAAAGGAAATTGGAGAAGAAAATGCAAAAGAAAAAAGGAAAGTAAAAAATTGAAAGAGGAAAATAAATTAAATTGGGGAAAAGTGAGAAATAAAGGAAAGTTCCTTGTGCTGAATGTATGTAACACTGATAAAGATTAATAAGAAAAGAAAAAACAAAAAGACAGAAAAAAGTTGATTCAGCAGTTTATGTTAATAAAATATCCGACATGCAAAACTAACCTCACACGTGTGTGTGTGTGTGTGTGTGTGTGTGTCCTTGTGAAAGTAAAAGTCAGTCTGGTTTTAACTTTCTGTCTCATGTATTAAACTTGGAGCTGAGAGACATCAGGCTCACTAATGTCAAACACATGAAAGGTGCATTCACAGCAACCCAAAACAACTTGCACCACACACACACACACACACACACACACACACACACACACTCACAAACAGATAATTTCTACCCAAACATTTGGCAGAAAACAAGAAAACACCCACACACAATGAGAGACAAATTACAGGAATACTTCACATTCACATTATATTTTTTAAGAGAAGAATTTAGATTACAAGTGCTGAATGCCTCTATAAACCAGGACGTATTTCTACAGAACAGGAACATAATCTCACTTTGATGGAAAAATGCACCCCAAAATGTAATTCCAACGAACCAAAGTGCAGAAGAGAAAATGACTTTGACAAACCACTCTGTCTCAAGGTAATTCTGTCTAAAGCTTTCTGTCTAACCTTTTCAAATCACTTTACTTTCATCTATCATCTGTACCTCCCTTTTTTCCTCTCTCTTTTATTCATTCTCCGCCCTACTGTTTTAAGCATGGTGGAAAATCTATCTCCAGGCCTTTGTAATCTTTCCATCATTTCCTTATGTATTCCCTTTATATTTATGAGTTTGTGTGTGTGTGATGGGAGTTTTTAGATCAGCGGGGAGTTTTTCCTGTAAGTTCTCGCCTGTGATCTGGTGCATCCATTGTTAAACCCGCTCAAAACAAACAAACAACAACAGACACACACACACACACACACACGTACGTGCACACGTACACAAACACATGCACACACACAGAGGGCAGATCAAACGAGCAATTGCTCTCAACTCTCAGAATTGTAATCTTACACAGACTTTCCACTCCACACACAAACAGAGACAACATCACAGATCCACAAGATTGAGAAGTAAGGCTGTGCAAGTGCACCTTAGAGAGTTGTTAAAATAGTGGGGGGGAGACAGACAGGAAGGAAGAGCAAAACAGTGATTAGTTAGAGTGTGCTGGTTCAGATGAATATGTATTGCTGCCTTTGATCTAAGAACATATAACACCTCATGATGAACGTAAATCCTTCAGCCTCAATATAGAACACACATGCACATAAAAATGTACAAGGTCTAATTATACCAATTATCGATAGTTTCCGCCAATATACTTATTACTATAGTAACTGTTATGATAATAAAACTGTAATGTGGTAATAAACACCACCTGTGTAATAGTTTTAAGTGATGCACAGACTGAAATTGTATTTCATAATTTTCTATGAGTCTGTGAATCACACAACATTATCAAACTTATGCAAAAAGTGCATTGAACATTAAATCTGACAGCAATGACAGTGCATGGCCAAAATTAACACTTTCATCTAAAAAAACAGAAACATTTTTAACCCTAACTACTTACTGATAGTTCATCACCTATTCCAATGCTGAGGTGCAGGGTATTATCTTTTGAACAGCAAAAATATTTTATAACAGCAGAGGTCCACTGAGTCACACAAGGAACAATTGTGTCAAGTTTTATGCAACAGCAACAGTAGAGCAATGGGCTTTGTTTCATAGTGCTGCACATTTAGCAGTTGAACTATTATGTAAATAGATCCAGTAGTTAAATGCTGAGGTAGACTGCTCCATTTTCACCTGGCTGGATAGTTGCAAGTATCACTACTGCAATACACACAACCCTCCCCCTCTCTACCTAAAACACTCAAAGACTTATCGTACATATCCACTTGCGTGGAAAAACTCAGCTCAAAGCTGCTCTCAACGCTATAGACCTGCTGCTTTTGGGCATGGTACAGCGATTGTGGGCTGTGTTTGCTATGGCTTACTACCAATACTATATTTACTGCCTCTGCCACATCAGTCTATGGCAGAAATAGTGAAAGTAGTATGCAGTATGCCATTTTCAGTTCACGGTCAATCTAATAATTATAAATATGCATGACTATAGTCAGAAAGATGCAAACTTTATTACCAAATGCCCAACGTATAAAAACATTGTTTTACAAACAAATGTATTTATTGATCTTTTTCTTCCAGCCACAGTGTTTTCACAATGAATGCACGCAGTCTTTATTTGATATGTCTGTTTGGAGTCTCACTTTTGCTTAACCAGCCACAGAATTGTCACAATGTCGACGCACAATCATCATTTGAAGTCTGTTTGTGATTAATGCACCGAATAAGCAGAAACTTCAGCATTTTCTTCATTTGTTGAAGCATTTATGACAGATGTCACTGCTTTCAATTCACAGAGTTGCTCACATCCAGTGTTTTCACTTCTCGTCCACATAAAACTGAGAATTCTCAACTTTTTTGACACTCTTGACTGCCCTCAACGCCTTCTCTGCACCATTGTTAATCCCACAATCAACCTCGAGAGCGTGGCGTTCAGCTTCCATAGGAATTAATTAAAAATGCTCACTCATCTTCACTCGCCAGACACCAGTCGGTTAACAAACATATATCAGTGGTGTGCTGGTTTAGAATTAAACATTTTAAAGATTGGAAAAGAGAATGATTACGATAATCAATAAATTAACAATTTACTAGTTGACTTTTTAATATGTAATAATGATGTAATCTATAAAAAGTAACTGTAGTTGCATTACAAATATATAAAACATTATTTAATCCAATTACAAGTACTTGATTTTTGTAATCTGATTACGTAATTCAGATGATATGTAATCCATTACTACCCAGCATTGAATGTAGCACACATGAAGTTTGGGCTATTTTTATGATTTTTGGTAGTTTTTCTAATCTCCATGGGGCAATTAGTTAAACGTCTCCTTGAGTGTTCTATTGAATTAAAGCAAGTCCCACATGTTTGGAGCCAAAAGAGGGTCCACAAAGCCCCTTAGAGGACAGGGAGGGCATTTTTTTCTGTATTAGTTTTTTGTTCCCTCGCAATAGTTTGCATTCCCTTGAAGTTAATTTCGGTAAACTTTCAATAGCTTAATCCATCCCTTATGAAAATAAACCATAATTTTACTACAGTAACCATAGTTCAACTATGGTATTTGTAGTAAAACCATAGTAACCACAAAATTTACAATGGTTGTTCTACATTACCAATACATGAACTATGGTATAACCATGTTTTTTTTTTCAAGTTTTTAAAAAAAATATTTGTGGTTTTCCTGTATTATTATTACTACGGTTTTACTCCTGATATCATGGTACATTTTCTTAAAGGATGGATTCAGCCATTGTGAGGGTACTCAAAATAATTGCGAGGGAACACAAAACTTATTGTGAGACAAAGGTAACTAGCGGCACCAAACTTAATTGTAAAAACATTGTTTCCAAACAGGTTCCTGCCTGAAACTGATTGAACAAACAGACAGTCCCACCCATTGGTTGAGCCAGAAGTTGACATTTGGGGTCACTCAAACAGAGCAATATTTTGATAGATTCAGAGCCATAATGTAGACTCTTTAGGAAGTCTACCTACTAATGTCATACTTAAAAAATGTCTCTGCAGATGAATCTGGGATAAAGTATTTCAACATAATAAAATGACACATGGCATAATTAGGGTGTAGTTTGATACTCACCCAGAACAGCAGGTTGAAGAGGAACATCATGTATTTGACACAGCACAAGCATCCACGCGCCATCTTCAGCTTCTCAAACTCTAGGAGGAAGACAAATGACAAGTCCAGGTAAAACACCACATACTTCCCAGAGGCAGACAAGCACTTATCCTGATGTTTCCTTCCCAGTGGGGCCGCGACTACCACGCCGTCTCTCAGCGTCGATTGATCTTTGATATTTGACCCTCGGGAGCCATAAAATGCCCCTACAGCCAGACGGTGACCCCTACGGGTCGCCCGGGCAAACTCAGACTCTACACTGTCCAATGAGGGGCTACGATGGACCTCAGATTCGTGGCTTTCACACCTCTGCATCGTCAGGCAAAAGGCGAACCGAGGGCATGTTTCACAGTCTTGTTGTGCACATGTTCAAATTTGCTATCTGAATGAGACGTGAACTTGCACAGAAATATTGTTAATAGAGTAAACTTCCGAGGAATTCTGAGTTTACAGATGTCTCTTATGTGATCCCAGGACACTTTGTGCGAGATCCCACACCCTTTGTGTATTCCTCGGAGCGACTTGTGATATGTAATTCCGCTTCACTGACCACTCCTCGTAATTCTTTCTCCCCGTGTCTCCTATTTGTCTTTTGCTCCTTTCCGACGTTTCATGCATGCAGGAACGCAGAGAATGTGCTTTCAACTTTCCCCGCTCTCTTTACATTTCGCTCCTTCGCTGCACTGGTTCAGCATGTTCTGTTTAGTAGATTTGCTTTGCTGCATGTACCACTTTTCCTGCACGCACTCTCTCTCACTTTCCTGCAGTGCTCTCTGTGAGCTATTATTAGAGATCTTCCCTCGCGGCTCTCCTCATCCCAACTAGCGGTCTGTCCCTCTCTGCATCATCCTACTTCCCTCCATACATCCCTCGCTCTTGGTTGGCTCCTCCTCTTCCATTCCGGCCAATCTGTTATCAGGTCAATGCATTTCCTCCCTTCCCTCATACCTGGATTGGCCTGATAATGCAGATACAGTATCCAAAATGTGCAGTGCTTGGGTTCTCTAAGACCAAGTATGAGAAACACTGTTTTAAAGGTTTCAGAGATTGTGGTTGACTGAAATGGGTTTTTACATGGCTGATCACTTTATCTAGCCAAGCTATAGAAAGTCTATATATATATATATATATATATATAAATTACCAAGCAATAGAAAGTCTTCTTTTTTTATCAAATTGTTTATTATGTTCCCAGGAGTTTTGGTTATTCATGTTTTTAAAATGTAACTGACATTACAGCTCATTGTTCTCCTTTGCACTGTCAAAAAAAATAACATTTTTCCAATCAGAAATTAGCATAATTTATTCTGTAATAAGTAATGGCTAGATCGTCTAATCACATGTCAACCATGTTAAAATAAAATTAGATATTATGAATTCGGAATCCAAGTACTGATTACCATTGTCCCATGTCTGCCAACCATGTTGAGTGGTGCAAACATCATCTGCAGCCTGAAACTGAACTTTTGGTCAGATGTTTGGAGTGAATGCACTTGGCTGCATAGGAAAGCTATAGGATATTAAAACATATATTTAGTGAGTGACTTAACCTCCAGTGTGCTGTCTGTCTACACTGGTCTCAGAACAGTCCAAAATGCTCCTTATTTTCATCCTAACTTAATATAAAGCCTCTGAAAGCAACATTTTTCTTCTTTTGAATGAACTCTTCTATTCTCAATATGATAATGCAGAGTGAATATAGGATTTCTAAGGAAAAAATAGAACTATTGTCCACTATAGTGGTCACGGTGTTTAACAGCATGCGGTTTCGTGAAAAATCTCTAAAAAATGTTTAAATGGCATATCGGATGAAACTAGAGACTAGTCTTTTGACTCAAATAGGTTTCAATGTAAAAACTTAATGAGTTTTTCACCAGTTGTAGATTTGTTGGTGTTTTTCCCAAAGACATTCTGCTGTGATCGGCGCCATATTATTTGTCACAACTTTACTGACAGCCCAGAGTGTTCTGAACTGAGATCAGACCATTAAAATAAAATAAAACTATGTATAGCGTGTAACGAAGACAAAACACATGGTACACGGATAAGGATGCGGGGTCACACGAGGCTAGAGAGCAAGGTGGATGATGGTCAATATATGCTGGTAAATTTACTACAATTAATTGACAGCAAATAAGCCGGACATAAAATTGTGAAAATTACATGAACATGTATTTTAAGCAATATTCACCCAAAATGTGCAAAACAATATTTGAAAAGAGTTTTATTATTCATTGCCTTGGAGGCAGTTGGTATATTCTGCAGGGTTCCCACGGTCATGGAAATCTGGAAATATCAGTGAATTTTTAAATTGTGTTTTCCAGGCCTGAAAGGGACATGGAAATTAATAAAATCTCAAAAGTCATGGAAAATTCTATAGTGAATGAATATTAGGGGTGTAAATCGGATGTTTCATCACAATACAATCTTATATCGATTCTCTTGGTCTGCAATCCGATATTTGCAGAAATTCTGCTGTGATACGATTTCGATTTGATTCGGGGCCATGCGATCGATATTCCGATATGATTTGCCTATTTTACACAATCAATTAAATTTTGCCCTCAAAATGCAACATAATATAATTTTAATATTTTATTGAGCTCTCTGAAAAGTGCAAATGTAATACCCACATTAGGGCATCCACAATAAAATAAGGTAATTCTGATGTTGAAAGAAATTATATAGATTATAATATAAAAATAACGTCACACACAATTGATCATCAATTGTTTAATTACAGTTTATTTTTCAGTTTAATCTGATTCATAGTACTTATATACCCATGACATGTTTCCAACTATCCGTGCTATCCATGGTTTTCTTGGCTACAACTTCCACAGTTGTAATGATAAATAATTTTTCAGTTAACTGGGATAAATGTTTTTAAAAGCATTTTTAGCGCTCATAAAGTGAAGTGAATGTAATAAGGCTGACATGAGAGTATTAAAATAAAAGTGCATCTTAAAAAAAAATTCTGTATCGTATTTACGCTTATTTATCAATAACACTGGATCGTTGGTTTTTGGTTCGATGCATTGATCCAGATCGATGGATCGTTACACCCCTAATGAATATATAATTTTTTACACTGCTCTTAAAATATTTCAGGAGCAGTAGATATTGCTCTTGTTTCGTAAAGCTTTTAACCATAGTGATATTCGATTTGTAATTGAATTGTTCTCGAGTTAGTTCCTTTTAAAGGTGCTGCAAGCAATTTTAGAGATTCTGGAACTTCCACCAGACAAGACATTGAATTAGTCACACCCCTTCTAAACCCTGCAGTCCAAAAACTTGCATGCACACAGTCAAACACACAAGGACCGTTGCGTTGAGCAGATGTAGGAAAAAAGGGTCATCCTAGACGTTTTGCATCTCAGAGCTTATACGAGCGTTCATGGACTGCCCTGTGAACGCATACAATAGTTGACAGGCTGAAAATATTCTGATTGGCTAAATAACATTCTGAGCGCGGCCCGCAGACATCTTTTACCCCTCTGTACTGAGTCTTGGGCTGTTATAGAGACAGGTATGACATTTCATGGCACCAATTTCAGTCATTTCTGACAGGTAGAGGCGCTTTCTGTATGTCATTTCATTAAAAAAAAAATCACTTTGTGGAAAATGTTCACAAATCAGCCAGAATGATACATTTGCAAATCGGTCTGACTCTTAATCAAACTGTGCAAAGAGTGTATCATATTTGCTGTTCTTGTTTAAGTGACTGAATCAGATACTTCAAAACAAACACTTAAAAATTGAGCCAATGCTCAAACATAAAGTGCATGTCAACAAAACAAGCAAACCAATCAATAAAACTATAAACACAATATACAGTGCACTCAGAAAATATTAATACCCCTTCATTTTTTTTATTTGTTGTGTTGCAGTCTTATGCCACAATGCTTTAAATTATTTATTTTCACATCAATCTACACTCCATACCCCATAATGGCAAAGCAAAAACCAGATTTTTGATAACCTGTCTATATAAGCGGTCTCACAGCTGAAAATGCATATCAGAACGTCTAGGTTACGGATGTAACCTCCGTTGCCTGAT
Organism: Moxostoma hubbsi; assembly: GCA_032164185.1. Classification (NCBI taxonomy): domain Eukaryota; kingdom Metazoa; phylum Chordata; class Actinopteri; order Cypriniformes; family Catostomidae; genus Moxostoma; species Moxostoma hubbsi. Next base: position 7,673,498 of record JAVLUX010000043.1, read on the forward strand.
GGAGGACGAGAAAGCCACTGAAGTGCGCCGTAGATCCAACAGCAGATCGTTCAGAGGAAGAGACCATGACCATCGGCTCCGAAGAAAATTTCTGAATGAACAGACGTATTTCCCCGCCTTTATACCGTATGTCCGGGGGCGGGACATGCAAATTCTGTCTGCCAACTTCTCATTGGCCTTTTTTCATAGATCAGAGGCATATTCGGCACACAAGAGAGACCCCTAGTGTCGCTTCTTCGACACAACGTCGAAGTGAGCGACAGACGGGGAACAAAACCAAGCCATAAGGTCAAAAGAACTGCCTGCTGAGCTCAGAGAAAGGATTGTGTCAAAGCACAGATCTGGGGGAAGGCTACAAAATCATTTTGGCTGCATTGAAAGTTCTCAAGAGCACAAGTGGCTTCCAAAATTCTTAAATAGAAGATGTTTGAAACAACAAGGACTCTTCCTAGAGCTGGCAGCCCAGCCAAACTGAGCAATTGGGGAGGAGGGCCTTGGTCACTCTGGTTGAGCTCCAGAGATGATGTGTGGAGATGGGAGAAACTTGCAGAAGGACAACCATCACTGCAACACTCCACCAATCTGGGCTTTATGGCAGAGTGGCCAGACTTTTGCAAAGGTCCGCTTGGAATTGGCAAAAAAGCACCTAAAGGACTTAAGACTGTGAGAAACAAGATTCTCTGGTCTGATAAAATGAAGATTGAACTGTTTGGCCACAATTCCAAGCATCATGTCTGGAGAAAACCAGGCACCACTGATCACCTTCACAATACCATCCCAACGGTAAAGCACGGTGGTGGTAGCATCTTGCTGTAGGGGTATTTTTCAGCTGCAGGGACTGGAGGACTGGTCAGGGTTGAAGGAAAGCTGAATGCAGAAAAATACTTCTATCGGGGAAGACACGCAGGCTTGAGTGAGGTTTAAGATACCATTTATTTGATTAATATAGAACAGAAAAGTAATGTCTCTCTTTGGTGTAGGCCCCGTCTGGCGGTCCGAGGGAGTTGTATTCGGAACCATCATATCCTGCCGGAGATAGGAGGCAGGGGCGAGGAGCCTACCCCCGTGCAGGACGGGGCTCAACTGGTGGTGGTGGGGTGGTGGAGGTTGCCGTGTTAGCGCACTGAAACAGCAATGTGATAGATTGTGAGCAGACTTAAAAGCAATGGCTTACCCGCGATTGGCTAGGAATTACCCAGCTAATAGTGTGATGATGTACAGCTGCTAGTCTTCCCGCTAGAACTACACTGCGCTCACATAGAGATTGAAAACCTGGTCCAGAGTGCTCAGGAAATCCACATTACAATGTCAAGATGGCATTTTCAAATTTATCCAATTGGGAGAGCGTTTTCAAAAAGCTTCATTCTCGCTGACAAAAATGCCGTCTCAGTGTGGACGGAAGGCCAAAACGTAGAGAAAATATGCATTTTCAAATGAAAACATATTAGCGTGGACACAGTCTACCGCGAATCAAAATGAGAAAATTAGCTTGGATTAAATCCATAAATGTCCCTAATAAGGATGTGTGTAGAGATAGATAAACATACTAAATGTAACAAAATAGAAGACAAACAAACATCTTTGGTGTAAAGTTACGCTTTATTAAAAAAAACTTCCAGTTTCCAGGACAATAGGTGGCAGTATAGCTAAAACCACAAGTGCAACTGGGCCGAGCTAAAATCTTACTTAATGCACCTTTAAGTGATTTGCTAAAGGGCACAATGGTGAGAGTTTGAAGATCAACCTTTGCAAAGCTTGAACCTACAACCTTTCCATTACCAGCCCTGATCATCATCATTTCAGTGTGAAAAAATTATAAAAGAAATGTATCTTTTTTTTGTGAATTGTTCCTTTTTTGGGTGAACCATTTAAAAATAGCAATTGATCAGTGTCACTTCTGCCAGATTCCCAACTGTAATCATAATTCTTCCTGCCATTGGATCAAAATCGTGTGAGTTTTGCTCATCTACCATGCCTGTAGCCTATATAAGCTGCGATACAACAAAGTGTGTGCATCAGAACTGTGTAACGGTAGTTACACTACACTATTTATGTTTGTGTGTGTGTGTGTGAGAGTGTGTGTGTTTAAGGTGGGATTTTTGTGTAATTATGAGGCTGATTTTCTTGTGCTTGGATTCTTTTCATATTTTTAGTATAAATGTTATTCCTTCCCTCTGATGCTCTTACCACTTCTAATTAAATTGCATTGTGCACTGTGATCTTACGTAACACATCTAATGTGTGTGCTTGTGTTGTATGGTGCTGACTCAACTTCTTTCTCCCTTGTGACATCAAAAGTTCTCGGAAAGCTTATTCGACAGGCTTTTATTAGCGAAAGAGTGTTTAACTTTGCTGTAACTGTGGACAAAACTGTCCCATATCTCCTCATAAACACACAGTCAGCAAACTCATACACCTGTATTTGTGAGGACCTCCCATACATTATTGTTCTTATGAAGCAACTTATATTTACTACACCTTAACCACTTTACAGACACCGTTTGGCATTTTAAGATTTTGATTAAGATATTATTTGTCCCATTTTGGAACTGTTTTTTTTCATTAGTGTGTGGAGTCTAACTATATAACAACATTTCAATAATATTGTTATAAATTGAACTCATTCACTTTATAAAAGTGGGGGAACTATTAGCAAATCGTATTCACGAATTTAAACTTTCAGATATGCTGTTATTCAGATGAATATGCAGGTTTGTTTATAAAAGTGTGTAAGAATTACGTGTGTATGAATATTAAGTTACCCATTTTCTAGAGTCATTACAGTAGTAATTCTGACTCGATGTACAGTGAGCAGGAAGAGGATAAAGAAACTGCTATATAAATGAATTAAACAACAAATAAACATGCAAATACAAATCTGAGTACGTGTGAGTATGATCTGATGTGAACCGTGAGACTATTTGAGCGATCATGAGCACTTTTAGCTTCACTCCCTTAAATATGCTCACTCGCAGTGTCAATCAAACATGCGCGCCCTCCAGGTTCTCTCAATATTTCATCAGTCACTCATCTCAGTGCTATTCTGTGAGGATCCCAATTTAAATCAGGTTAATGTGGGTCACAATACCACTAATACCAGATGTTACTGTTTAACCTTCAATAACGGCACCGCGTCTTCACGCATTTGCTTAATAATTAGGGATATGTGTTACAACAAGACACCAAAGATGATAAACAAACCATAGATATGAATGATTTCTCACTGGAGCAATTTTAGAGCTTGTAAAGGATATAATTTTCTTATTTTTGAAAGTATCTCTGAACAAACAATGAACAATATATTTTTACAGCATTTATTAATCATAATGTTAGTTAATAAAAATACAATTGTTCAAAAATGTATTATTGTTTAAAAATGTATTAGTATATGTTGTAACTAACATTAAGTTAATTCGTTCATGTTAACTACAGTAATGTTGTTAAATAATGTTAGCAAATAAACCTTTTTGTAAAGTGTAACCATAATTTTACTGTGTGGGGCATAAACATATAACCGCACAATATAACTTGCAAAAGTGTGGAAAAGGGCACTTTAAGAAAAAATTAAAATAAATCAAATAATCGGTATAATCGGCTGATCTTGGTGTTAAAATACAAATCAGAGATCAGTATCGGCCTCAAATTTCCTGATCGGTGCACCACTAGTTTGTGTCCGAGTGTCAGACCTAAATAGCTCCATATGTAACACCCCTGTAAGACTCTTCTGGAATATTTATGGTGTGTGACTCTCTCATGGCTGCTGTCTGGGAGTCAGAATAGAGAGAAAGGCTGGTGTGGTAGTGCAGAATATTTGCTCACAGGTACTTAACACATCCAGCCTCAGATGCGAGCTGGAAACAGCACTCATATATTATACATTCAGAGAGGACAGTAAGACTTCTGATGTCTGGAGAACTTCATCTGGTTTGTTCCCCCTTAATACGGTTCAGAAGAGTGCTTCATAAGTATTAAAAAAATTATAAACATCTTGCAGATTCAGCAAAGTTTATGCATACGCAGACTGTATATTTCTAGACTCAATTTCTTCCAAAACGACTGAGGTGGCATGCAATATCACACAGGCGTACATATAAAGAAAGACGTATACCAAAAGAAAAGAAGTGCTGTCCAGATGTGCATTTAAGGAGTAATAATTAAACAGACTCTGAAGAAGCACAAATCTGCCGCCTCATATAACATTTTCATGAACATCTGTATGCCAATCTGCTCAGGGCTTTACACACACATGAAATGTCCTTAGATCCTTCAGGGACAAATAGCTTTGTCAGTCTTTATACTAAGAATTTTTCACATTGTGCATGATTGTGGTCTCAATCAGGTTGTTTTGTTAAATCAGACACTGGCTTGAGTGCAAATTCCACTCTGATGCACTCCACGGGGAAATATACCCTAACACTCTGCCCTATATGTAGATTAACTACCATTAGCTCTGCGTACAGGGAATACTGGTTAACACACTCGGAAAGAGCACTTTCAAACACTTTATTAAAAAAGGATGTTGAGTTTTGGGAGAGGCTGAATAGATTTAGCACTGGGATTCATTCATTTCCATCCTTCAGTAAACAAAAAGCAATTGTGAGCTGCCGTATGATTTCCTTTTTTGGAATCACATAGCATTTGTAGTCATTAAAGGGACAGTTCACCCCAAAATGAAAATTCTGTCACCATTTACGCACCCACGTTGTTCCTAATCTTTATGACTTTCTTCCGTGGAACACGAAAGGAGATATTAGGCAAAATCACAGCTTCAGTCACAATTCAATGTTATTGCATATTTTTTTTTTTCATACAATGATTGTAACTGGTAACCAAGGCTGTCAGTCCTTAAAGTGATAGTTCACCTATAAATTAAAATTCTCTCATCATTTACCCCACCCCCCCCCCCTCAGGCCATCCAAGATGTGTATGACTTTCTTTCTTCTACTGAACACAAAGATATTTAAAACACATAAATGCAGCATGAAAGTAATCAAAACTACTCCAGTGGTTAAATCCATGTCTTCAGAAGACATATGATAAGTGTGGGTGAGAAAAAGTAATTTTTTACAATCATTCTCCACTTTAACATTCTTCTTTTATTTTTGCCGATTTGCACTCTTCACATATATCACCACCTACTGGGCAGAGAGGAGAATTTATAGTAAAAAAGGACAAATATATATATTTTTTTTCTCACCCAATCATTTTGCTTCTGAAGAAATACATTTAAACACTGGAGTCTTATGGGTTACTTTTATGATGCCTTTATGTGATTTTTGGAGCTTCAAAGTTTTGGTCACCATTCACTTGCATTGTGAGGACCTACAGAACTGGCATATACTTCTAAAAATCTTAATTTGTGTTCTGCAGAAAAAGAGAGTCATATACATCTGGAATGGCATGCAAGTGAATAAATGATGAGAGAATTTTCATTTTTGGTAAATGCTAATCTATGCTGAAAAACATAGTAGTGCACAGAATTATTCTTCTACATGCCTTTAAAAACATTGTCACTGTATATAGAAAAGGTAACCTGGTCACATACTATTTCTGTTTCATTTTTAAAGTATTTATCATTCATCTCTGCCTGTTTTTGGGCAAATATTGCCTACAACCCCTTGCACTACAGAGGAAAAATGATTTGCAACCATTTCCTGATGGAAATGTGTGTTACTAGAACACATCACGGTCTGTGAATTCAGGAAACAATTTGATTAGGCTGCAGAATGTCCTAACAATGGCGGACTGGTTTGCTATATACCCAATAGTATGTACTTTCACATCACTAGTACAGTATGAGCTTGAATTACATAAAAGTATTAAGCAAACTGGAATTCAGCCTGAGACACTTTTCAAACCACAGTGGTTTCTCAAATAGGTGAGATCAATCTTTAAAGTCTATTAACTATTTGACCTCACAATGTACTAAAATTCAAGTATGAATCTTAAGTTAGTGTTAATTGCGGATGCAAATAACTAAAAGTCCAGGTTCAACATTTTACAGGCATATAAATGCTGTCAACTTAGATAGCTACCATTTAAAAGAACATCAAATGACGTTAACTTCATTATTGAGAGAAAGAGTGGCAGACTTTGCCTCTATTTTATCAGAGCTAGTACAGATGTTGAACACCACAAATGTGTGATATAGCTGATCTAAACACTCTTGATAGACATACACACATTCATGTTTTTAACAGTTATGCATTCACACACATAAAGGCATTTTGAACGCACTCTCTTGGGTTTTACATTAGTAATGAGCTTTTGTATCGCTGCAATCTTTGTCAACACACTTTAAGGCCAGTAATATAGAATAATGCACAAAATCTTATTTAAGTCACATCGGATTAGATGTATGCAGCACGACTAAACTGAAGGCAGGTAGTCTAGCAAATATCCAAGTAACCTCTAGCCTCTTTTCAAAAGTCTTTAAAAGTTAAAATCACCCACACGAACAGGAAAATTAGATTGAAGATGTCTTCATCCATCAAATCTTTCATTTCTATTGTCAAATCTGAAAAAGGACACAGGATAAAAGAGATTTGACCTCTGACTACATTAATTGCCTATTGAAAAGGGAAACTCTTGAAACTATTTCTTTTGAATGTGTGGAGTTTGAGGTTAGTTCAAGAACTAAATAAAAGGCTTAATTATTGTAAAATACCCTTTGACAAGGGTATGCAGTACAATATGTACAAAAGGTCTTTTCTCTGCATGACAGCCTGAGGGTGTGCTGTTTCAAAGCTATGTCTCATTCCTTTTTTATTGCGATCTCTATTCAAAAAGAGACTGCGCTCTCACTGACCTCCTTTATACTTTATTTCTCTGTACTGTTCTCTGATTTAAGGAGAATTTAGAATTAACAGCGTTACCTCTTTAGAGGTAAAAGCAATTTTGGGTGACACTGCCCTCTAGTGGCATAAAATCAGCAACCATGCCATCTCTGCAGCTTGTGTTTTGGCAAGACTTGTTCAAGACTGCACACATGCATGCATAATTCTTTATTATTTTACACATTTTAGAACAAAATGTCATTAAAACTATGCAACAACACCAAAGGCATTATGGGGATTATATAGTTACCAAAAATATCAAATCTAAACTAACACATATTGTAGCTTTTTCAAAGTGTCAGTTGCTATTTTGTCTAAATCATCCATGTAAAACAAACTAACATTAAGATTATGAGAAACAAAAGTTTTGTCAAGTGTAGAGGTCACCCGATATATTGGTTTTACCAATGTTAAAAAAAAAAAACTACCGGCATTTGATTTTTGCAGATAACCAATAGTTCCAAAAAGCAGTGATTGGTTATCGGTTAAAGCCGATAGTTACCGATAGTTTGAAAAATTATTATTCTTTTTTATAAGGTAATAAAAATTGAGCGCTCTGGAGAGGTTTTGCTGTTAATTAGATATACGTTAATAAATAAGTACATGTTGATTCCATTTTCTAAGTTATGTTTGTGTGTTTTATGTTTAAAATCAATAAAATTGTTAATAACAAAAATAATAAATGCATGTTAATGTTCATGTTAATTTTGACTGTGTCAAAAGAGAAAAGGTTTGTTTTTATTACCAGATCACTAATGATCTACTACTAATTAATAATAATCTATTGTTGATGAATTTCTACTTATACAGTATTTATTAACCATAGCCACTATGACAATTTTTACTTTATAGTGTTTATATTGTAATATGTTTAAGATGATTGTAATATTGCATGTTTTGTTTCCTGTTTGTAAGAGTTGGGAGCACATTCTTTTCAAATTAATTCCCCGGTGTATTTCGGGCTTGTTTACAGTTAAAATTCCTGCGTAAAAGACCAAATCTTATTTTTATTTTAGGGATATTTTGGGGATTTTGGTTGTAAAATAAACTGCAACTGCACTGTGAACCATAATGTTGTCATAACTGGAAAAATCAAGATGTTTTAATTAAACATAATCAGATCCATTTTCCTTGAATTTATTTATCCTAAATGGGAATCCCTTGGTCTTTAATTATTGAATTATATTTCATTGGTCAAAGGGAACTAATTAAGTAGTTATTATTAAGAATTAATAGAGGTTTTGGCTCTTTTTAAGTATTCTTTATGTTGTTTTGTGGCAAATATTTGTTTCATGCTATGTCAGCATTAGAGGGACCGGTGTCTCCTTTAGTCAACTTGGACCCTGTTGATTCTATTTCAGTTTACCTTGTCCATTTCAATGGAACATTTATGTTATTTAATGACTTACCTAATATCAGTTATAATCATCTTTATTTGGGGGCCTGGGTATCTCAACAAGTATTGATGCTGACTACCACCCCTGGAGTCACGAGTTTGAATCCCAAAGCAAGGAAATTGGCCTGGTTGCTAGGGAGAGTAGAGTCAGATGGGGTAACCTCCTCGTGGTCGCTATAATGTGATTCTCGCTCTCAGTGGAGCACGTGGCGAGTTGTGCGTGGACGCTGCGGAGAATAGCGTGAAGCCTCTACACGCACTAGGTCTCTGCTGTAACATGCTCAACAAGCCACATGATATGATACGCAGATTGATGGTCTCAGACACGGAAGCAACTATGATTCGTCCTCCACCACCCGGATTGAGGCTATGCCACCACGAGCATGCAATCAATATTAATAATGCAATCAGCATTATTTTGTAGTGCCCGACCAATATATCGGTCAGCTGATATTATCACCCAATAATTAGCCTTACTCCGATATATCGGTATCAGTGTATACGTTTACCGATATGTGCAGATATGAAAACTTTTTTCAGAACATATAATGCAGAAAACAATGCTTTAGAACTGCTGTCATAACATAGTTTGTCCAGCATAGCGCACTCCGACTCCACTGTTTATAGAGATGAGCTGACGATGGCTCTACAGACAGGGCAGAGTTAAGCGGTGTCTCCTTGGTAAGTTGCTAATTAGTTTGTGAAATACACAATGGAAAGTTAATAAAAAATTACCCCATAATTTTTTCCTTTTCAAAATTACCAATATAATGTTAACCCTGTCCCTGACAACCATGTCACTCATGTTTATTACATCGGTTTGCTGTTTGCCAGTCAAAGTTTGTCAGTGCAGTAAGTAATGTAACATTTTGAAAGGTAAACAGAGCATCTTTTTGCAGCTCAGCAGACAACATTGCGGTGGTGGATTGTGTCTGTTGAGTGCTGATTTCACACTATGTTGTACCCCAGTTGGTGAGATGCAATGCTGGTCCATTTTTACTCTCCGTGACAACGAGCTTATAGATAACTAGCAAACCATGTGCTACTTTCATTGCTTGCCAGCTGAGTGGAAGCTAATGTGTAAACGTTCACCAAACTGTTTTATTCAGGATTCGCAGTTTGGTACCCCTTCAACCGAACAATTCCAGTCGTTGCATTTACTAAATGTAATATTTAAAGTCTGGTTGTCCACCGTTGAAAGTTTCCCCTAAACTTGCATATCAGAATACGGTGTAACACCGCTGCTCCTGTTTATCTCTTGACTCTGCAGGTGTAAATGCTTCTTGTTTTACATCCTGCCAATAATTGACTGGCAGTATTAAAATAGTCAGCAATTGACTGACACTAAAAAGTACTGATGTTTATTTAGCTATTTATTTTTATTTATTTTAATGGTCAGCATTTGAGCGATACTAAACAGTTCTGATGATTTTTAAGCAATTTATTGTATTTTTATTCATTCTTTATTTTCTCAGTGTTGCCTTCCGAGTACCTTTGCATAGTCATATCGGTGCAAAATAATTGAACAATCCACATAGAAAAGTTCTGTTTTCATTACAGCTCAAAAATGTACTATATCGGCCCGGAATTTCACCCCTCTAAAACGGTATAGGACTCAAAACTCCCATATTGGTCTGGCTCTATTATTTTGCATTTGTAATTTTTCACGTTTATGTAGTTTCTTATCGAGCTGCAGAGTCTGTCAGTCTCTCTGTTGTGCAGAGTCATGCAGCAGCTGCTGTCAACTACAGATGCGCTAATTCTGCACATTCCTGTGCGGCGGCTCATCACTGCCTGCGGCTCCCGCACACACTTCAATCTCCCACTATCTCAGATGGGAGGGTAAACAACAGCCAAAGTAGCCTAGTTTGATTAAACTGTAGGCCTAAAATACAACTGCACTCATTCCACTATTCTGTTTCTACAAACAAGGCCAAATGTACTTAATTAATGGCAGCATTTGAGTCTGCGAGTCGCTTATCTTTCCATTTCAAGTGGGCGTGTTTCCGTGTGATTTTTGCACAGCGGAGATTTTTTTTCACTCATCACCCTTCAGGAACGTGCTGATACAGTGCACATATTATATGAGTTTTTTTTAAGCAACAATTAATTTTAAAAAATGCCACACATAACAAAAGCTAGATATATTTATATATTTAAAGTAACAAACTATATGTATCAGCAGTGCCGTAAATAAACAAACTTTAGGCTAAAAACAACCCCAGATGTTTTAAAATGTTTATTAGTTGCTTTAACTCACCTTCTTAGCTCTGAAACGTATGTGCGTCTGTTTCCCGACTTGCTTTCTTCTTCAAGGAAACTCTCTCCTCACTCACTCTGGAGTGTTTTTGTCCATATGAAAATAAAGACTCGATTAACTGCGTCCTTCCGAACCTAAACGCATACGAACCATCGGTAAGCGCACTTTAGCTTTCATTGTAATCGAGTGGGGAAAAAAGTTCGTGAACGCGAAACAATCGGAATGGCACTTACTTTTTCCCACGAACGGAAACAGTGAAGCTGGGAAGATGAAGAGGCGTGACTTCAGTCCATTTACGGTCAGACGGGGAACTGCTGCCAATGAACGTAGCTGGAACACTACAAGCGTCTGCCAGCAGGGGGCGCTCATTCACCTCCACACTGCCACGTGAAGCCTGACTAATTATTTTAAAGACGTTTAATGTTAATTATGTGTTTGTTAATTATAGTAAGTCAGGTAGATTAAGGAAACGATTTAACCTTATGAGACACCAAAATATTTGTTGTTGTTGTTGTTGTTGTAAATATAGGTGTTGTTCTGACACATTATAGTGTTAAAGGAATATTTCAACCAAAAATGTCAATTCTTTCATCATTGTCTCACTCTTAGGCCTTCCCAGATATGTATCTATCTTCTGCAGAACACAAATTAAGATTTTTAGAAGAATATTTCAGCTCTGTATGTCTATTCAATGCAACTGAATGGTGACCCAAACTTTGAAGCTCCAAAAAGCACATCAAATCAGCATACAAGTAATCCATAATACTGCAGAGGTTTAATCCATGTATTTAGAAGAAATATGATAAGTGTGGGTGAGAAACAGATACATATACATTTTTTTTTACTATCAATCTCTACATTTAACTTTTTTCTTTAATTTTTGGCAATTCACATTATTCATGCATATCACCATCTACTGAGCAGGGAGAATTTATAGGAGAAAAGGACTCAAATATTGATCTGTTTTTCACCCCAGCCTATCACATCTGAAGACACTGATTTTAACAGTGGAGTCTTGCAGATTTACTTTTATGCTGCCTTTAAGGGCTTGTGGAGCTTAAAAATTTTGCTTGTAAAATTTTATCTAAACTATGTTCAATACTGTCAAAACAATTACCACAGCCATCAAAACAAGATTTGAATCTTATCAAACCACTACAACTTATCAGATAACTTTTCAGATATAAATTGTGGTGAATTTAGGCATTCAAGAAAATGAAATGTTCTTCCAACATGGTCCATAAAATGAAACTTAATTTATATGCATTTATGTATTATACTTACATACATGCATAATAGAAATAAAAAAACTCTCTTTCTTTCTTTCTTTCTTTCTTTCTTTCTTTCTTTAGTATAGTATATCACAGTATAACAGTATATATTGTATATAAACCAATGTACTATATATAATACTATAATATACTGGATGGATGGACAGACAGATAATAAAGAGTGACAGACAGACAGATAGACAGACAATCAGACAGAAAGACAGATGGAAGGACAGATAGACAAACAGACAGACAAACAGACAGACAGACAGACAGACAGACAGACAGACAGACAGACAGACAGACAGACAGACAGACAGACAGACAGACAGACAGACAGATAGATAGATAGATAGATAGATAGATAGATAGATAGATAGATAGATAGATAGATAGATAGATAGATAGATAGATAGATAGACAGACAGACAGACAGACAGACAGACAGACAGACAGACAGACAGATAGATAGATAGATAGATAGATAGATAGATAGATAGATAGATAGATAGATAAGAGTGACAGACAGACAGATGAATAAGAAAGAGTTACAGATACAGACTGACAGATATATAAGAGTTACAGACAGAAAAGAAAGAGTGACAGACAGATAAGAAAGAGTGACAGACAGTTAGATAGATAAGAGTAACAGACAGACAGATGAATAAGAAAGAGTTACAGATGGACAGACTGACAAATATATAAGAAAGAGTTACAGACAGAAAAGAAAGAGTTACAGACAGAAAAGAAAGAGTGACAGACAGAAAAGAAAGAGTGACAGCTAGACAGACAGATAGACAGATAGATAGATAAGAGTGACAGCTAGACAGACAGATAGATAGATAAGAAAGAGTGACAGACTGGGGCTGTTTACATTTGTACATGTCATTATTATCTTTATTTAAATAGAAATACTTGTGGACCCTCCAATGTCTATTTTTTAGCACTTAAGGGGGGTCCCTAATGCCCCCAGCCCCCCTTCAATTCGAGCACTGATGGGCACGGTTTGTAGTTCTCCAGCTCTATGCGCTCTGGAGAACATCACAGTCGCTTGGCCATGCTTGATGTAATGTCTCGGTGGGTGCTGGAGGATCAGCAGTCTGGAGAGGACAGATATGTAGAATCCGAGGATGGGGCATGAACAGCCTGAAAAGACTGTTTTTCCATTAAACTGCTCAGTTTTTAGTCTACATGGGGGTTTTCTAGGTTTTTTGCCCTTTGTAATGCATGCAATGCTTGTTTAAATAAAAGATGCAGGGACAGAAATGTGCCGGTTTGTGTCTAAATTATAAATGAGAACTGAAATTAAATTGTATTTTTTCAGTCTCTCTCTCTCTCTGTTGTCTGAATTACACATACTCACACTGCATAATTCATCCTCAAAGAGGTTATTCAAACATACAACTCTAGCAATATTCAAAAACTGGTTGAAGAAATACAGTACCATGCAAAACATGACCCCCTGGCATGAATTTCTGTACTCCCAGGTATTAAATATGAAAATATGGCACCAATAGGTTGAGCGTTTATTAGCTGTAAGAGATTCATTTTACATCAAGGAACAGTATACGGTGACCCAAAAAGAATTTGGACTATTAACTTAAAGGGTTAGTTCCCCCCAAAATAAAAATTGTGTCACCATCTACATACCCTTATGTTGTTCTAAACCTGTATGAATTTCTATCTTCCATGTAACACAAAAGGAGAAGTTAGGTAGAATGACAGTCTCAGTCACCATTCACTTTCATTGTAAAGAAAAAAGATGCAGTGAAAGTGAATGGTGACTGAGCCAAACATTTTGCTCATTTTGGCTTCCACAGAAGATATAAAGGGTTTTGAACAACACAAGGGTGAGGAAATGATGAAAGAATTGTGATTATTTTGGTGAACTACCCCTTTAATTTACACTTCCGCTACAAATGTATAAATGTAATTTAGCAAAATATCGAAACCAAGTGTAATTTATTTTAAAGAGAGACCGCACAAGTACACTTTTCCAGCAAAACATAAAACAAAAATACGTTTATTAGGTTTTAAATGACACAATACAAATTATATATCGTCAGTAGATACACTGTTCTAAATCAAGAAAAGTATTTGGACATTTTGTATTTGTTAAATATGGAAAATGCAATGGAATAATGAAAGATCAAACATACCCTGAAACAGGTATGTACATGTAAATTATGCGGTGAATGGTAACCTGAGCATGCCGAGGGGCCACAGGAGGGGCCGGTCTCTTTCTGTGAGCCACTCTGGCCAGTCTGAAACCTTAATGGTGCTTACAGTAAGACTTCCCTGTACAAACCGGACAAAAAAAGAAAGAAGAGATAGCCAGAAAATAGAGTATTTGAACCAGAGACTAAATGTCTTATTTATACATCATTGCACATGCTGCTTCTTTTTGAAACCTTTGAAGTGTCTGAGTCATGAGATCTACAAGACCCTATCAGTTTGATAGACGTGTTTAAATGGCAACTTGCTGAGAGCCTCATTTCATGTGTGAGTGTCATTCTGTCATGTTCGGGCCAACAATAAAAGCCCTGTTCTAGCACACACATGCACGCATGCACGCACGCACGCACGCACGCACACATGCACACACACACTAACAGTTCAGACCTTATGACTGCAGAACGGTAACAACAGAGCAGTTTGACACCCTGGGAAGCCCATCTTCTGACAACATCAATAAAGCGAAACACTTAAAATGAGCTACTGTGAACTAGTGCACAGTGCACTGTAATACAACAGGTAGTTCCAGACCGCTAATTTGATTGCACAAGTGGCATTCCAAGAGTGCTGATATTTTGAATAAAAGCAATGGAACGATTCCGTTTTTTTGTATCATACCTTTTTGTCCACTACAATTCTTTTGGAAATGTTTTCATTGGCAGAGCAAAAATAAAACAGCTCGCCAAATATCTGAAATGTCGTTAATATCATGTTATATTGCTTAAACATACGCGCTCACCATATAGCTGATCAGAAGTGTAAATGGACAGGCGTAATGTGGAACCGCAGTGGTTATACTGGAAGCAGCTCCTTTCCCTCCGCGCTCAGCCTCTCCGTGACATACACACGCTGAGTGCAAAAGTAACACACATCACTGCCACACATGCTCACAGGAAACTCCTTCTTTTAAGAGTCCTACAGGTGAGAGGTCAAAGGTCAAAAGTCACATTAAAGGTGCTTAACATGGATAGGACAAAGCTGTCTGACTGACCAGTGGTATCAAGGTGTGTTACACAAGGCGAACATGATTAAATGCCTGCAAACAAAAGTTTGTCATTATTAGTGGTGCTTACTAAGGCAAGCATCACTATTATTGTTGCTTATACTTGGTCTAATGCTATACACAACATCTGTGCCAAAATATTGATTACCACACAAATGTATTTTGACATCGGCTACGTTAACACCACAGCTGAAAGTGACACAAACCTGATTTTTTCACACACGTGACACAGATCTGTATAAGCAAACCTCAAGGGACATAAAAATAATAAGAAGGCATGTCATGACCTCTTTAAAGGAATGTCCTGTATTCCAAACAACATTAAAAGGATAGTGCACCCAAAAATGAACATTATGTTGTGTGACACTTTAATGGTATGAGTTGTGGTGGCAAAGCTCATTTTTAGGGTAGAAGCTGCCACCCTGTGCCACACTTGAGGCCATGCCCCTGTCCATAAGACACCAGTGGTTAAATTACGGGGTCAGGAATTGGCTGGTTAGCAGGTCCCCATTAGCCCCTTCTGGTAGATGCTTGAACTACAACACCCAATGCCAAAAAGCATGTTTCTCCATAGACAGCCATTCAAAACTAGCCTTGTTTTAAGACGACATTTTTCATTATATTACATCTTCATATGGGGACGGATTGTTTTTGAATGGCTCTTAGAAGAGTGTAATTGATTGATATTTTTCCCTATCTATTCCCATTGATGAGTGATCAGTCACATGACACCCGATCCCGGAACTGAACGCCCATGAGCAAAGATGGCAGCCTCCATTTGGCAAGATTCCTGGGAACACTGCGCTAGCTGAGCACAGCCATAGAGATGAATGTGGATGCTAACGGATAGCTCTCTCCAGTTTTTTATTTTTTTTAGAGTTCCATGGGTTAAATCCATATATTCAGAAGCAATATGATAGGTGTGAGTGAGAAACAAACGAATAATTAAATCCTTTTTTTTAATTATAAATCTACTTACATACAGCCCTCCTAGGGGCTCTTCTCTCCTAAGTGTTCTTCTTTTGTTTTTGTCCATTCACAATATTTGTGCATATTGCCCAGTAGGAGGCAAGAAAAGATAAGGCAGGAAGATAATTTATAGTACAAAAGGACTTAAAGATTGATCTGTTTCTCACAAACACCTATCATATCACTAATGAAGACATGGATTAAACCACTAGAGTCATATGGATTATTTTTATGCTCCCTTTTTCTGCTTTTTTGAGCTTCAAAGTTTTGACCCTGTTGACTTGCATTGTGTGGACCAACAGAGCAGAGATATTCTCCTAAAAATCTTCCTTTGTGTTCAGCTAAATAAAGAAATTCATACACAACTGAGATGTCATGTAGGTGAGTAAAGAATGAGAGAATTTCATTTTTGGGTGAATTATCCCGTTCACCAAAATGTACAAAACAAACAAAAATGTACAGTACTGCACTAATTGACACATTGTCAATTTAGGAAATGAAGAAATGATGCCAGTCTGGCATTAACCCTTTGGAATGCCACCAACTGGAAGAAAGAAAAGGATTATGAGTGAGCTAAGGTGACTCTCCAAACAATCTTTATTGACATTTTATCTAGCAGAATTTAGACCAATGACCATTTTTGCTCCGTTTTTACACTTGATCTGGATGACTTGCATTGTGAGGACCAACAGAGCTAAACTTTTCTTCTAAATATCTTTGTTAGTGTTATGCTGATGAAAGTAAGTCATACACATCTGGGATGGCATGAAGGTGAGTAAATTATGAGAGAATGTTTGGGTGAACTATTCCTTTAATCTATCATTTGAAGCCACCTAATAGATGACAAAAATATACTTTTAGCAGATATACAAATTAAAAATGTACAGCCTTCCTCTTCTGGGGAAACAGATAATAAATATGACTAAAAATAAATATTTAAAGACATTTTTGTCCAGTACAGTGCTCTCTAGGATGAAAACGTCACCTTTGCCAATACCACCTGTCACCAACAAGCAATAGCAAGTAGTAAATTTGGTCATAAAACAAAGGCTGTAATTTTTTTTTTGATGTGTCTAGCTAGAGCACTGCAGAAGAAAGAGGCAGACAAGTTGATTTTTTTTTACTATTAAATAAGTATTAATTTATTAGTTATTACTATAAATGACGAATTCATTAATTAATATGGATCTGCTTTTTTGTTACAAAAGTATAATAAATCAGTCCTTCATCTCCATCAGGTGTTTCATGAATTTTGCTGAAAAAGAAAAATGGGAGACAGTCAGTACTGCAGTTTCCACAATCAGGGTTTATATGGGCAAAACAGTAGAGAGAAAAACAAATTAATCTTTGACTAAACCATTTTTCCTTAAAGCCTCAGAAGACATGTGTTGAGAAAATGATTACCATTAATGCTCGTCCTCTGGTCTCGATGGGTAGCAGGATCGTTCCCACCGCACAAATCACACACGCAGCAGCGAACGGTGACAAAGCCAGAATCACAGACTTAGACATTAATACCTAAAACACAACCACAGGAAGATTAAGCATGTTAAACTCACAGAACTGCCACAGCTATGCATGCATATACACATCATCATCATCAGTATAGAGGTTATCTACAAAAGCAGAAAAAATCAAAATTATTAAACACATAAAGCTATGTATATACAGTACATACAGAGAGACAAAAACACAGAGCACCTGCGCAATAAATGGTGCAATCATTCCACCTATTCGACTGAAGGAAGTACAGAAGCCCATTCCTAACGAGCGCACAGCTGTGGGATACACCTGCAAACACACACCTATGTCAATACTAATTTAACATTCATAGACATAACAGTTTATGCCTGCAGAGTGCAGGCCACAGGGTTGATCAAAGCCGTAAAGGGACAGTTCACCCATAAATACAAATCCGGTCATCATTTGCACACCCTCATGTTGTTCCAAACTTGTTTCACTTTTTTTTTTTTTATTGCTTAGGAACACAAAAGGAGATGTCAGGCAGTATGTTAGTCTCAGTCACCATTAACTTCATTGCATCTTTTTTCCTATCCATTGAAAGTGAATGGTGACTGAAGCTGTCATTCTGCCAAACATCTTTTTTTTTTTGTGATTTACCAAAAAAGCCAAGTCATACAGGCTTGGAACAACTTGAGTGTGAGTTAATGATTGCAGAATTCTCCTATTTGGGTGAACTATCCCTTTAAGATGAGAAAAGTAACAGTTCAAGTGTTGGGTCTCTCACCTCTGCTGTGTAAATATATACAACATTAAAATTCATGGCGACCACAGAGCGGAGAAGGAAGAGCAGCACCGTGAATCCAAACCTGCATAAGGATAAATGCACATTAGTGAGTCCTCAACTGTGGCTGTGCTTTTAACAACGACCACAAAGAAATACTTGAACTCGGGAGTATTCTTGTAAATTGAAACACTAGTTGTTTGTTTTTTGACTGTTTAAAAAGCAGCATTCAATGTTCTTTAGACTTACACAATAGTGAGTATTTTTACTGAATAAAACAATAGGTAAACCTATCCATTACAGTAATTAAGTTCCACATATGACATTATTGTAATTAAATCTACATTGTGTCATTTCTGCAACACCCAACAGAACTGCAAAAAGAATGTTTCCAAACAGGTAGTCCTGCCCTCATGACATTGACTGAGTCAATGTTGGTTCAAACAGTGTTGAAAGCACCACAGAGCTGCAATGTTTACAATATCCACATAATAAATTATAATTACACAGTATTGGGTAGTGGATGCGTACTGCATTATGATGAATCATTTTTTAAAAACCCCATGATTTCAGGTTAAATTTAAGGTAAAGTTTTATCCAATAATAAAAATAAGTATAGGGAAAAGAGTATATTTTTGACCATTTTTGAAATCGCTAGTTCATTTGTAATAGTCCTGCGATGTGACGAATACATTTTTAAAAGTAAACACTATTCCACATTTCTCAATTAATCTGAGGTCAAAAAAGCTGCATGTGTAATAATTATTAAAAATAGCAAAATCCTGTTTAAAGAAGATTTAGATGTAGTTAAGACCTTATTAATAGCAGTGCCGTCTTTGATTTTTGATGGGACTTACAACGAGGCTGTGAGGGATCAGTCTCTTCAATGGGCTGCACTGAAATTTAAAGTGTTTTTGGATCGTTCCACTGACAAAACATTGAAAAAAATGTGTTTTCAAGAACATTCAGTAGACAAAAAAAATAAATAAAATCAGACAGATTCTAGGGGCTTTATACATCATCAGTGCATGCCATTGAAGAGACTCTATCCTCCTGAGCGTGACTGCTGAGTGAATTTTTCAGAAAATGAAAAATGCAGAAAATGCACCTTATTTTCATCCTAGCTCCATATAAAGCCTCTGAAAGCAACATTTTTCAGACTTTGGATGAACCTATCAATTTTAAATGTGAAAACGCACATTAAATATAGGAATGCATTTACCATATTGTACAGGAATAACAAAATAAAATTAGGGCTGTCAATCGATAAAATTTTTTATCAAATTAATTACATGGTGTCCCGATTAATTCATCGCAATTAATCGCAATTAATCGCATTTAATCGCATATACAAATATTTGCTGAGAAAGCCCCTCATATAACAATAATTCAAAATATAATGATGAAATAATTATACATAGTTATCTTTAAATATTTAAAAATGATATATATATTATATTATATCTGGGCCTCATATTTTTCACTGCTCACTTCATTCTCTCCATCATACGGCTGGTTTATCTTCCTGCGTTGTATGGTGGGCTGTGGTGTGGCGGTATATTTTGAATATTATATTCAGATAATTAAAATGATTACATTCTTGTGGCATAAGAGTTCATCATTCATAAGACAATACAAAAAGTGGCTTTAGAATACAATGTATTGTTTACTACCATATTATTGATCATAAATCAATCATTGACATACAGTTCAGAGCAATCCATTTCACAAGTGAATTTGTCAATCAGTTGGAGATTTATTATGAGGGCTTGTTTAAGGACCCGTCAATGTACACCTGCGTCAGACATGCTTGTGTAGCATCTTGGGTGCGTTGCATTATAAACATACATTTTTAGGTCACTGTGTCGAGTTAAATATAGTTTCATACTAGAACACATCTTGAGATCCCTTAGATCGGATTTGCACTCCAAGTGTTTTGAACGCAAGAACATGACGCATGTTTGTGTTCTGCTACTGAAGTGTTTTCTTCACTGTATAAACTGTGCGTTGCTCATACAGCTGAAGTTTCACTTACTGCCCTCTGGAGTAAACAGGTGGTACTACAAGCTTGCATTTCTCAGGAATCTTCCTCGTTACGGTCTGGGGGCATTGTGATTAATTGCGTTAATTTTTCGAACGCGTTATTTTTAATAAAATTAATCGCACTAAATTAACACATTAAATCGACAGCCCTAAATAAAATATAACAAAAAGCATATTAAAATGAATTAAAAATGACTAAAATGTTTTTGCAACTTAATGTCCCAAATATGTGGACATCATGTTTATCAGCACACTGAAGTGGGAAAAATGTATACATTTTTTAAAGCGGCATACCAAATGAAACAAGAGATGCTTCTCTTTACACCCACAGGGTTTAATGAAAAATCTTTAGGTTTCTTACCAGTGGCAATTTTGTTGGTTCTGCACCCCTAGAAGCGCGTGATGGAAATCGATGCCATGCTGTTGTGTCACTTGACTAGTTGTGACAGAAGTTTAACCCTTAAATGACAGTCTAGAGTGTTGTGAACAGTATTCAGCTTGTTTAGATGAACTTAAATTATGCATTGCGTATAGCGAAGCCGAAATACAACATCCACACGTGGACGCTGGGTCGCACAAGGTTACCTAGAGTATCCCTAACTGCCTCGTTTTCATTCACAACAAGAGAAAAAGATGGTACTACTGTGAACAAGGTCACACCGCAGGACATGTCAACTTTCCAAAAGTATTTCATGTCAACTACCCACTTATTTAAATGTTGTAATGTAAACTGTAACCCAAAGAATATCTTTAAAAAATAATTATAAGCATTTTCAAATAATTATAAAAATAGCAAGAGAGAAATCAACATGATATACTCACATTGTTGTGCAAATATTAATGAGCATGAAGAAAACAGCAGACAGCAGCAACCATATGACCATGCTGGGCTTTCGTCCGAATATATTTAACAGGCCGATATTCAGAGGGATGACTGCAGGGGAAACAAACATCCACTTTCAAAACTAACCTGGCATTAAACCAAACAGTTATCCGTTTCTTAACTGGAATGGGTAACAGGTTAATGGTCACTCACGTGCAACCTCGCCTAAACAGCTGATGAGAAGAGTCTGGTAATCAGCCATGTTGAATGGGATACAGTAGCAAAGCGCCTCCTCCTGGTTGTGTTTGATCTGGTGCTCTTGGTCAGCATCCATCACACACAGAAGGTTTTTCTCCAGTAATTCAGAGCTGCTGAGGACTGAACCATAATAGGAGAAGGATGCCACAAACCTATGGATGAACAATGCAATGCAATAAACAAAGAACAAAAACTGGACAGTTACTGGAATGTGTATTTGCTGATTTCACATGCACAGTACAAACACACAGTAAGGAAAAAGCGTGTTTTATATTACCATGAGTACCACAGCAAAAGTGATGTTCTTCTAAAAGCCGGGCTGATCAGAGTGAAGGCATTTCCTCTTTCTGTCTGCATACAAACGGTTCTGTGAGTATCATGATTACACGGACACAAATGCATACAATCTGTATGTGAATTAAAGGAATAGTTCCCCCCCAAAAATGAAAATTCTGTCATCATTTATTAAATCTCATTATGTTGTATAGTACTGCTAATTATCTGTGCTGTTTGAAACACACAAAGGAACAAGTCTTTAACACACCACTTCAGGTTCCCGCAGTTCTCCTTTAGGTAGGATGGCACCATTCATTCTGGCGATCCAATTAAGCGTAGACACGGCTCCATGGACATTACCTGCTGACACCTGGAACCGTGCGGACTCTGGAATAAACTGAGAAACAGAGAAAGAGAAAGAGATAGTGAAAGAGAAAACATTAAGATTGTATTCACAGGAGTAACGTGGCGCCATGCGAGGATTGGATGTGTGATCGTCGAGCTCTGTGCACTTTGCAAGTTTTAATACTTTTAATGAAATAAACCTGTGAGATTCGATACACTCTGTTCCATAATTGTTCTAGGAGGACAGTATTCAAAAATTCAAAGCCCTCAGGGTCTGGAGACATTAAAAGACACTTACGTGCTCAAGCTGATGCCCTCGAGCAGGCCGCAAGCCTGGGAGTCGACTTAGTTGGGTAGGTGGAGGAAATGCGGCAAGAGATGCTGAATATTTTGGCAATGCCGACGAAGGTTGTTGCTGACTTGGATGATCTTGCTGTGATACATCGAACGATCACTGCCATGGCGGTGAAGTTCGTGGATGTGGTTACAAGAGTAAGGGATGTCGAGGAATGGATTGATTACCTGGATGGGAATTATCTGCTAATCTGCGAGCAACCAAGGTGGATTTGGAGCATGTCTGGCAGAAGTTGGAGGACATGGAGAACCGTAGCCGGCAGAATAACGTCCGTATCGTCGGAGTTCCTGAGGGAGCAGAGGGACAGGATATGTTGAAGTTCCTGGATGTGCTCTTTCCGAATCTGCTTGACATAGCAGGCCATAAACTGGAAATTGAGAGAGTTCACAGGGGTCCTGCTCAGCGACCCATGAAGGGAGACTGGCCCTGATCAATTCTGGCCAAATTTCTGAGATCTTGTGTTACGAGAGGCGAGGAGTAAAGGAAGGCATTCTTCGAAGAACCACAGCATTTTTTTGTTCCCAGAAACGTGATAGATTCAAGGAATGCATTGCACTGATATTCCCGGGCATTTAAGAATAGATGCTAAGGATGGCCATAAACCATTCACATGCCCATAGCAAGCAATGTCCTTCATAATGTCAATGGAGTAAGTCATCTTGTTGTACTCACATTACAGCCGAGTGGGCCGGCTCACTGAACATTCGCTTGACTGTTTGAGGAATCTATGTGCTTTATTGTGCTGGTTCCAACTTGCAGCTGGAGTTTATTTTGAAGAGTAACACACCTCCAGGACAGATTTACGGATGAACGCTTTTTGTGCTTATTCCACCTATCGGCTGGAGTTTATTTTGTAGAGGGTTGAAGTGCATAGGGTTAATGAATACGTTTTTCTTTTTTCTGTTTGTTTGGTTACGGGGGATGTTCAGGCTTTGTTTGTTGCACTTACGTTAGAATGTGGTCTTTATAGTCTTGTTTTTGTCACACTATCCATTTTTTCTTATTTGTCAAAATGTCAAATGGTAATATGAGTGGATTGTCTCTCTCCATGTGGAATGTGAACGGGTTGGGGCACCCCATTAAAATTAGGAAGGTTATTTCTCTTCTTAATTGTAAGAAATATGATAGTGTTTCTTCAAGAAATGCATCTTTCTGCAAGGGTCCGTCTGATGCCATTTATGATTTTGTATCGATTCTATTGGACCCCTTCTAGATTGTATATATTGGGTCTGAGGCACACCCACCTTCTGGCGATGCCAGTCAGAAGATGGGGACAAAACCCATGTTTTTTGGTTGTGTGTTAAGATACAAGAATTTTGGTTGAGGGTTCAGAGTTTTATGTGTGACATTTTGGGTACTCAAATTTAATTATGCCCCAAACTCTATATTTTAGGCGATGGGACGGTCAATAATATAGGGGATAAATACATATAGAATTGGGTCAGTTTTATGATCAGCAGATGGGTTATTCTTAGGGGTGGAGTGCCCTCATTTCGAAAGTGATGTGCAAAGATGGGCAGGGTAGCGGCATTTGAAAAGATGACGTATAGAAGGCTATGCAACCTGAGTTTATTTAATAAAAAATGGTGCAGCTATTTAGCCATTTTAGAAGGCTCTCGGGGAGGGGCAGTGGAGAGGGATTTGTAGTTTTAAATGTGTATATGCAATCTATTTGTTTTTTTTAAAGTACACTTTTTATGTTTTTTATGTATGAGGGGAAGGGATTATGTTCATTTAATTTGTTGAATGGAAAAAATTTAAATAAATAATAATAAAAAAAGATTTTTTTCACATTTATGCATTTGGCTGATGCTACAAAGCCACTTACAGTGCATTCAAGGTATATATTTGATCAGATTACGTGTTCCCTGGGAATTGAACCCATGACCTTGGTGTTGCTAGTGAAACTCACCAAAAAGAGTCCGATGAGTATAAGGCTGGGGATGACGGAAAAACGGATCATCCAACGCCAGCCCATTGTGGGTACCACAGTCATGCCAAGAATGATAATAAATATAGATCCAATCATCCAGAAAATCTGTCAAGCAATCACAGAGAAAATAAAACCACAGCAATGAGGTCAGAATTGGAGGTTTTCAAGATAAAGGTCAAACATAACTTTCAATTTGTCACTCACTGAGGCAAGAGGCAGCAAGTATGCTCTATATTTGGCTGGAATGAATTCTGTTTTCAGAACAAACCTGCAAGAGGAAATAGCAGAAAGAGAACATTTCACTGTTGCGCAATAATGAATACTTTACAGGCCACTGATATGATATTAATAGCATTTAATGCTTTATGACGAGGAAACAAAGGTTTTTGCGTGTGTACAGGGCCTTTGCTAATGGGTTGGGAGCAATTCTTGGGGGGCACACAACAATTCCATTTTGATCGATGTACTGTTCTTTATTAGGATCCAATAAAATTATTGAATTGTGTTTTACATTAAATAAAAAATAAATAAAACAAATTCAATTAAAAATAATGTTGATAAATAAATAATAATAAAAAATAATAATTTAAATATTTTTAATTATAAAAAAATTTATTTAATAATATTTAATAGTTTAAAATATAAAGATTTTGTTTTATATTTTAATTGCAATATGGGTGGAATTGGAAAATGTCCTTATTGTTGATGTCTGAATATTACTTTTAAATAAGTAAGTAATATGAGGTCTCGGGTGCCCAGAATTCCTATCTAGGGCTCTGCATTTGTGTATGTTTGTGTTCATCTCACCCTTGAGATGTGGCCGCCACACCACAGCCCACCATACAACGCAGGAAGATAAACCAGCCGTATGATGGAGAGAATGAAGTGAGCAGTGAAAAATATGAGGCCCAGATAAAACCACCAAACACCACCTGTGCACACAAACACATTTTTTATTTTCATGTAATTAACCCTAGAAACCTAGAGAGAGAGAAACATTTTTAGAATAAACAATCATAATAAAGCCAAAGTCATATTGTGTTCCTCTAAGCTCACAATGGAAAAGCAGGATCCCTTTAGCCTTGAGGGCAGCAAACTTTTATCATATCCTAATTATTATTATTTTGTAAATATTTTAATTACTTTTCATATTAATGAAGCATGTAGACAATGCTAAATATGCTATTTAATGCATCATGGACATGTAATTAACATAACAATAAACATATACACTCACCTAAAGGATTATTAGGAATACCATACTAATACTGTGTTTGACCCCCTTTCGCCTTCAGAACTGCCTTAATTCTATGTGGCATTGATTCAATAAGGTGCTGAAAGCATTCTTTAGAAATGTTGGCCCATATTGATAGGATAGCATCTTGCAGTTGATGGAGATTTGTGGGATGCACATCCAGGGCATGAAGCTCCCGTTCCACCACATCCCAAAGATGCTCTATTGGGTTGAGATCTGGTGACTGTGGGGGCCATTTTAGTACAGTGAACTCATTGTCATGTTCAAGAAACCAAATTTGAAATGATTCGAGCTTTGTGACATGGTGCATTATCCTGCTGGAAGTAGCCATCAGAGGATGGGTACATGGTGGCCATAAAGGGATGGACATGGTCAGAAACAATGCTCAGGTAGGCCGTGGCATTTAAACGATGCCCAATTGGCACTAAGGGGCCTAAAGTGTGCCAAGAAAACATCCTCCACAGCATTACACCACCACCACCAGCCTGCACAGTGGTAACAAGGCATGATGGATCCATGTTCTCATTCTGTTTACGCCAAATTCTGACTCTACCATCTGAATGTCTCAACAGAAATTGAGACTCATCAGACCAGGCAACATTTTTCCAGTCTTCAACTGTCCAATTTTGGTGAGCTCTTGCAAATTGTAGCATCTTTTTCCTATTTGTAGTGGAGATGAGTGGTACCCGGTGGGGTCTTCTGCTGTTGTAGCCCATCCGCCTCAAGGTTGTGCGTGTTGTGGCTTCACAAATGCTTTGCTGCATACCTCGGTTGTAACGAGTGGTTATTTCAGTCAAAGTTGCTCTTCTATCAGCTTGAATCAGTCGGCCCATTCTCCTCTGACCTCTAGCATCAACAAGGCATTTTCGCCCACAGGACTGCCGCATACTGGATGTTTTTCCCTTTTCACACCATTCTTTGTAAACCCTAGAAATGGTTGTGCGTGAAAATCCCAGTAACTGAGCAGATTGTGAAATACTCAGACCGGCCCGTCTGGCACCAACAACCATGCCACGCTCAAAATTGCTTAAATCACCTTTCTTTCCCATTCTGACATTCAGTTTGGAGTTCAGGAGATTGTCTTGACCAGGACCACACCCCTAAATGCATTGAAGCAACTGCCATGTGATTGGTTGATTAGATAATTGCATTAATGAGAAATTGAACAGGTGTTCCTAATAATCCTTTAGGTGAGTGTAGATATATAGCTTAATTCTTGTAAAATTGTGGAGGTTCTTTGAAAAATAAAAACTGTGATATTTATTAATATAATGATCATATATGGTGGCCATTTTTGGTTTTATCCACACTTTTACAATCAGGCCATATTCTGCAGCATAATGCACCACTCTAAAAAAGAACAATGTACAATTTAAATACATTTTGTGAAATGTCAATATGTCATATATAGAAAGAAGATATTATCTCATTTCAACTAACAAATACAACAAAAAAAAATGCATTTTTAAAGACATTCTAAAACTCCTCTCAGTTGTTCATATTTTAGAGACAACGTAATCGATCAAATCCAGTCAGTTGTATTTACATAAAAATTCATTTTTCCCAACTGAACTTTTAAATCTAGGCTACATTGAGAAACATTTGTATTACTACCCCTTGTGTGGCATATTTATGAAGATCTTTACAAAGTTGAAGTTGGCTGAATAACTTAAACAGAAATTTGATGGATAAGACCCAATTTTATTAAAATAACTATTTTCTAGGGGCCTGGGTAGCGATTAATGGTGCTTACTACCACCCCTGGAGTCACGAGTCCAGGGTGTGCTGAGTGACTCCAGCCAGGTCTCCTAAGCAACCAAATTGGCCCAGTTGCTAGGGAGGGTAGAGTCACATGGGGTAACCTCCTCGTGGTCACGATTAATGGTTCTCGCTCTCAATGGGGCGCGTGGTAAGTTGTGCGTGGATCGCGGAGAGAAACATGAGCCTCCACGTGCTGGGAGTGTCGTGCACGACGAGTCACGTGATAAGATGTATGGATTGACGGTCTCAAAAGCGGAGGCAACTGAGACTTGCTCTCCGCCATTCGGATTGAAGTGAGTAACAGCGCCACCACGAGGACCTACTAAGTAGTGGGAATTGGGCATTACAAATTGGAGAGAAAAGGGGATAGAATTTTTTAAATAAAAAAATTATAATAAAATAACTATTTTCTTCCAGAGGAAGAAAATCTTAAAATCTTTAGCATCCAGAAAAATGTGGGGATGACTTTCTAATATTACCCCGAGCAGTTTATTTTGAGCTTTCTGTATTTTACCTTTAGTATGCTGAGGAATGCTGCTATACCAAAAGGAAGCAGCATAATCAAATTGAGTCTTACAAGATTTGTAAAGTCTGAACATCTAATAGTGCTGATTTCTGGCAAGAAATGGATTGCTATTACAGTTTAAGGCTTTTACAGCCATTCTTTCCACTGTTGATTTATTATCTATTAGTTATGGGTTAAACAGAATTTTGACTGACCTTCCAACGTCCATATTTGTCCGCAACATAGCCACAGATGACCCCACAAACCATGAAACCGAGAAACACCATCTAAAATACAAACACAGAATAGGCTGTAAAAATTTAGGTCACAATCAAAGACGATTAAGATACAAGAGGATACAAACATAACTGGTTGGATAGCCATGTACAAGCAATACGTCTTGCACTTCCACATTCCATTCCTGCCAAAAAGTAAAAAAAAAAAAGTAAAAAAAAAAAAAGAGTTCCGAGATCCTCACCGTGGAGACCAGAGCCACCTGCCAATCATCCAGATGCCACTCACAGCGGATCTCAGGAGAAACCACAGCCAACAACATGATCTCCATCGCCTCTACTATCTATACACAAACACGCAACTTCAGCAATGCTGATGACAACACAATGCAGGTGAAGACATTACACAAACACACTCTTTTCTTACATTAGCACTACCCATGATGACAAAAAGCAGAATATGAAAGTATCCAAAGCCGATGCTCTCCACAGCCTCCTCAACGGTGTAGCATTTTGGTTCGGTCTGGGCTGCAGGGGTCAAAAGTCACTCTATTAGATGATTGGATACCATTTAGCAAGTTATGCTGCATTGCACTGTGAAAGTGTGAACACATCAACTTTGTGTAAGTCTGTATGTTGTTTTGTACTGCATGCACAGTATGTTTCTCACCTTTGGCCTGTGCAGGTTCTACATGTGTGTTATTGCTAGTGCTAGTGTTGATTTCTTCCTCTAGCTCAATTTCCTGAAGCTGGATGGCATCGACCAACTGGGTCTTCATGGAAGATGATCGTTTTAATGCCATTCTTCTGGGAAAGTTTCCTGAGTAGCAGGCAACAAAAAGCTTATATGACAAACAATTGGTAAAAATTATGAATTGATTAACCACTTTGGTTTTTATGTTAACAGCATGTTTTTAGACACTGTCCAATGGTAATACAATGTTTTTTGGATATGCACTATGGTAGAGCGGGTCGGCCACTAATCGCAGGGTTGGTGGTTC